>CM074718.1:597230615-597570615 GCA_037306005.1 Rhinophrynus dorsalis | reverse complement strand
GATCCCTCGTCAAATCCCTTCTGGTGCATCAACGTGATTGACAGAGTGGTTGCCATTCCAACCCACCTGCCAGTTCCCTCATACAGACATTTGTAGCTGTGAGAAAAGAGGAGTCTTATGGCTGAACACTCTCCCTCCTCCAGCTCAACCTCCCCCATCTGCAATTAACCAGAATTCACGTGACCGATACCACACAAACAAAGCAAGCGGAAAAAGAGAAGAAGAAAATCTTCCAAGAGAAAACAACTCTAAAAGGTGGGGTGGGGTGGCCGACCTGTGTTCCACATGTACTAAAGAGAAAAGGATTTTAAAGGTAAGAACACTAAAATCCTATTTTCTGTTAGGTCCAATATGGAACGTGGACCTCCAACCAAACAAAAATATACCTCACCTCAAACCAAGGAGTTGTACTTCGGGTGCCCCATTGGCAACTGATGTATGCCACAGCAGTGGCATTGTCGGACTGGACCCTCACTGGTCCAAGACATTGATAGACAGAAGAGTCTCCTACTGAATCCACCTGCTCTGATCCCCCAGGTGACCCAGAAGCGCACACCAGCTGCTCAGATTGCCATCAGTCGTGACTGGGGTCCACTCTGGAATCACAAAGGGTATGAGAGAGAGAGAGAGAGAGAGAGAGAGAGAGAGAGAGAGAGAGAGAGAGAGAGAGAGAGAGAGAGAGAGAGAGAGAGAGAGAGAGAGAGAGAATGTGCGAGAGAGAGAGAGAGAGAGAGAATGTGCGAGAGAGAGAGAGAGAGAGAGAATGTGAGCGCGAGAGAGAGAGAGAATGTGAGCGAGAGAGAGAGAGAATGTGAGCGAGAGAGAGAGAGAGAGAGAGAGAGAGAATGTGAGCGAGAGAGAGAGAGAATGTGAGCGAGAGAGAGAGAGAATGTGAGCGAGAGAGAGAGAGAATGTGAGCGAGAGAGAGAGAATGTGAGCGAGAGAGAGAGAGAATGTGAGCGAGAGAGAGAGAGAATGTGAGCGAGAGAGAGAATGTGAGTGAGAGAGAGAGAATGTGAGTGAGAGAGAGAGAATGTGAGCGAGAGAGAATGTGAGCGAGAGAGAGAATGTGAACGAGAGAGAGAATGTGAACGAGAGACAGAGAGAGAATGTGAACGAGAGAGAGAGAGAGAATGTGAGCGAGAGAGAGAGAGAATGTGAAGCGAGAGAGAATGAGAGAGAATGTGAGCAAGAGAGAGAATGTGAGCAAGAGAGAGAATTAGAGAAAATGTGAAGCGAGAGAGAGAAAATGTGAGCGAGAGAATGTGAGTGAGACAGCGTGAGAGAGAGAGAGAAAGAGAGATAGATATCTGGAGATACAGATGCTCCAGAATCCCGAAACAGCACTGGATGACATGCCTCTGAAGTTCTCTCCTGTGGACCTGAGAGTAAGGTACAGCATCCAGTGTAGACACCAGTCTTCCCAGAACTCTCATGTACTCCTTGATCGTGGCTGAGGGCAACTCCAGGGCCTTGGAAACTTCCTGCAACACAAGAAGAATATTGTCCTTTGGTAGAAAAACTTTCCCGAGACGGGTGTCGAACCTCCTTTCTAGGAACACCAGAACAGGGAGGGCTTCAGCATGTTTAAGATCAATTTGTGGTGGACCTGAAGTCAGGCACAATCCTGAACGTGACAGGCCAAAAGCTCCACTGAGGGATCCTTGAGCAAAACATTCTCCAGGCAGGGAGTAATGGAGATGCCCCGGGTGTGGATGAAGAATGTTAAGGCCCCCCATGATCCCGGTGAAGACCTGAGGTGCTGAAGCTGGGGCAAATGGCAGATCTGTGAACTTGTAGTAAACTGAGCCTAATGCAAAAATGCAAGTAGCGCTGGCTGTGCAGGTGAATTGGAATGTGCAGATATGTATCCTGAAGGTCCAGAGATGACAGATATTCTCCCAGGCACATTGCCGCAATGACAGAATGCAAAGATTCCATATTGAAGTGCATAGTCACCATACAATTAAGGCATTTGAGGTTCAGAATGGGAAGACAGCCGCCGTTCTTTGGAATCAAAAAAAGATTAGAATAAAAACCTGATCCCCACTCTGGTAGAGGTACTGGAACCAGAACAAGTTTTTCCAGCAGTGAATTCACTGCCTCCTGGAACAGTTGTGCCTTGTCTGGTTCTTTCAGCATCCTTTACAGAAAGAAGCGATATGGAGGAAGGGACCTGAAATGTATGCAGTACTTATCCGAGATTAACCACAAAACCCATGGTCTCGAAAAAGGCAGAGACAACCCCCTACAGGCAACAACGGACCACGATTCCACGAAGCATGTGGACCAGTGATTGACGGGCTTAGCCCTTGGAGCTGCTCTCTTGGGCCAACAGGCCTGTCTGTACTTTGCAACAGAGTATGCTTGAGATACCTGTGAACCTTGTGGACTCTGCTCCTCCATTTTGCAGGGGAACAGAAGAGACATACTTTCCGTGCCATGGACTGACATTTGGTGGGGATTTGCAGTAACAAAGTGCTCTTACCACCAACAGAGTCACTGATCATCTGTTTCAGTTCAGGTCCAAAGAGGGACTTTCCCTGAAAAGACAAGGAAACCACTGACTTCTTAGAAGATTGGTCCACAGACCAAATCTTAAACCAGAATGCCACTCGCAGCAACAGAAAACGTAGAGATCTTAGCAGACAATCGGACTGTGACGAAAAGCTTTAAAAACACTTGTTGGCCTCCTTATTGCTGGCCAGAATAACCAACAAATCCTCCTTGGAAAAATCAGCATGGACAGCCTCTACCAGCTGTTCAGCCCACACAGCAACAGCCCTGTTAAATTAGGAAGAGGTAAAAATAGGTCCAGGTGCTTTCTTCAGTGGCCACAAGAGAAGCCTTGAGGATAGAGTCCAGCTTCTTGTCAGCTGGCTCCTTCAAACCTACTGCATTCAAAAGAGGAAGAGCAGTAGCCTTAGACAACCGTGAAATAGGGGGTTCCACGGCAGATGGCAACGTCCACTGTACCAAAAAGGGTACTGTTTAGAGAACCTTTCATTTATGAACAGTCTTTTGTCTGGCATCTTCCACTCATCCAGAAGAATCTGGTCAAGAGTGGCATTAGGAGCGAAGAAAGGGGAAGATTTCTTACACCTCTAGAAGATCCCTGATCAGAGGTGTCAGAGACACAAAGGAAAAAAGAAGCCATCCTTACTCCTTAGCCTTATACATAGATAACAGACAACAAAAGAGGATTTTAGTCTTATCTGTTAAATCCTTTTCTCTTAGTCCATACAGGTTAGTGATAACTTTGGGTAGGTGATCAGTCCCTTTAATTGTAGGCAGGAACAATTCTAGAATTGTATGCAGGGGGTGGTGCCTACCTTCCCTCCTTGGCTGCAGCTAGCCAACCAGATCCAGAAAGATTTGAGACACTACTGACTAGATAGTGAAGGAAAAGAAGACTCCTGTGAGCATGACCCTGAAGGACTCCCACAGTCTGCCACAGGAGAGCCAAGCATGGTCCTTTGACAGGATGGGAGACCAGTAACCTGTATGGACTAAGAGAAAATGATTTATCAGGTCGTCCAATACAGGTTACTGGTAACTTTGGGATGTCCAAACATTGAGTTTCCCAGAGGCAGGAAGAAAGGCAAGGACCAGGCGCAGACCCCCAAAGTCACCAGAGCAGATATGAACCATCAGATCAGAGCACTGAAGTGGCAACGGACACTGAACAGGGGTAACACCCCAACTGTTACACAGTAAACTGAACTAGAGCAACCGGGGCGCAAATGAAGGAAACACCAAGAACCAAAGAAAATCCTAGACAGGCAAGACTACCTCCAGGATTTTCCTCCCAAAGCTGGCGTCAGCCGATGCCAGAACATCAACACGATAGTGCTTCGAAAAGGTGTACACACATGACCAAGTGGCAGCCTTGCACAACTGAACAGCGGAGGCCTGATTCTTGTAAGCACAAGAAGCCCCAATAGATCTTGTAGAACCATGACCCAAAAGGGGACAGGCTTCATCCTCAGCTCGTAAGCCTTACGAATAGTGGACTTGATCCAAGAAGCAATAGTCACTATGGATGCAGGTCTTCCTGCCCTGGGACCCTCAGGAATGATGAACAGCGCGTCTGATTGCCTGACAGACTCAGTGTGATGCACATAAAACTTGAGACAACGCACCACGTCTAACAAGTGGTGGTCCCTCTCCTTGTCAGAGGTGGGCTCAGGGCAGAAAGAAGGCACCACAATCTCCTGATTGATGTGGAACTCCAAAACCACCTTTGCAAGAAACTCCTGAGACGTGCGAAGCACCGCCTTGTCCTTGTGAAACACCAAACAGGGTGGTTTACAGGACAGAGAATATAACTCAGTGACACGGCGAACAGACATGATCGCCAGGAGAAAAGACATTTTCCATATTAGCAGGCGTAGAGGAATAGTAGCCAAGGATTCAAATGGAGGGCACTGAAGAACGTCCAAAACCAAGTTAAGATCCCAGGGAGGAGCGGGATTCCTGAAGGCAGGACGAGCATGAGCAACGCCCTGGAAGAAAACCTTGACATCAGGAAGGCGACCCAGGACCGTTCCCCAGCCGGAGAGGCTGGCATCCGTCATCACCGTGGTCCAAAAGGATATCAGGAAGGACTTGCCCTTCAGCAGATTGGAGAGGTTGAGTCACCAGGACAAACTCTGCTCCACATGAAGAGGGAGGGACACTGACATCTTCAGAAGCTCCGGCTGACCCTTGCACATTTGGATCACAAACCTCTGGAGTTCCCTGGTGTGCGCCATGGCAAACAGGACCGCTTCTTCTATGGTGGAGATGAACTTTCCCACTAGAGAGGATAGCTTCTTGGCTGGAACTGGATCTTGAGCCAGAACTGCAGAAACCCTGTGGGCAATCTGGTGAGCTACCTCATCCATGAGAAACACCATGCTCTTCTGAGTGTTGACGAGGAGGCCAGAAGACCAGACACTGGGATGGGACAAGGTCTGACTTGTCCATGTTGATGATCAACCCATGATGGGTGAGAGCGTGAATGCGTTGCTGAACCTGCTGATGAAGAAGTTCTGCAGAGGGGGCTTTCAGAAGCAGGTCGTCCATGTATGGAGTAACTCTGATGCCATCCCGATGGAGGACAGACACTAAGGCTCCCAGGACACAGTTGAAAACTTGTGGAGCAGTAGTCAGACCAAAGGGAAAAGCTGAAAACTGAAAATGCCCTCGGTCGCAGGCAAATCTGAGATACTGCCGGCTCTCTGGATGATTGGCGATATGTAAATACACGTCCTGAAGATCCAAGGATGCAAGGAATTCCCCCATGGACATAGCAGCAATCACAGTCTGTAGAGACTCCTGGTGATGAGTCCGGATCACAAAGGAATCGAGATCATTCAAATCCAAAATGGGACGACAACCGCCGTCCTTCTTGGAGACCACAAAGAGGTTAGAGTAAAAACCCATACCTCTGTCCTGAACTGAAACAGGCTCTAGAACATCCTTGTCCAGAAGACCCTTAATAGCGCTGTTGAACAGTCGGCGTTTCTCAGCGCCCTGAGGCGTATGAGAAGGAAAGAAGCGAAAGGGAGGAAAAGAGACAAAAGGGATCCTGTACCCTTCCGCCACCACTTGTAAAACCCACGGGTCCGCCACAGAATCCTCACAGATGCTGTGGTAGTGACGCAGACGACCACCCACAGCAGAGTGGGGACCCGGGTCCAGCGAGTCATGCCAAAGAAAGCTAGGAAGCTTTGGACTTGGAGGAGACCTTGGGCTTCCATTGCTGTTTGGGCTTGGAGGAGGTACGCGGAACAGAGGGAACAGTCTGGTTCGCCAGACATGTCTCAGTCTGAATGGAATGAAAATACCGGTCACGATTAAGCGGAGTTTTCTTCATGGGAACCAAGGGTAGAAGGGTACTCTTAGCCCCTGTAGCATCACTGATCAGATCTTTAAGATCAGGCCCAAACAAAGAAGTACCTTGAAAAGGTAAAGGGAGCAATGCTTTCTTGGAAGCAGTGTCAGCAGACCAGATCTTTAGCCAAAGAGCTTGTCTGGCAACCACAGACATGGTGGAAACCCTGGCCACCAAACGGGTGGCATCAAATAAGGCAGCAGAAACATAATGCTGCGTCTCAGAAATGTTGGCAAGAAGGCGCAACATATCCAAAGTAGGAACACCCTGATGGACAGCCAGGGTGAGCTGTTCAGTCCAGACCGCAATGGCCCTGATCACTCATACTGCAGCGAAAGCTGGATGCATGGCAGTACCAGCTGTGGCAAAAATAGACTTGAGGAAGACCTCAAGTTTGTTGTCAGTTGAGCCCTTCAGAGCATATGCATAAGGAATTGGCAAGGCAGTAGACTTAGATAGCCTGGAGATAGGAGCATCCACTTTGGGAGGATGGACCCACTGCACAAGCGCTGCCTCAGAGAAGGGATAAAGCTTGGCAAATTTCTTGGACACAGTAGGTTTCCTGTCTGGGGATTTCCACTCCTCAGACATAAGGCGGTCAAGAGTGGGGTTAGATGGAAAGCACGAAAGAGGCTTTTTAGGCCCCTGAAACACATCAGAGGGGTCAGAAGGAACCTCCTGAACAGGGGCGGACTGACCATACAAGCATTCGGTCATGGACCGAGGGCCCGTGACCGAAGGGGGCCCGCCGCCACTTCCAGCGCTGCTCAGCAACTCTCCAACGGCCGCTGGCGCGCCGTTCTAGTAATATAGAGCTCTGGGAGATAACATCTCCCAGCCTCTGCATTACTAGAGGCGTGCTGGACTTCGCACAGCCACGCCTCTAGACCACCAGGGACTGGAGGTAGGGGCAGTGTGGAGATGAAGGAGCGATGTGGAGATGGGGGCATTGTGGAGATGAAGGGGACATTGTGGAAGGGGCATTGTGGAGATGAAGGGGGCATTGTGGAGATGAAGGCGGCATTGTGGAAGGGGCAATGTGGAGATGGGGGCATTGTGGAGATGAAGAGGGCATTGTGCAGATAGGGGCATTGTGGAGATGAAGGCGGCAGCATTGTGGAGATGAAGGCGGCAGCATTGTGGAGATGAAGGGGGCATTGTGGAGATTTCTGCAGGGGGGCCAGACCTCTTTTTGGACCAGGGGCCCTGGGTCCTCTCAGTCCGCCCCTGCTCCTGTACTAAGGGAATATTAAGAGTATTCAAGACAGCCCTGATCAGGCCCTCAGCGGAGGGCTCAGGATCAGCCTCAAAAGGATCCCCAAAAAACTGAGAGGAGCCCACAGCAGAACATTCCTCAACATTTGAATCCACCAGCAGTTCCTCTTCAGAGGAATCGGATACGTCAGGTACTCCCTGAGGTTTGGGCAGGGAAGACTTGACGGAGGAGGGTGTCTTCCAAGACTGGAAAAGCCCCTGTAACTGGGATGGAAAGAGTTTCAATATAGACAATATAGGTCCCTGGTAGCAGCCTTGAACTCTTGCACCTAAACTGGCTCTAATGCATGGCTGGAGGTCCCTGGGAGACTCTCGGGGACATCAGAACATGCTGGGCATAAATGACCTGAGAATTTTCTAGGTAACCTGAATGACAGGAAGAGCAATGCGCAACAGGGGATACATGGGATACAGAGACCCCAGCATTCTTAGTCTTAGGTCTGGCCCAAAGCGCCAACAGTATAGACATTCTCACAGTATCAAATAACTTTAAAGTATAAGAAATCACCCAAGTATAGTGTGTAGGATTAAAGATTCACCCCAGAAATCGCTAAAGTACACTTATCTGTCAGGCAAAGGGTTAATCAGCAGAGGAGAGAAGGAGAGTCCAAGCCCTGCATAGGATACTCATTCTGGAAATGGTCCAAAATGGCTGCCGCGCTCATGGGAAATGAAGTTTTCCCAGAAAAAGTACCCCAACAGTGCCCAAAGCCTCCTGAGCCCCCCAACACACTAGAAAAATGAACTAGATGATAGAGCAAGGGCAGACAATAAAAATGAGCCATCTCTGAAGTCACTAGGTGGAGCGGTTGCAGAGATATGTCACAAACTGTACAGTCCCACAGGAGTGAATGGAGCAATAGAACCAATGCGGTAAAACTCAAATTTTACAAAATTGACAGAAAAATAAAAATGCATGAAACATCACTAGAACATGTTAGGATACACAAACAATGAACCAGTAGAATAAGTGTCAGAAAACCCCCCAAATGAATGCCAAACCAGTAGCTAAAGAGTTAAATACCACATAAACTTGCTCCAAACACCCAACAGACATACATATAGACCCAGTGAGTGCTGAAGTGTACAATAAGAACTCCAAATGAAACACCCCTGTGCGGAGGGGCACTGAGGACCTGCAGCACTCAAAGGGTTGCTCACCTTTCCTGCAGATCTTCTATCTTCAGATTAGCATGTAGTAAGAAGTAACCTTAGTGGGTAACTCCTGGGGAAGCACTTGGAATCAAGATCCACCCCCCAAGGCTTAAAGTCCACAAAAAGCACCTGGTCACTGAGCTAGCCACATCTAACGGCATTGTCAGTTATGGTAATCCGCCTGATGGTGGTATTCCATATCTAACAGAAAATAAAAAAAGCTTCTAAAACTATAGCAGAACTGTTCCCTTGCCTGTGTCTTCACCAAGGAACAAATCTGTCTGGAGCTGGTTGGCTAGATGCAGCCAAGGAGGGAAGGTAGGCTCCACCCCCTGCATACAATTCTAGAATTGTTCCTGCCTACAACTAAAGTGGCAGATCGCCTACCCAAAGTTACCAGTAACCTGTATTGGATGACAGAGAAATAAACATACTAAAGTTAATGCAAGAAATTGCCAAGGTTCACAATGCTCCTGTATGGACAGGCTACGTCACATAAGTGGACCAAGCAACTAAAAGGGTTAATCACCAATCTTCAGGTTACCATTGTAGCTAGAAGCAAACAGAGCCTTAAGAGAATCTACAAGACTTGGAAGCAAGATTCCCTCCACAGGGCTGCAAGGGTCCACACAGCAATTGCACACTGGTCAAGTCACTCCAGGGAAGCCCAGTAATGGTAACCAGCCCCATATATAATAAGGAAAATCATAAAAATCTTAAAAACTAATAGACTGTCTTGCCCTTCCTTCTTCAAGCAGAACACATGAATTCTGGGCAATTGCAGGCTGGGGTAATGGTTGAGCTGGAGAAGGAGGTAGCTTCCACCCATAAGACATACTGTGCACAGACTGAACTATAGTTAATTCACAGGAAGGATTAAAAGTGTACGCACACACAAAATGTCTTAGTGTGAGTGAACATAAACCCCCAGGTGGGCTACCATTTCATCTGAGCAAGCAACCATTCACCTGGTTCGGCATGGCAGTAAGTGGCATTTTAAGAGAGTGTAAGATGTAACTCTACAGTCACACCATTAACCTTTTAAGGATCAGAAGTGGGTGCAACACTTTGCAAAGCAAGGTGTTGTACACATTTTTGGCCCTTAAAGCATTTACCTTCAGGGAACAGACAGGTATTTCTAGTAAAATATGACTATGGGCCTGAAGTTTTAAAGACAAAAAGGAGTAATTCTAAGACAAATCAAGTGCCTCAAACTATTTAACTGGGGCTTTTAACACCTAGAATGCAAGGGAGGTCTCCACTGTAATGTTTTGCAGCACATTGGAGAATTCTCTAGCGTTCAAGGTGTTAAAAGTCCAGTTTAACCCTTTGAGTGCCAGAGGGGTATGCAATGCATTTTGTACCAGGCTCTCAAAGGGTTAAAAAGTGGGAATGTTTGTCTCCTATGCTGCAGTTGGTTTGACCCAGAATGACTCCAGTTTAGTATTGAAGAAAGAGCCCTTTGGTACACAGAAATTTGTTGACGACACATCACGTGATTGGACAGTCAGCAAGCTTTTAGCTAATAAGAATTTATATACTAAACTTTTCCTTTCTATGCAATAAGGGAAAGCTAGCTCTTACAGATTGTTTTTTCGTTGGCTATTTTTAACAAAAAATATGTTTTGTTCGAATAAAACTTTCAAGATCAATCTAAAAGCCACACTGAATTTTTCTGATACATCTCGTATCCAGTACATTTAAAGGGATAGTAATACTTAAAATGTAAAAAAAAAAACAAAACTATGTTGTAGGGTTTATCCCCCTGAGTAAAACAAGAGTACTCCCACTGCTGAAAGGTGTTTTAGTCAAAAGTTATTAATTTTCAAAGTTGAATTTTTTAGGTGCAATATCACAGTGCCCTGAAATTGTACAGTGGCGCTGTTGCTACACGATCCTATGGACAGCTCTGGTCCCGGGACCATAAATCTCCATAGGATGGTGTAGCAACAGCGCCACTGTACAATTTCAGGCCACTGTGATATTGCACCTAAAAAATTCAACTTTGAAAATTAATAACTTTTGAATGAAGCACCTTTCAGCAGTGGGAGTACTCTTGTTTTACTCAGGGGGTAAACCCTACAACATATTTTTTTTTTACATTGTAAGTATTACTATTCCTTTAATTATGACTTACTTTAAACCTTTGGATGCTAGACATTTCTCCAAGGTATTACTTCACAATGCAGCTGAGACATTTCTAGCATCCAAGGGTTAAAAAAAAAAAAAAAAAAAAAAACACCACAAGAAGGTCACACTCACCTGGCCTATTTGAATGTGGACTTCACTGATGGAATGGGAGAAAGATTCAATAATTTCTTTTACACGAATGAGATGTGCTTCTTCGATATCTTGGAATTTCTGTTTGACAAGCACAATAAAAAAAATATATACATATATTTAATGCATTTACATGTGTACTGGTCTCCTTTGTTAATAAATATATGTCATGTTATATTTAGCCTCATTAAACAGATAATTATTTTTGACAGTTTATTATACTTATGTCAGAGTGAGCCATTATTACCTACCCAATTACAAAGAGAACTATATATATCCTATATTATAATTTAATATAATAAATAAATATAATAAATAAATAAAAACTATATATATATGTATATATATATATATATATATATATATATATATATATATATATATATAGTTTTTATTTATTTATTTATTTTGTATTAAAAAAGATAAACAGTGTACAACACAACCTCTAAAGCTTTTCCTTGTGGACATACCAATAGATACATATTTCCATTCATTTTCCTATACTCTATACAATATAAGAAAACATTTTAAACATTATACTCAATCATCTGAATGATCATATACATCAGGGATGTAGCAGCTGTTTCACTACAAATTGTAATATAAACATACTGCACATTGTGATGGCCTTATACTGAATTATTATAACTGTGGTTTTGCACCCTGCATAACTGATCCCCAATGTAAAATAAAACACTGATGCACCACATTGAGTACCACAGTCATAATACATGTATACTGGTGGGGGGGAGACCTGGGCTGTATTCAGCTAACTAAGATTGGCAAATTCCAGGGCAATCCAACTAAACCATATGGGACAAATAAAAATTACCAAAGTTCTTATGGATTTACAGTAATATATAGTAATATAGTATTGCAATGTTCATCCTGCTAAATAAAACAAGAGTACTCCCACTGCTGAGAGAGGATTTATTTAAAAGCTTTTTTTGGAGTGCAGTACCTTCATGGCCTGAAGATTTATGGTGGTTCGGCTACTACAGCAGTCTGTGGACCGCCCCCTGTTGTCAGCTGATCATAATCTTTAACAGGATGTTGTAGAAATAGCACCACTGTAAAATTTCAGATCATTCAGGTACTGTACCCAAATAAATGAAAGTTTGTGATGCAATAACTTTTGGATAAAGCACCTCTCAGCAGTGGGGTAGCTTCAGCAGAACAAAACCAGCAATATATCTTTTTTTTACAATCCCTTTGAATGGGGCTCTTAGTCCTTTGGAAATAAGAAAGTTCTCCAGTGCACTGCAAAGCAATGAAATTACTTCACCTCTAGTATTCAGTGGGTTAAAATCCCAGTTTAAATCAAAGGGAATATTGTATCTGACCCTTATGTTGCAGTTTTTAGCTCCAGAATTGCTCGTCTCTCTTTCTGAAAATGGCACATTATCTCAGAAATCAGGTTGTTACTGGAAATTTCTATATGTGAACAAAAGTTCCCTTGTGTAAAGGCAACAATAAAATAGAAAAGTATCCACTCTTGATATGGATATGTTCTTATCAATGAATGCCCACCGGTTTAGGAAAGAAGTACTTCAAAACCAATGTCATCTTGGAGATGTATGGACACAGGAGTTAAGACTAGATACTTTCTTAGCAATTAGGCGAATTTGAAAGAGCTTTCAAGGCAAACTGCTTTAAAGGGATAGTAATACTTAAAATGTAAAAAAAATATGTTGTAGGGTTTATCCCACTGAGTAAAACAAGGGTACTCCCAATGCTGAAAGGTGTTTCATTCAAAAGTTATTAATTTTCAAATTTCAATTTGTTAGGTGCAATATAACAGTGGCCTGAAATTGTACAGTGGCGCTGTTGCTACACGATCCTATGAACAGCTCTGGTTCTGGGACCATAAATCTCCATAGGATGGTGTAGCAACAGCGCCACTGTACAATTTCAGACCACTATGATATTGCACCTAAAAAAATTCAACTTTGAAAATTAATAACTTTTGAATGAAACACCTTTCAGCACTGGGAGTACTCTTGTTTTACTCAGGGGTATAAACCCTACAACATATATTTTTTTACATTTTAAGTATTACTATCCCTTTAAGCATTTTTGTAATAGTCAGTTTAGCTCTGCATTACTGAAACAGAAAACTAAAGAGGACTCAACACACTGCTTTCTTCTTCTTTCCTTTCACTTAGGTCTGCTTTATCTGACTGCAGTAGGTGGGGGTAAAGTGGAGTGAAGGAGAGAGGCTCCGCTTTAGAGACCTTCTCCAGCTCTCCAGAAGAAGACTTCACCCCATGGTTCCCGAGTTCTACATGGACTAAGGGCTGTATGTTCAAAGGGATAACTACAAAAATATGCTGTATGAACGACAAAAATAAGTAACTGTATGCATGAACAACATATTTTCTATGGAGCATATGACAAAAAACTAGTAATGTCCGTTGTGTACTACACAACCCCAGAATTGCCGGGCAAAGGGGCAGGGCAAGGGCGGGGCTAAACTATTCTCCAGTGCCGTGTTGCAAAAGACAAAATTTATACGTTAAGAAAAAAGTGGAAGGAATGTGAAGTTCTGAATGTGAGAATTTTTGTTTTTAGTTAAGACATTTTTGTTGTTAGTTAAGACATTTTTTGTCTTTACATACGACAATTTCAGCCAGGACAAACTACATTTCCAATCACAACAGACACACTCTGAAAATATTAATGATCCTAACAACTCTGTACTTTGAAAAGTTGTTACAAACGACAACAGCTATTTTGCCAAAGCTGGCATTATCCGAGTCCAGGGCATGCAAATGTTTGGTGAATATGTGGAGGCAGCCACGTTGCCAGCTTACACAACTTCTCCGCAGAATCCTGATACTTGTAGGCTTAAGATGCACCCGCCAATCTGGTGTAATGTGCTGTGACCCTAAAGGGCACAAGTTTCTAATGGAGGATATACACCTGGCCGATGGTCGCCTTCAACCAGGAAGCAACAGTAATGGTAGACACAGCCTCTCAGTGATAACAGTGCAAATTAAATTTCTGAAAATAAGGTAAACAATGAACAAAGCACTTCAAGCAATGTACCACATGCAACAGATGAAGTTCCTGCTCCTGTTAGGAGTGGCTGGACAAACTGAAGAAAGGACAATTTTCTCAGTGAAAATCCAAAACATCCTTGGTTCAAATCCCACAGAGTAGTGGGATACTGAGAGACGGAGTAGGCATGAGCTACCTCCTGAATTAATGTTTTCACATCAGAAGCAAAGCACTGAAATATGAACTTTAATTGAACTAAGACGAAGCCCTTTCTCCATCGTGAAGAATGGCTAAGACCACTGGGAGATGAAAAAGCTGTGGTCTCAAACCATTGTCTGAACACTGCTAGTAGAAGAGGGACCAAACTCTACAACAGGCCTAGGATGAAACAGTTTTTTCTAGATTGGAGTTTATTACAAGTGTCCGCGTCAGAAAACCCCTTTTTCTTCAAAAGCCAAGTGTCAAAGCCAGCTTCTTCACCCAAGGATGGTATACTGATCCCAGAGTCAGAAGGTCCATCATCAAGGGTAGGCAAATACGCTCTGCTATGGATGGACTGAAGATCCTAAATCCAGGCCTAACAGGCCAAAACAGAGCAATCAGTATGACATGAGCCCCATCCTTCCCGACCTCTCTCAGCACCCTGGGAATCAGGGGAATCTGAGGTAATACGCACACTAAAGGGAAATTTGATCAGATGTCATCACATCCACCAGAAAAGCAGAGGGTCCAGCCATGTGTCACTGAACTGAGGAACCTTGCAGTTTAGGCAGGAGGCCATGAGATCCAAAGCTGGTAGCCCCAAAGGCAAACAATCTAATTGAATATGCTCTAATTGAATTCTCAAGTTTACAGGATTTATGTGTTGATGACTCAGGTTTACTGCTACTTCTTCTACTCCTTGAATGTGAACCACGGAATGAGCCATCATCTAGGGCTCTGCCCACTGAAGGCTCTTCTGAACCTCAGCCCAGGCTGACAATTCTGGTTCCTCCTTGGAAGGGGATTTAAGTAGTAACATCATCTAACTCCAACCTCACTGGCGAACTTAACAGGGGATGAGACCAGTAGTGGAGTGCTAAGCAGATCATTCTTATCTCCAGGACACTAATGGCTAGGAGGCTCTACTCCCTGGCCCGAACTCCCTAGGCCATCAGGGGATCCAAGGCAGCACCCCAGCCCAAAAAGCTGGTGTCCATGGTGACCAAATACTGTCTAGAATTACACACATAAAAGTCACAGCATAAAATGGGACCAGAGAAGCCAATAGCTAAACTCTTCCTTTGCTCAGAGACAGAGACAGGGCATAGCTGAATTTGATATCTGGGTCAATACCTGAGAATATCCAACTGCAATTCCCTTGTGTGGAACAATGCAAAGGGGACTGTATCCAAGGCAGAAACTAAGTAACCTAGTACCTTCGTGTATTCCCACACCGTTGACAAAACTGCCAGGATATCACTTGAGACACCTGAAGGGTGAATCTTGTCACTGGGATGAGACCACCCTCCCATGGAGGATATCGAACCTCATGCCTACAAAATGAAGGATGTGGGAAGGTACCACAAGATTTTTTTTTTTTTTTTTGCGCTTTTCCAGGATAGAGATGTACTCCTGAATCTGAGTGCATATAGCTAGCCCTGAAGGACCCTTGAGTAAATGGACATCTAGATACTGATATTTGCCTGTTGTATTTCTTTTTTAAAAGCCAAGTAATATATTTGTTTAGAAGGAGGAGTAGAAAGGTCCGAAACACGTCAACATTATATTATCGGCAATTTTAATATGTATTGCAAATAAACTAATACTTTTTTTTTTTTTTTTTTTTTTTTTTTTAATAAAAGTGAATTACCTGCTGGCCTTTACCGTTTTTTTCTGCAAACGGTTCTCTGTTATAGGATCCATGAATACATTGGTTGATTTCTTTGTTCCTATACTGGTATATATTTTGATGGTTTGCACCCCTTCTGGTTGGTTGCATCTTGATACAGGGTCAAGTAGATCACTTGAGTGCTGATTTGTACGGCCAAGACACATATGGCCTTTGTGAAGCCCCTCAGAATAGATGCTAGACTGAAAGGAAGAGCAGGGAACTGAAAATAACTATCCTGAAAGGCAAAGAGCAGAAACTGCTGATAATACCAGTGGATGGGATATGCAGGTAAGCGTCCTGTAGGTCTAGGGAGGCAAGAAACTCCCCTTAACACATAGCTGCAATGATAGAGCACAAAGACTTAATTTTGAACCAAGTAGCCAGCACAAAGAGGTTGAGGCACTTTAAGTCCAGAATGAGATAGCACATTTTTATTTATTTATTTTAAAGAACAAAGATTTGAGGAGAATACAGTGAAGAGCTCCCAAAGAGGAACAGGGGCTAACACTTGCTTTACTAGCAGGGAAGAGACCGCATCTAGAAATAGGCACCAGTAGTGCCAATATCACACTGGTATATTCAGAATACAAAGAAAACACTCACATTTGCCAGTTTCTGTATATATACAGCAAGAAACGCAGCTTTATCAAGATACGTAGGTCTTGATAACGCATTGTTTCTTACTGTGAAACACATAGATTTTTAGGAATCTATACACATAGATGTTTTTAATGTTTTTAATAAATAGACATTTTAAGAGATCGGTTGGAGCGGTTTCTCTTTCTTTCTTTGCACATGTGCACTTCTACCCTGTGATTATTGGATCCATCAGGACAGGAGAAAAGAAGTCTTTAACATCAAGAAGATTGATTACTAGATACAGTAGGATGCGAAACCCTAGAGAGACAGAGGAGAGACAGAGCAGAGACGGAGGTAAGATCGCTGCAAGCTTTTTATGCTGTGGTATATATATATATATATATATATATATATATATATATATATATATATATATATAGACACACACGCGCGCACACGCACACGCACACACGTGCGCGCAGAGCAACTGGCAAATGTGAGTATTTCCTATAAGAATATTTGTATTCTGAATATACCAGTGTGATATGGGCAGCATTGGAGCCTCCTTGTTGTTTTGTTTTTCCCATATACATATTGACTCTGAGTGGAGTTTGGGAAAGTGGCCTTTCGACCGGAAAGTCAAGGAGATGGCGGGATACAGTAATGGAATATATGCACACCCAACAACTTATTTTGTGAGTACCTGTCCTATGGTGGTGGTGGTGGTGTGGTGAAGAAGAGTTTTAAAAGCTATTGCACAAAGAAGTGCCTCTTTTCTTTTCTATGCATCTAAAAATTGAACAACCTGATCCAGAGGAACTCTGACCTAGGGAAAAAAAAGGCACACTTAGGAGGCACCTGAGGCAGCAATGTACTCTTGCCTAAAGTAGCATGACTTGTGACTTCTCCAAGTCAGGGCCGCGCAACAGTTATCCCACAAATGCAAGAGAAACCAGGGACTTCTTGGAAGATTGGTCAGTCAACCAGATATTGAGCCAGAAAATAGGATTTTAGTCTTACCTGTTAAATCCTTTTCACTTAGTCCATACAGGTCACTGGTACTCTGGGAGGCGTAAGTCCCCTTTAATAGGCAGGAACAACTATGCAAATAATTTGCAAGGGGCGGAGCCTCCCCTCTTACTTAAGCCACCTTCTGGCCAGAGCCACTTTAGATTGATTTGAGACCCTAAAACTGACCTCAGGTAAGCAAAAAGAAAGACTCCTGTGAGCATGCCCGAACGGTCTCCCACTGAATGCCACAGGAGAGCCAAGACTGGTCCCTTGACAGGGTGGGAGACCAGTGACCTGTATGGACTAAGTGAAAAGGATTTAACAGGTAAGACTAAAATCCTATTTTCACTGTCGTCCAATACAGGTCACTGGTACTCTGGGATGTACAAACATTGAGCTGATCCAGAGGCGGGAAGTAAGGCAAGGACCAGGCGCAAGGCCCAAGTCACTAGAACTGTTATGACCAGTTGATAACATAGCCCAAACTGTAAGTGTCAACGGACACCAACCAAGGGAACAATCCCTGAACTAACACAGCACACGGAACTAGAGCCAACCGGGCTCAACAGTAAAGAAGCACTAAGGATCACAGAGCGGAAGACCTACACAGGCAAGACTGCCTCCAGGACCTTCCTTCCAAAACTGGCATCAGCCGAAGCCAGTACATGAACTCGGTAGTGCTTTGAAAAGGTGTGCACAGAGGACCAAGTGGCCGCTCTGCACAGTTGATCAGCAGAAGCTTGATTCTTGTAGGCCCAAGAGGCCCCAATAGATCTGGTGGAATGGGCAGTCACCCGGAAGGGAACATGCTTATTCCTCAACTTATAGGCTTCACGGATGGTAGCCTTAATCCAAGAGGCAATGGTAACTTTGGAAGCCGGTCTTCCTGCCCTAGGCCCCTCAGGAATGACGAATAGAGCGTCAGACTTCCTGATAGACTCGGTGCGATGAACATAAAACTTGAGGCAACGCACCACATCCAACAGATGGAGATCTCTTTCCTTGTCAGATGAAGGATTAGGGCAGAAAGAGGGAACCACAATCTCCTGACTGATGTGAAACTCAGACACAACCTTGGGTAAGAATTCCTTGGTAGTGCGAAGCACAGCCTTATCCTTGTGAAACACCAGGTAAGGAGGTTTACAAGACAAGGCCTGTAACTCTGCTACCCGGCGCACTGACACAACAGCCAAAAGGAAGGCCATCTTCCAAGTCACAAGACGTAATGGAATGGAAGCCAAGGATTCAAACGGTGGTCGCTGAAGAACTCCCAGCACCAAATTGAGATCCCACTGGGGAGCAGGACTCTTAAAGGCAGGTCGAACATGAGTCACACCCTGGAAGAAGACTTTCACATCAGGAAGGACAGCAATCCGTTCCTGGAAAAACACAGACAAGGCAGAAGTCTGAACTTTGAGGGAACTCAGACTGAGCCCCTTATCCACACCGTCCTGCAAGAAGGCCAGGACAGTGGGAAGATGGAAGTCAAGTGACAACTTCTTGTCAGAGCACCATGTCACGAAAGTTGACCATATGCGATGATAGATCTTGGAAGACACAGGCTTACGAGCACTGAGCATCGTCGATACCACAGAAGGAGAAAAGCCTTTCTTTGCTAGAATCGAGGATTCAACCGCCATGCCATCAAATGGAGAGAGTGAACATCCTCTTTCCACAGATACCCCTGAAGAAGCAGGTCCGGACGGGCTGGAAGTGGGATTGGATCCTTCACTGACATGGCCATCAATTCCGGAAACCAGGACTGGCAAGGCCAGTTTGGAGCAATCAGGATGACAGGACAACGTTCCCTCTTCAACTTCTGGATAACTCTGACCAATAGAGGAAGAGGAGGGAAGATGTAAGCCAGGGGGAAGTCCCAAGGGATCGACAAGGCATCCACTGCTAGAGCAAGGGAGTCCCTCAACCGGGAGCAAAACACAGGAACCTTCCTGTTGTGTCTGGTAGCCATCAGGTCCACCACAGGCATCCCCCACCGCTGAGTGAGCATGTGAAACACCTCTGGATGAAGAGCCCATTCTCCGCTGTCGACGGTGTGACGACTGAGGAAGTCTGCCATGACGTTGTCCACGCCTGGAATATGAACTGCTGAGATGACAGGCACGTGATCTTCTGCCCAAGACAAAATATCCTTGACCTCCCACCAGGCGGAACCGCTTCTTGTGCCGCCTTGCCTGTTGATGTAAGCCACCGCCGTGGCGTTGTCGGACTCCACTCGGACTGGAAGACCGGTCAATTGAGACTCCCAGTGCCTCAGGGCCAGCCGGACAGCTCGAAGTTCCAGAACATTGATGGAGAGCATGGATTCCTCCAGACCCCATTTCCCCTGAGCACTGAAGCGACCCCAGACTGCACCCCAGCCCCGAAGGCTGGCATCCGTAGTGACTGTGGTCCAAGGAGGAACTAGAAAGGATTTCCCTTTCAGGAGATGAGAGAGATCTAACCACCAGTGCAGACTCGACTCGACATGAGGAGGAAGAGAAACAGACAGATGTTGATGATCTGGATGATTCTTGCACGTCTGGATCACAAACCTCTGAAGATCCCGGGAGTGGGCCATGGCAAATGGTACTGCTTCGATTGTGGAAATGAACTTCCCCACTAAGGACGACAACTTCGGAACTGGAATCTCGTCCATGTCCAGAATTCCAGCCACTCTGACAGCTATCTGGTGAGCCACGTCCTCTGGAAGAAACACCATGCATTGGCGAGTGTCGAACAGGAGACCCAGGAACAGAAGCCTCTGAGATGGAATCAAGTCCGACTTGTCCAGATTCAGGATCCAGCCATGACGGTTCAGGGTGTGCATGCACATCTGTAATTGCTGAAGGAGAAGCTCCGCTGAGGAGGCCTTCAGAAGGAGATCGTCCATGTAGGGGGTCACTCTGATCCCATCCTGATGGAGCACCGCTATCAATGAGCCCAACACCCTCTGGAAGACCTGAGGGGCTGAAGTCAGCCCAAAGGGGAGCGCTGCAAACTGAAAGTGTCCCCTGTGGCAGGCAATCCTGAGGTACCGCCTGCTCTCTGGATGAATAGGGATGTGAAGATAAGCATCCTGAAGGTCCAGGGAGGCAAGAAACTCCCCTGGAGACATTGCTGCAATCACAGAGTGCAGGGACTCCTGGCGGAAGTGGGAAGTCACCACATAGGCATTGAGATCTTTGAGATCCAAGATGGGACGGGCTCCTCCGTCCTTTTTGGCTACCACAAACAGGTTGGAATAAAATCCTGAACCTGTGTCCCCCTGAGGAACCGCCTCCAGGACCTCTTTGTCCAAGAGATCCTGAATAGCGTCGTCGAACAGACGCCTTTTTGTGGGTTCCTGAGAAGGACGAGTAAAATGGAACCGAAAAGGAGGAAGGGAAGAGAAAGGGATCCTGTATCCCTCTGACACCACCTGAAGAACCCATGGGTCCGCCACTGACTCCTCCCAAGTCCGGCGAAAGATGCGGAGACGACCGCCTACAGCCGGATGCGGACCCGGGTTCGGCGAGTCATGCCGAAGCAGTCTTGGAGGTCTTGGCCTTGGAGGCAACTTTGGGCCTCCAGGACTGTTTGGGCTTGGAGGAGGAGCGCGTAGTGGGAGGACCCGTTTGGGCCGAGGAGCGTGTCTCAGTCTGAAAGGAACGAAAGGACCGATTGCGTTTGGCTGGAAACTTTTTCTTAAAGACTGAGGGTAGAAGAGTACTTTTACCGCCAGTAGCCTCACTGATCATTTCTTTGAGTTCAGACCCAAAAAGCAAATTCCCCTGAAAGGGCAAGGAAAGCAAGGCTTTCTTAGAGGCTGTATCAGCAGACCAAATTTTCGGCCAAAGAGCGCGTCTAGCCACCACAGAAGAAGTGGAGGCCCTCGCCATCATGCGCACAGCATCAAAGGCAGCGTCAGCAACATAGTTCTGAGCTTCAGTGATATTAGCAAGAAGCTGCAACTGTTCAGATACAGGCGCATCCTGGCGAACCGCTTCAGTCAGTCGTTCAGTCCAGGCCGCAATAGCTCTATTAACCCATGCCACAGCAAAAGTGGGGCGCATGGCTGTGCCAATGGAGGCAAAAATAGACTTAAGAGAGAGCTCTAGTTTCTTATCCGTCCAGTCCTGCAAGGCAGAGGCATCTGAGACAGCCAAAGCAGTAGATTTGGAGAGTCTAGACACAGGAGCATCCACTTTGGG
Source organism: Rhinophrynus dorsalis (assembly GCA_037306005.1). Lineage (NCBI taxonomy): Eukaryota > Metazoa > Chordata > Amphibia > Anura > Rhinophrynidae > Rhinophrynus > Rhinophrynus dorsalis. The sequence goes on along the minus strand of CM074718.1, from coordinate 597,549,374 downwards.
AGGATGAACCCATTTTGCCAGCTCCGCCTCAGGAAAAGGGTAAAGTTTAGCAAACTTTTTGGAGACAGAGGAAGATCTATCAGGATTCTTCCATGCCTCAGAGACCAGACGGGCAAGAGTAGGGTTAGTTGGAAAACAAACAACTGGTTTAGATGGCTTTTTCTGAAAAACATCAGTAGGATCATAAGTGGATTCCTGAGTCAGAGGAAGGTTGAGCGTATTCAGAACCGCTCTGATCAGACCCTCAGCCGAAACTTCAGGGTCACACTCATAGGGGTCCCCAATGGACCTGTTAGATTCAATAACAGTACGTTCCTCAGCATCAGAATCCTGTAAAAGTTCTTCTTCAGAAGAATCAGTGATATCAGGAGCTCCCTGTGGCTTAGGCAGGGAGGTCCTGATAGTAGAGGGGGTCTGCCAGACCTGGAGAGCCCCCTGTACCTGAGAGGGAAAGAGTTGAAGCGTGGATCTGAGATCCCTAGTGGCAGCTTTAAACTCCCTCACCCAAGATGGCTCAATAGCATGGCTGGGAAGCCCAGGGTTGCTATCTTGACCAGTACAATTAGGGCATAGATCCCCCACATTATCGCCATCCAGCCCAATGTGGCAAGAGGAGCAAAACGCCATGGGGGTAGCGGACCCCCCATCCTCCTTAGACTTGGGTCTAGCCCCTAGCTCCAGTGAAGTAGACATGCTCACAGCGTCAATATACCCCACCAATAACACTATCACCCAGAAAAAGTGTTAAGATTAAAGTTTCACCCCAGAAATGTTCTAAAAACGGACTTATCTGGCCAGCGAAGGGTTAATCTGTTGAGGAGAGAGAAGGCTCAGTCCCTGCGTAGTGTACTCGCCTAGGAAAAGTACCACAAAATGGCGGCCGTCATGACAGCCAATCAGAAACGAGCGCGAACCAAGCGCTCATGGGAAATGTAGTTTTCCTGTCCAAGTACCCCAAACATTGCCCGAAGCCCCCCTGAACACCCCACATGAATAAAACACATTCCGGATGATAGATCAGGAGCCTAGAATTAAAATGAGCCCTCTCTGAAGTTGCTGTGACAAGCGGTTCCAGAGATATGTCCCATACTGTGAATTCCCATAGAGAGTAAAGGAGCCCTTGCGTCTGAGCGGGAAAAAGCCGCGCTTAAAGGCGCGGAACACCATTTTTAATAAAGTTTAGTAAAACATTAAAAAGTGCCCAAACAAGCATGAAACACATGAGAAACATAAATAAATGAATACCCAATGCTCCAAAACTCAGAGAATAACACAGAAATTGCATAAACATGTAATAATGCAATAAAAACACCCTATGAGTGCTGGAGTGTATTAAAACTCCCAAATACAAGCCCATCAAAGGGACACTGTGGGGACAAGTGGACCTTCAGCACTCAATGGGTGACTCACCTTCCTTGCTGACTTCTGTCTTCAGGTGACCATGATAAGGAGGGAAAGAACCAGAGGTAAATTCCCCAACAGGGGAGCTGCTTAACACAAGCTGTCCCCTCTTCAGGGCATAGGTCCACAGAAAATCCCTGGAAGCTGTACCAGCCACTTTAAAGAGGGCAATTCACAGCCATGGTCACCCTCCTAATGGTGGTATTCCATATTTGAATAAAAAATAATAAAATACTAAGATGCATAGATGTTCTCTACCTGGTGTGGAAGCACACCAGGAACAAATCAATCTAAAGTGGATCTGGCCAGAAGGTGGCTTAAGTAAGAGGGGAGGCTCCGCCCCTTGCAAATTATTTGCATAGTTGTTCCTGCCTATTAAAGGGGACTTACGCCTCCCAGAGTACCAGTGACCTGTATTGGACGACAGTGAAAGTGTGACACGCAGCAACAGAAAAAGAGGAGAGTTTCCCAGAGAACCTGATGGCATCAAAGGCCACCTCTATAAGGTAGGCATTCACTTCAAGGTCCTTGGCAAGTAACACCAACAGTACATCCTTAGGAACATCCTTTGAATGGCTTCCAAAAGTTGTTCACCACAGATACCCACAGCTCTAGTGACCCAAGCAGTAGCAAAAATGGGTCTAAGGGAAGCCTTAATGAGAAAATCCAAGTGTTTAACTGTTTGATCTTTAAGGGCCACAGCATCTCCCAGTATATAAATGGCAAATGATGAAGGTTAATATTGGGCCTCCGTGGCCACTACTGTGAAAATATTTTCAAGGAGATGGCCCACACTCACTTTTCTCCTGTTTGCTATAAAACAATTCGGAATCAAGCTTTTTAATAAGTGCTCCTTTTCTGCACTGCAACCGTTCCATAGATACTAAGCCCCTCTACAAACACTCAAAACCATATACTATCACAATGCCCACATTATGCACATTATGCAGAAACCACTAAGGAAACAACCATCTAAAAGCAAATATATTTAATATGAAAAACACACCTGCAATGTCATTGGTCTCCCCAATCTTTAGCCAACAAACTGAGGTTTTTTTTTTTTTGTTTTTTTTTTTTTTTATGCCTGCCAAGTCCTTCACGTCTTAATCTTCCACCAAGAAAGCATTACCATTCTTCTACAAGCATCTTAGGTACCCTGGGGAAGGAGGACAAAAAGGGCAAGTAAAGATGGCCATTGCTCCATACAGAAGAAAGCTCACCTTAATATCTTTGATTGCAAATTATGGGCCATCATGTTGCTCTGGCGTACTGGGGCCAGGGGTAATGCATAACAGGGGTGGACAAGGGAGAGTACTATCTGGGATGGTAAACTGTGATCCAAAGCATATCATACATCAATATCCACTTACTGTGGTCATTGTTCACTGCTGGTTGGTCTCCTATCATTATGTTCATCTGTGGCCATACATATAACCACCAAAGTGTTGTCAAGCATTACAACCTTCTCTTGCAACTCTAACTCCACTCCGCCTATTCCACAAACACCACTCCTGATGCCCTCTTAATGGAGTACCCTTGTTCACAAACACAATATTGTCAGTGTTCTGTGATGGTAGAAGAGGATAAACCCAAGGATGCTAGAAGACCGTGTGTAACATCTGCATACATTGTATACAAGTGGCAAACATCATGTACACAATCTATGCAATTGTTAGACATGCTTTTACACCATACTTTGAATTGCCATGAGCACACTGTAATCCAGCACTCAATTTTAAGCCCGTTCTTGCCTCTATACAGTACTTACATTACTTATGAACACACACAGTAGTACTGCTAGGGGTGGGACTGACTTTAGTGAGTTGGTAGTCTGCCTCCCTGCCTTTCACAATTCTGACATGCTGGCTTCCACCAGCAGCGGGGAAAAGATGAGGAATGTATTCACACAGCTACCTCCAGTTACACTGCCTAACCTGACACAACCCCAGGGCAAAGCAAACATGGTCTCACCACCAAATCATTATAATTCACCCTCCAGTGCTGAATGTCTTAAAAATTATATACATGCTGATGCCCATAATTACTTCTTTAACCCTTTAAGTTCAAGTGTGTACAGCACACTACACATGCCTATGTCACTGAAATACTTAATATAATTTTGTGTTGTGGTCTCTTGCACAGGAAAAACAGTGCATCTTTTTCTAATGATGTTATAGAGAAAGTAGCCAAACTGGGTTTGTTTACATTAGGGAAGAGACATCAAGGAGGGGGGGGGTCCATATTTACAAATAATCAAGGTAGATTCCCTCTGGGGAACAATTTACTCAAATAACTGATCAAAAAACAAGGGATCATCCATTAAAACTAGAGGAAAGGCAACTTTTTTGATTGTTTGTTTTTTAAATAACCTTTCTAGTTCAAAACAGGAATTCAACAATGATAAATATTAAAGAAGAATGTGTGTGGGATGTGTTAGGAAGGCTTGGGGACCTGTGTTTCCAGTCTGTGAAGGTTATACCAGCTGTGGGTTGAAGCTAGAATATGTGCATACAACAAGAGACCATGCATTTTTGTACAATATGTGAGTAGGCCTTTGACAGATGTCCTAGTGAAGATGCTATTATATCCGAACTCCTGCACTTAGTGTACATAGACACTTCTTTTTGCAGTTAGTATGAAGAGTGGTCAGGGGTTCACCTAGTACAAACCAGCAGTATACCTCTGAACACTTCAGCATGTGGATTCATCTTCTATCACATAACTCATATCATTTTGTAGGGCTTTGGTGAATATTTAATACTAGCATGATGATGCCTGTGCATTAACTCACCAAGTGGCAGAAATTATATCTGACAAAATAAGGGTTAAAAACCACACCTCTACAACTACTATATGGACCCGTGTGAGGGGGAAGACAGACACGGGGGAAGGAGACAGAAACCCATAACAGACATAGTACGATGGAGCAGGGAGGGGGATACTAAAACAGAAAGATGGGGCACATTGTGGAAAAAAAGAAGTATGCAGTTTGAAGAGAATAAATCCCTGGGGAAGACATTTGTTTTGTTCTGTGTGTTCTGTATATAAGTGGGGTAATGGGAGCTTGAAGCTGCCATACACGGGAGAAGGGCTTGGATGATGGGAGTGATGTTGAACACTGGAAAAGGTGGTGGGGAGTGAGGATGAATAGTAGAGAAGGCAGAAATCAGAATAAGGACAGACAGAGCAGTGAAGGGAAACAGTGGAGATGGCGATAATGGGAGGGAGTAAGTACTGAGTGAATGTGAGAGAGGACATGTACACACAGAAGCTCCCCCCCCCCCCTCCCGGCCACTCCTGTAAAAATAATACCCCTGTGTAGGTCTTTCAGCAGAAGTGCAGTATGAAGGAGATTACTGCATTATCGCTTCCTTACTGTCACACTGGGACTTGACTAGCACGGAAGAAGAATTTGTTACATGACGGCCATTTTCTTTTACAAATATAAGGGATATGGATTTCTCTCTAGTGCTTGTGGAAGAGCTCTACTATTTTTGTTTAGCTCTTCCCAGTGTATTGCTGAGCTTGCGCTTTGCACCTCAATGAAAAGTCCTTTTCTTTGCCTGGCACTAGCAGCACAAGGTTAAAGGGATAGTAATATTTTGTTTTATCTTTAATTTTATTTTGTAGGCATTAAAAAAAACATGAAGAACAATATAAGTCTTATCGCTCAAACCTTTATGGTCAGAGATATTCACAAGCAAAGTTTCCCCTCCCGCCCCTTTTACCTAGTGTAAGCCATCTCTTCACAGATGTGGAATGCAGTCCATAGAGTAGACAGATAACAGAAGGGGACAATCTTCTTCCTATGAGAACAATGAAGGCCCTGCCCCCCTTGACAAGTTTTTCAGGTTTTTCCCTTATCTTAATTGAAGATTGTCCCTCTCTGCAGTCTACCTGGGCACCTCCCTTCTGATCTGGCTCAGCAGTGTTACATCAGTAAAAGGGGTGGGAGGGGGATACTTTGTCATTTGAATTACTCTTGAACTACAACTCTGACAGAAATAACACTCTCCAAAGTCCAAATACTATGATGATTAATTAGAGCTGCTTTTATAAAGCGCTTTGAGTCCCACTGGGAGAAAGGAGCTATATAAATACTAGTTATTATTATTATAAAAGTAACTGAATGATAAAGTATCCCCCTCCCGCCTTTTACCTAGTGTATGCCACCTCCCCTCAGATGTGGAATCTGGTCTTGAGACCAAACAGCTCACAGCAAGGGACAAATCATCTTATTGTGAGCATAAGGAAAACCCTGTCCTCCCTTATGCTAATTGAAGATTGTCCCTCTCTGTGATCCACCTGGACACCACTTTTCTGTTCTGAGCTGAGCAGTGTTACATCAGTAAAAGGGGCGGGAAAGGGATACTTTATCAATTACTCTTGAACTACAACTTGGACAGGATTGAAATAACAATCTCTACGGCCCAAAAACTAAGATTAATTGGAGCTGTTTTTATTGTGAAACATTACTATCCTTTTAAATAACCAAGCTTATAAACTTAACTGGACTCATAGGAACAGTTAATAAAGCTGAATTCATTGAGTTCAGCCATTGCCATAATATGTTTGCTGATCCGGATGAAGCAAAACACCATAAAACCGAATAAACACAAAGTTGGTATAGTAATTAATTCCCGACTCAACTTCCTAGATCATCATCACCAATCAATATTGTTCTGAGCTAGAAAGGTATCAAAGGTGTGCACATCTCTGTAATTATTCCTGTTCAAAAATGTGTTTAAGAAACAGTGCCCAAAACTAATCCATATTCTTGATGAGGCCTTAACAATGTTTTATAAAGAGGTAGACCTTTATTCTCATCCCACGCATACCCATTTTAATATTATATAACCCTATTGGTTCTTATAATGGCTGAGTGACACGGCACTCTGTTGTGGTCCACCAGTACTCCTAAGTCTTTCTTCAACAAGGAATTCCCAAGAAGTTTCCCAGTTTCCGTATATGTGGCATGCTTGTTTCGGCAAACCAAATGCATAACCTTACCTTTATATCAAAGAGATAGTAATGTATATTAAAAAATAATAATGATATTAATAAATAAAAAAATCTATAGGATTGTTAGATTTAAATTTTTATAATGCACAGCATCTTTTGGAATCTCTTTACCTTCATATTATTGAGTTAAAAGCCCCCCCCCCCTTTCCATCAGGTCATGCAGAGTTTCCTCAGATCCAAAAGCCGGCCCAGATGGATTGCAACAAGGGACAATATTGTGTCAGTATAGGGAAACCCTGCCCCCATTCGTCAAGGGGTGCAGGGTTTTCCTTACACAAACATACATAATATTGTCCCTCATTGCAAATCATCCAGTGGGGTCAAGTGACTGGCTTTAAGATCTAAGGGAATTCTGCATGACGTGATGGAAAAGGGTAGGAGGGGGACGTTTTAATTCGAGTTTCAAGAAGAATATGAAGTAACCCATTTTGACGTACAGTGTCAAACTTTTGCAAAATCCAAGTATGCTACAACAGCAATACCCTTATCAAAGTTACAACTTACAGTTTCACAGAATGCAAGTAAATGAACAGGACAGGATCTATCCTTCAAAAAGCCAAAACTAATGTTGTTGGCTTTCACATAGTCCTGAATATTGTTGTCTATATTGTTGTTTGTAATCCTTCCAACTAAAGAAGTCAAACTCACAGGTATATAATATCAAACAGGGAAACCCTAAAGATATGATCTGTTAGGAATCCAAGGGATCCGCTGCCGTAGAAATAAGCAGCTCAGTTTGTTTAAGCAGATTAAGTTATCTAGGTAAGTATTCTTCATAAAGCAGTTAGTTATGTATATTTACATTGTATCTTTTTATAGTGATCTCCACTGAAGCCTGCTTCTAGGTCACAACAATCAATGAATTTCAGTAGACCAGAATGATTCACAAGGGTCACATCTCTTTACTAAAATTATACACTGAATAATTCAGCTGTGAAATAAAATAAAACTAGATAGATGTACCCAACAGTGGTAAAGTAAGCACCCCATATGACTAGGGTAAAGCCCTTTAAATGTAACTAAATTCAAGTGATAACTAATATGCTCACAGAGTCTGCAGTTTGTTGTTTTGACACTAGAGGGAGTAGAGTATTCTAAATACACCCGCCTTCCAGTGATTTCTTTTCAGCAAACATTTAAACATGAAAATGGTCTTTGGCAGTTTTTTTTTTTTTTTTTTTTTTTAAAGACCATCTTTTTAGGACAGAATTAGAGAGATAGTAATACTTCAATTTAATATTATATTGTAGCTATTAAAAACAATACAAGTCTTAGCTCTCAAACCTTTATGTCCACCACTGAAACAATGATATCCAGTACCAATTACAGTTTAATTTTGGGTAACCAATCAACCCAGAACTTTTTCAGCGGTCATTAGAATGTTCACTCCCGATTAAGGTAAGTGGGTGTAATTATTAGGTGTCCCCTTAAGACAGTTTATTTACATGATAGACTTCCCATTTCTATTTGACTTCCCATTTCTATTTGAGAGATACTTATAGGGTAGTATTCAGAAAGGTAAAGATTAGCAATTCTGCAGTAAATTAGCTATATAGGGGACAAATAAAAATTAGTATTTGATTTAAATGGGGCTCTTAACCTTTTGAGTGCCAGAGGGGTACATAAAGCATTGCTTTGAAATGCGATTTGTACCCCACTGGCACTCAAAGGGTTAACCCATGAATAAGAGAGGTCCTGGGTGTTATGAAGCAATGCACAGGAGTAGCGTTTGAGAGGTTAAAAGCCTAATTTCCATCAATGGGATTTGTTCCCCCAGAACTACACTGCTGTCTTCTTGAATAGAGTCTTCAAACTCTTATGAGGTGGAATTAGGAGGGTGGTAAAAGGTGAATGAATATATTATATATAAAAAAGAGCTACTTTGCAGAAATATAAGTACATCAACAAATAGGTAAAGGTGATGTACAATTTTCTGATATATGCAATTAACCCCTAGGATGTCAGAGTGTACATTCTGTTTCTCCTTACTGACCTGTAAGTATAAATAATAAATAAAACAAGCAATTAACCTCTTAAGGAGAAGCCGAGCGGGCGGAATTTAAGGACCATGGGGGATTTTTTTACCCTGTATGGCATGCAGCCACGTGGGTAGCCCTGAATTCCATGATGTGTTAGGACCGTCACTGGTGCTTAAGTGTAGAACAGCTACCGGCATGTCATGGGTCCTTAAGGGGTTAAAATACAGGAAAAGCATTCCCTGCAGGAACTTTCATCTGTTTACTAAGACATCCTCACAATGAATTCCTGAAACAGGAACCCAGAATCTGATGACAGATAAGAACCATTCGGCCCATCTAGTCTGCCATTTTCCTACTGTAAAAACCTAAAACCTTATTTGGTACTTGGTCTTGTCTTATGTTCAGGACAGTCTAATGCCTATCCCATGTGGGCTTAAATTCCTTCACTGTATTAACTTCTACCACTTCTGCTGACAGGCTATTCCACTTATCTACTACTACCTCTGTGAAGTAAAACTTTCTTACATTACGTCTAAACCGGTGTGCCTCTAGTTTTAGACTATGGCCTCTTGTCCTAACGTTTTTACTCCTTTGAAATGTACTTCCCTCCTCTACTTTGTTGAATCCCTTCATGTATTTGAATGTTTCTATCATATCCCCTCTCTCTCTTCTCTCCTCCAAGCTATACATGGTCAGATCCTTTAGTCTATCCTGATACTTCTCTGAATTTTCTCTAGAGTATCTATATCCTTTTGGAGATAGGGTCTCCAGTACTGTACGCAATACTCTAGGTGAGATCTAAATAGAGGTCTGTAGAGTGGAATGACCACTTCCCTTTTTCTACTACTAATGCCCCTAGCTATACAAACCAGCACCCTCTTTTATTCCCCACCACTTTATTACATTGCCTGCCTACCTTTAAGTCACTGGAAATAATTACTCCCAAATCCCTTTACTCTGTTGTCACTGACAGCACAGTACCCTAAATAGTATATTTTTCCTTTGGATTTTTACAGAGAATGCTTTGGCTAAGCATGTGGGGCAAAACATTCCCTGTTCGGGACCTAGCCGTCTGCTGAACACCTTTTTGCTCAGTAGTCTCTCCCTGCCTCCCCCACACACCATCCACAGTAAGCCCCTGTTCCCTTCCAGGGTTATCGCCTCCATCCTCTCCCTGTGCCATCTGTGGCTAGCAACAGAACAAGGGTGGGTGGCAAAAGATCTAATTGATTAAATGGGGCTTTTACCTCCTAGAGTGGTTCTTAAGGCATTATGTACATGCATACATATAAATTGAATTGCTGAGCTATCAGATTACCTGCATTTTAGTGTGTTCAAATAATGTAGACACTTGCACTGCCACACCTTAAGGGGACATTTTACAAATGAGAGCAGAGTATGTGAGGACCAATAGAACTCCTAGTGCCGGCAGCTAACCTTTCATGACTGCTCACTTAAAATAGTTTTGCTTGCTCCCTATGGCTGAGTGCATACAAAACGGCCATCAAATTTTCTTTATCACTATCCATTACCACTTTCTAGCAACTACTGATGTTTACCACAGAGTTGAAGCATGAGTGTACACAGCGGCCTATGGTGTCAACTGTAATACACATCACAATATCCATCCAATCTCGGTGGCCCTCACACCAGACATCATCCAATCACATCTTGCACACTCCCAGATCTACCTGGTATAAATACTCATGCTTACCACAAGTCCCTACGACTTCACAGACTGGTTAATGGAGTAGAACAAGACTCCTTCAAGGAGCTGCAGGCAAAGGTCATGCAGCAGTATCCATGTGAACAAGGTCTATAGATATTCTTAAAAGAAGCATCCGGCAGATTTTAATAGACAAAATTTGTATTTTAAGGGCCATATGCAGAAGTCATATCTGAGCAATTCCAGAACAAAACAACTGAATTGTATTGGACAAATAAATGTTGAAATTCCCATTGATTTGAGTGACTCTTCTAACCCTTTGAGTGCCAGAAGGGTGTCCAACGCATTGCGTCTGACCCACCTCTGCACTGAAAGGGTTAAGGACTTGAATTCTATGCATGTGTAACTTCTCTACGGTTATAGGTGGTCAAAAAGCCAAATATAGCTCAGTGGGATTTCTCGTTTATCCCCCATGATGTGGCTGATTTACTCCAGTATAGCTCCTCTTTAGAGTTCATGAATAAGGCCCACTGGCCCATAGTGGTAAAAGCAAACTGGAGTTATTGTGGAATAAACCAGCTACACCATAGGGGAAAAATGAAAATCCCTAAATTCCCATGCACTTGGATAGAGCTTTTTAACCACTGAATACTTTGCATTACACTGGTGACCACTCTAGCATTCAAGGAGCTAAATGCAATGTAAAGGTGTTCCTATGGTGCTGTTGGTTTATTCCAGAATAACTCCAGTTTGCTTCTATATATATATGGGACTAATGGGAAGCTAAAAGAGGTGCAGTGCTGGAGAACACTATCAACACCACAGGGAATTTGGGCAACATTATTTGTCCCCTCGGGTGCAGTAGTTTTGCCCCATAGTTGCTCCTCATGGGACATATGAAGTGGTCATATACCTCTCACCGGGCAACAGAATCTATACACATTTGATTTAATCTTAAAATAAAAACTCAGATAACAGGAAAAGGCGTACAGGAAACACGCTGCGAGTGAAGCAGTAAAATGTGTGCGCCTCAGCAAACCTGACAGAAACATCCTGTAATGCAAGGCCTGGAACTCACACTGAACAAGCAGCTTCCAATTCTGCTCAGAGTCTGATACTGCATATAAACAGGAAAATAAAGTGACAGATCAAGCAAAATTTACTGTAATGGAAATCAAGGTAGAGGATATGTATCAGATATAAAATGAGTGCACCGATTTAACCCAGAGAGCAAACGGGGTGTGCAGCACAATTTGTTTCACACCTATCTGGTCCTCAAGGGGTTAAGCATTTGGAGAATTCTGTTACAAAATAATAATTAAAAACAAAAGCACTAATATGGAGAAATTCTGAGGCAAAACAATTGCTTCATAAAAGGGAAATAAATATTTCCCAAATTCCTACTCACTGAAATGGGATCTTTAACCCATAGAATGCCAACAAGGTCTCCAAAGCACTACACCTTGCAATGGGTTGCTGACCTCTAGCTTAAAAGGTTAAAAGCCCCAATTAAATCACTGGGAATGATGCAGTTTGTTTGTTAGTGAAAGTGTGTATCACTATATATCTGTCTATAAGTTATTGCAGTGCAAACAATATATCTGTTTAAGAATATAGACAATTTGACTGTAGCAGAATAAACAGACAAAAATAAGAAACTATAACGTCCTAAATGCTTGCACAAACCCAGTTCTTCAGTTCATTCAAATACTCCCACACTTAAGTACATGTACATTATTTACATCTAAAAGGGTCCACCCCCCCACCCCCCAGTAAACACATATTCTTCTGGTTTCTCTACAGTTTAAATTGAAGAACACTGCCCTCGGAACAATTAAATGGAAAATTACCATTACCAAAAAAGCTACAAATGTAGAGAAAATAGGAGCTCTGCTATTCCTAAACTATACCAGTAAGTAACCCCAGCCTCCAAAGCAAGCTACTATCCCCACCGATATGATGTGTAATAATCTAAAAAGAAACTAAATATAAGACAAAAGGAGAGTGCTAGATAGGAGTATAAATGTAAAGATACGTGTGTCTGTGTTACCGAGTCTAAGGCGCGCGCACGCGCACGCACGCACACACACACACACACACACACACAAATACTACAGCAGTGAAGCAGAAAACAGAGAAGTCCAACAAGACCAGTTTGTTTTAACTCATTTAAGGTTAATAAAATACTAAAATTTTAATACACTGCAATGTATAAAATACTCAAAATTCAGCATATACTTTGAACTAATAAGAAGTGCAGTGTTATGTGTGAAGGTGACCCACTGGAATAAAACCACATTTGAAATGTAGACTTATGTCCACAGATCAAAGTCCCATATGATAATTTCAGACTGTAAAAATATGTAGATTTGACTTGACCTCTCCATAGGGAATTTGTGAATGGAGTCTCCTGACCCTTTGTCCTCAGTCATCTCCTAGTGGATAATTGGAGTAGGGCCACTTTTGCTTATCAGGAGAGTCAAATCTAGAAATTTTTACAGTCTGAAAACATCATAAGGGACTCTGATGGCATATTCATCTATGGACATAGGAAGTCTACAGTCGAAGTGTGCTTTTATTCCAGTGGTGCACTGAAGTGCATTGCTTATTAGTTATAAGTATATGTTGATTTTTTCGTATTGTCTACATTGTAATGTACTAAAATGTTAGGATATTATTAATAGTAAAAGCATTAACACTAACTAACCTGTGTTATTAGACTTACCTGTTTTCTGCCTCATAGTACTTGGGCTTATGTGTGAGTGGGCCTTACACTCAGTAACACAGACACACACATCTATACATTTATACTTCCATCTAGTGCTCTCCTTTTGTCTTGTATATAAATCAAATATCAGTTTTGTCACTGCATTAAATGCATTTGAAAAATGGAATTTAATCCTTTAACCCATTGTATGCCACACACATGTCCAACACACTGTTTCTGAATGTGTTGGAGAAGTTCTAGCATCCAAGGGATTAAATATATAGTAATGTTTCATAATAAAAGCAGTTCTAATTAATCATCATAGTATTTGGACCTTGGAGAGTGTTATTTCAATTCAGTCAGAGTTGTAGTTCAAGAGTAATTGAATGATAAAATATCCCCCTCCTGCCCCTTTTACTGATGTAACACTGCTCAGCCAGAGCAGAAGGGAGGTGCCCAGGTAAATTGCAGAGAGGGACAATCTTCAATTAAGATTAGGGAAAAACCTGAAAAACTTGTCAAGGTGGGCAGGGCTTTCATTGTTCTCATAGGAAGAAGATTGTCCCCTGCTGTTATCTGTCTGGTCTATGGACTGGATTCCACATCTGAAAAGAGATGGCTTACACTAGGTAAAAGGGGCGGGAAGGGAAACTTTATCATTCAATTACTCTTGAACCACAACTCTGACAGTACTGAAAGAACACTCTCTATGGCTCAAATACTATGAAGATTAATTGGCGCTGCTGTTTTTGTGAAACTGCACGATTGTTATTGAGGGAAAACCCTGTATACACAGGGGTGTGGTACAAGTGTTAAGCAGTTTAACATACCAAAGCACTCGTTCATGTCACTGTCCCAATCAGGTCAAATCACAACAGTAAACCGCCCAAAACAATAATATCCTGAAAAGGTGTTAACCCTCGCAATGCTCAATACTTCTGACTCCCTCCACTTCATTTGCATAGTCGAAACTCAGTGCATGCATAGTTCAAAGTATATGTAGCAGAATTACAACTAAGTACTGAATACAAATCTGGGCTGCGCTTCTCTTCCAACCTAGAAATCAATTCATTATACAAACCTCCCAATCCATGTATTGTACCTCCCTCACCCCTCCAAATCACCCCACTGTAGACCAATTCCATCGCACCAGGAAAGGAAACCTTTGTTTCTCATGCTGTTGTCTGGATGGGGATGATGCGACCTTCACTTCCCAACAGCTGGGGGGAGATGCACTAAGGCATGATAAAGTGAAGAGGGCTTCTCCAGTGATATCACTTCTCCAATTCCTATGTTATTCTATAGAGCCAATGTATTAAGAAGTCTCAAGTAGGAGAGATCTTAGTTCATAGACTCTATAGAATAACAGAAATTAGAGAAGTGATATCACTGAAGAGGTCATCTCCACTTTTTCACCTCTAATCACACCTTAATGCATAACCAACCTGGAGAGCTAAAGGTTGCATAGACATGCACTAGGTTCCTATGCCACCTTTCATTCCTTGATCCTTCATTCTGCCTTTTTGTATACTGCAATCTTGTGTACCGTGCTCTTAAAACTCCACTAATTTGATAGTATTCCTATAGCCTCCACCTCCCAACCTATATCATCTCCTTCCTTGTCCTTGACAACAAGTCAGCTATGCTGCACAGATGGGAAACATGCAGCATAACAACCATTTAAGATCCACAAATTACTCATAGTGCTTTAGTCTGTGTAAATTATAGATGCAGTTACTCTGCTAACAGTCTGTGACATTAGCCAAGTTAAATGCTGCTGTTTTCATTGATTTATTTGTTCTGGGTATTTTACCTCTCAGCTGAAGTTCTAAGGGCAGGAGCTGTGACAAGTGAGAGCAATGTCCCCCTGTACACACTGAAGTCTCTCACGTCACGCACATATATGTAATACACAAATGCATACTAAAGGACATGTTAAGGAAAACACGTTTCAGAATAGACAGGTAAAAATATATAAGCTATTACACAATTCAGTAAATAAATATAACAGCCAGAAAAACAATACTAATCATCACTATATATACATTTCTGACATTCCGAGACTTATTGGAAATATGGGAAAATCCCTGTAACACATTTTTATATATAAAAAACCTTCTCCTTTAAGTACTTGTGTTTATCTTCTATACTTAAATCAACAGGAATTTTTGGAATTTGTCCCATATTATGAAGTTATTTTTCTCTAGTTCTTTTTAGTATATCAGCCTCAATGCCCATCCTGAATACCATATAGGACAAACACAGACCATTTGCACCAGTAAAAGATAAAGGTATCCATATATAAGGCTAGAATAGTCCTGGCACACTCTAGGCCCAAACCACAAGATATATAGTTAATGGGAAGTCACTACAGCCCAGAATAGCAGCCTAATAAATGGAGGCACAAATAGCATGAAAATACTACTCATCAGTAAGGTACAAAAAGATAGCTCTAAATACTAAATTAATTTTTTTTTTAGAGTTATCTTTTTGTATTTTGCTGAAGAAAGTTTTTTCATACTATTTTGGAATCGTTTTTATGTGCCTCCATTAATTAGGCTACTGTTCTGCGCTAATCATACAAATCCATTTTTGTAGTGACTTCCCATTAATTATGTATTCTGAAAACCACACTGGGTAGGCAACTTCAAGTTTAAGTTAGACTATAACCATCACAATAGCCAGCTGATAATGAAAAGAGATTTAGTCCAGTAGCTGGAGGGCCATGGGTTAGCCACCTCTGCTCTGCATGAAGCTCTCCGGGAAGCTGCATATGAACATTTCAAGAAACTACCAAGCATTCACTCACAAAACCATTCAATAAATAAGAAGTACATCTTGACATTGCTTCATTATGTGGAGATAATAGCTAGAGGGGCCAGTCAGCACTCTTGTTAATGAATGACCACTAAAATGTCCTCTCAGCTGACTGTAGTATATGAAGTCACATGGTAGACACAATTAAATTAAGGGCAGTAATGTGCAGGGAAAAAAGTTTTGCATTACATAAGAAATAACTTAGGAAGCATGTGAATTTTAATGAATATGCATGTGCAACCTCTCAAAAAAACCTCAATGGCAAAGAAATGCTACTAGATACAAATCATACAAATATTATGATACGTGATAAAGGAAAGCTATGGATTGCCACAGTCTCTTCCTATGGCATATAGTGGGTATTGTCTCTACCCTCCTTCTGGGTAAGACCAAAGAATCTTCTGATTGATGTGGAACGCCGATACTATCTTAGGAAGAAACTCCTGATGGTATGAAGTAATGCCTTATCCTGGTGTATGCCTGCAGCTCAGCCACCCTCCTAACAGACAACTTGCAAGTGAAAAGTCATCTTCAACGTCAGCTGATCCAAAGAAATGGAAGCTAGAGGCTTGAAAGGGGGCCTCTGAAGAACACCCATGACTAGACAGATCCCATGGAGGCATGGAATCCTTAAAAGGAGAAGGCATGAGCCACCCCCTGTAGAAAAACCTTCACATCTGGTATGATAGAACAGAGTGCGGAGAGCTCAACCTAAACGGAACTCAAGCTGACAGCCTTGTTAACTTTATCCTGGAGAAAAGACAGCGCCAAAGGTAGGTCAAAATCCTGTGGGAAATGTTCTTGTCCTCACAACACGACCGGTGAAAAATTGACCAAACCCTATGGCATGCCTTCGAGGAGACTGTCTCATGGTGGAGAGGACATCAGTGGAAAATCCCTCCCACTTCAGAATAGTGGCTGCAAGAGCCATGCTTTCAAAGACAACCTCTCCGCATCCTCGTACCACAAGGATCCTGGAGTAATAGATCCAAGTCTAAGTGGCAACCGAATCAGCTCCTGGATGGACAGACTGAACAGGTCCGTAAAACCACGCCCTCTTAGGCCAGAGTGAAGCAATCAGAATGTCTATCGCCCTGTCCATCCTGATCTTTCGGAACTGGGAGAAACACAAAGGAGAGATGGAAATCCCATGGGATGGACATTGCAAAAAAAAAAAATAAATAATAATAATAAGATCTTAGTAGTGTGGGAGCAGAAATACCCCACCAAAGTACCCAACACACACAAATAGGCAGTGAAAGTGTTAACACAATGGAACAGCAAGAAATAGCACAGCCATCTATACTACCAAAGCTTCTAGAGGGCAGAAAATAATAGAATAGACCCATAAAGAGTGCCCAAGCAAAACCATGCTCACCATGCATCAGTACAAAGAGGAAAATCAATGTAGGACAATTACTGGACCAAGAACTTCAAAAGGTTGACTTACCAATCTTCAGGTTACCATCACAGGAGAGGGGAGAATCTCAAGAGACTCAGCCATGAGGGACAGACTTGTCATAAATCCACCTTCCACAGGGCAAGAAAGGTCCACAAAGCACCTGTGAACTGAGCAATCCAACTCCAGGGCAGCCCAGTGGTGGTAACCCACCTGTTTTTGTGCAGGACACAAAAAAATTCTAGGAGTAGTCAAGGGGGTTGAGTTGCAGTTGAGTTTCCAACCCAAAGACACTGTCTTTTGTGGTGTCCTAACCTCCAGGAGGAGTGTCTCAACCCCCATGGTACATGTTTTCCATACTGAACGTAAAAGAAAGCAAATTTGACCAGAGAAATCTCCACGTTCTAAGAAAAAAGACTGCTGCCAACCCCTACAGAAATCCGCAAAGCAACTGTTTGGGAATCCATCTCGACCTTCATAAAGTGTTATCAATTGATGTTCAAGCCTCAACTGAAGTAAGATTTGGAAGACAAGTCCTTCAGGCAGTGTTCCCTGTTTAACTGGTAGGATCTTTTCTTTTTCTCTTTCAATATCCTTAAAAGAATAATAATGCCAATATACTATTTTGGTTGTGTAATTCAACTTGCCGATTATAGAGTGTGAGGTTCATTAGAGTGTGTTTCTGAACTCAGCATAGTACCTTTGTCAGTGTATACCACTTACTTTCAGAAGAGCAAATTATTATTTTACCCTATGAGTGCCAGTAGTGGGGTATGCAATGCATTACTTTTACACTGTTTTGTATCCCTCTAGCACGTAAAATGTTAAAGTGACAGTCAACTTTTTTGACATTACATGTTTAGCAAGTGCACAAAATATAAAGTTACATTTTGCTACCACATATGCTTGAATATACTGCAATGTTTTTTCAAGCATTTTAGTATGAAAAATTATCTTGCTTTATATTCGAGGTCACCCTATATTCGGGATGCCCACTGGATCTGTGAAAGATCCAATCCAACAAGCAGCCCAGTACATCTTTCGGTCTCCTTATCTTATAAGGATACAATTGGCAGCCTTCGAGTAATGCAATGTGGCAAATTGCTATATTTAAATTCACCGTCTGCCTCCATAAGGATATCTCATGCCAATGCCGGGTCCTTTCAGGACTTTCTATCAGTGAGCAGACTCAAGATGTAATGTGTCACTTCCGGTTAGCATCAACACATTCACAGAAGGTCAAGAAAGGACCTGAAAATGACATGGGATATCAGTATGGCGGCAGACTGCTAATTTAAACTTGTCGTTCGTCACACTTCATTTCTACAAGACTGCTGCCTGGGACCACTTACGATGAGTTACAGGGAGAAAGGAACATGAAAAGAAATTAAATGTGATGAGATGCAGGGAAGTTGGGAGATGACATGACATGATGTCTTAAAGGAAAATTAAACAAAATTAAATGAGGAGCGGGGCATGGAGGGTGGGAGGTGGCATGAATTTAAAGGGAAACTAAAATGAATGAATGAGTGGAAGGAGGGAGGGAGAGGGGATGACTTGACATGGATGAAATGGAGGTTGGGAGGGCTATAGCCGATTTGAATGTAGGGAGGGAGGAAGACAGGCAAGATAAAAGAATGGAGATTAGGTTAAAGCAGAACTATCATCCATATTATATTGAGCCCCAAATATGAATAATAATAGTGATATGCATCTATGTTCTTGTAATTTCAATAATAATTGCGGCATTAGTGAAAAATAGACTAATAAATTTACAGAGAGGTATTGGCAAACAGCCAATCCCAGTGTCCTCCATGACTGGAGAGTTCAGTGCCCGATTACCATGAGGCCCCGGAAAGGACCGACAGCACAGGCACAGAGAGCCCTGCCGATGTCTGTCTGCCTATAAAATGCCGCAATTATTGAAATTACAAGAACGTTGATGCATATGGCTATTAGTATTTGGGGCTCAATATAATGTGGATGACAGTTCCGCTTTAAGGGAGACAGAGACATCAAGTGAAGGATAGACACACAGGGCTACCTTACATTCAGACTTTTTTAGGACATAAGGGGGGTCCAAGACACTTTATTTGATGTATCTGTTAACATTGCCTGTAGATTGTATTTTTTTTCCAAATCTCTATGCTTTATTACATATAGTCAAGTGACATCATCAGTTCCTGTTACTGCAATACAAGCTGTACCGTAATGCTTTCACGAGCAGGACTCACTTATCCTTCTGTTCTCAACCTTTGATTTGTACTATTTAATATCTCTGTATGTCCATTCCCTATTTTACAGCGCTGCGGAATTAGTTGGAGCTATATAAATAAATAATAATAATACTGTACAGCTCTGCTGGACATCCACCTATACTGAAATTCCCCTCTCACCCAGCTCTCCCTAGGAGCGAGCGCATTCCAGTCATTACACTTTTGTGATTGCTTCCTCATGCCTGTATTTTGTTATAACCCTGTTAGTGCCAGAGGGGCGTTCAATGCATTGGAAACCCCTCTGGCACTCAAAAGGCTAATCTGCTTTGCCAGTGTTAGAACACTATTTCTACTTATAAATGCCTGCATTCCATTGCTCACAAAATGTAGATACTACCTATTTCCACCACAGTGTTTGGTGCCCCACACCTTCTTCAGTACGACACCAGGATCTTGTTATTTGTGGCTGGTGCCAGAACGCTCTCACATCCTACCCGCACTTCATCTGCCCCCAGCCCTGAATACACATCTATACGAACAACCTGGGCTCAGTGAGGAGGAATATTTACACAAGAAAACATATGGTACACACAACATAGGCATTTTAACCCACTGAGCGCAAGAGGAGCATGCAAGGAAGAAGTGAAGCAGTGGCCCTGATGGATGAGAAACTGGGGGTCGGCTTAAGGAGGACGATTTGCTGCTTCTTAGAGGGAGAAAGTTGCCAATCAGAGATATCATGAAGATGGCAGTGCTCTGCCTCTTGCTACAGTACAGAAACCACAAATTTTCATCATACAGGGAATAATAATCACTTGAGGTTTGTTAGTATTCTTTGGAAGGATTAATCACATCGGGAGGAGCAGTTGGAATAGGATAAGGCATCTTTATAGTGATCAGCTGCAGCTGACAGAAGTGGCTAGGGTGTGCTTGCTAGGAGATTACAGACAATCATTCACATTTCAGATTTGTTTTTTCTTCTCAAAAATGGTGAATGATTTTAAAGCAGATAAAAATCTGTCTTGATCTGAAGACTATATCAGTTTAAAACACATTAATATATACAGTTTGCATCAAGAAGATGAATTAGTATGTTTAGTTATATGGCGCCACAAGTGTAGAAAGAGTTTTACAACTTAAGGGTTTAGAATTACACAATAAAAGTTTGTAAGCTCATTGCAAAGTGAAACACTGGAAGTGGGGTCCCTGCTCAAAATTTTACAACCTAAAGTAAATATATTATTTTGAATTAATGTTTTAAATCATCTATAATTATAATAACCACTTTTATTTAAAATTATAGTTTATAAGCTATTTAGCTTTATTAGTCAGTTTATGCTTATTGGACTGAATTGGCAGGCACGTCTGCCAGACAACATTCCACACTGATCCCCAACACAACTGTCGCTCCCTGCTAGCAGATTTCATCTAATTTGCATAAACTGACAAATAAACCTTGTGATCTGAAACAAAAATAAATTCTAACATAACATACAGATCACTCTGAAAGCGGTTTCAAAATCACCTATATCTTACAAAGAAACAGTGTTTTAAGTTTATTTTGATCTTGCAAGGTGTTTAGGAATAAACCTACAATGGTTTATCCAGAATTTAAACTATTCTACACTAAAAATAAGAAAATGTTCCCCGTCTGGTGTCAAAACACCTAGTGTCTGCTTTTGTCTATGTATGTGATACAGATGAGTGCATCTTAAATCACTGATAACCAAACAGTTCACATCTCAACATGCAGACCAATAAATAACAATGTACTCCCCCCTTTATTTAACTTGGATGTCTCCGGGAAACGGTCTAAATAACCCAGATGGGTAATTTTGCCACATGCAAGAAATCTTGCAGATACTTAAAGGTCAAGTATAATCTGGAAACTTAAAGGGATAGTAATACTTCCAAAGTACTAATCTCCATATTGTAGCTATGATAAAAATAAATTTATTGCCCCCAGTGTCACTCAAACCCTTATGGTCTGAGAGATAATAGCGAGCAAAGTTCCCCCCTCTCTCACCTTTCCCTGAAGCCAGCATTCTAGATGACTGCAGGGATCGCGTTTATAAAAAATAAATCTTTCACTGAAACGGTCTTCCACATGTGCTCTCAAACCAAGCACATGTAGAAGACCGTTTCAGTGAAAGAATTATTTTTTATAAACACGATCTTGGCTCTGCTGCAGAGCCGCCTGATGCACATAAGACGGTCGTATAACCGCTTCCCTTGCAGTCAGCTAGAACACGGACTTCAGGGAAAGGGGAGGGAGGGGGGGAACGTTGCTCGCTATTATCTCTCAAACCATAAGGGTTTGAGAGATGACACTGGGGGCAATACATTTATTTTTAAAATAGCTACAATATGGGGATTAGTAATTTGGAAATATTACCATCCCTTTAACCTCTCCTAAAATATCATGAAGCAGTAAGACAAGTGAACTGGTAGAACAAAGTAACAGTTGAGCAATTCTGGGGCAAACCATTGGCGCCACAGGGAACAAGCAACTATTCCCATTAATTTATATGGGACTCTTAACCAAGGAAATACAGCAGAGAACTCTAAGTGTTGCCTTGCAATGCATTGGAGACTCCTCTAAAATTCCAGAAGTTTAAAAAAGCTATGCATTTCAGACCCCTCTGGCACTCAAGGTGTAAAAGCCCCTTCCAAACCAAAGGAATTGTTTATTCCCTGTGATACAGCTGGTTTAACCCAGAATTGCTCCTGTTTAGCTTACAATAAAATAAACCAGTTGTGCCAGCATTACCAGCATACCCATAATGAAGTTACCTCTGGCATTTTTGTTTCTCCACTTAAACAGGACTTACCTGAGCCGTTTCTGCCATTTTCTGTTCAAAATCAGATTTAACAGCAGCATACTTTTCAACACATAGTTTATAACTCTCTGTGGCTTTCTTTGCTTTGATAGCTGCCTAAAGTAAAACAAGAAGGCAAAGTCAAATAAAATAAATACATTCTGCTTGTACGTACTACTCACAGACACATTTATGACAAGAGCCTGTCTGTGTGTACAGTGTCTACCTGCCCCATCGTAAATACCAGCAAACTGGAATATGGCTGATGAACCAGAATTATTTGTGTAGTTTTGGAGCAAACCAACTGCATCACAGGGGAGAACTACCAACAGCAGATATTCTAACTTAGGAGTAGACCTGACAATGAAGCTGAGGCTGCAATGTGAGTCCAAGAAGACCAGTTGGGGAGGATGACGGGGGTCTGGAAGGAAATCCCTAATACTACCCCCCAGTCCTGTGCACTGCAGGTCCCTATAGATGCTCTGAATCTGGCTTGAAATTTTGACACAGCAGGTCTATGGGCAGTGCATGCAATCCAGGAGTTTGGATTTCAGCCAACTGGAAGAGTTTTCTGACCCCAGAATGTCAGGAGACATTATTTGTAAGTCAGTATTTGATGGGCACACACTACTTTTTTGCAATATGTTTATGTAGCCAAGAAAGGTCTTGCTGCCTTCCTGACCATACACATATGTAACTATTTGAAAGCTACAAATAAAAGAGTATTTTAGTCTTGCCTGTTAAATCCTTTTCTCTTAGTCCATATTGGTTACTGGTACTTTGGGTAGGCGACAGCCCCTTTAAGTAGGCAGGAACAATTCTTGAAGAGAATGCTGGGTGGAGACTACCTCCTCTCCTTAGCTGCAGCTAGCCCCTCTCTCCAGAAAGATTTGCGACACTAACTAGAGACTATGTAGCAAGAAGGGAAAAGACGACTCCTGTGAGCATGAACCCGAAAAGACTCCCCCGTTCAGCCACAGGAGAGCCAAGCATGGTCCCTTGACAGGGTGGGAGACCAGTAACCTATATGGACTAAGAGAAAAGGATTTAACAGGTTAGACTAAAATCCTCTTTTCTCTGTTGTCCAATATAGGTTACTGGTACTTTGGGATGTCCAACCATTAAGGTTCCCAGAGGTGGGAAGGCAAGGACCAGTCGCAGGGCCCCAAAGGCACCAGAGCCTATATGAACCATCAGATCATAGACAGCTGAACAACAACACTGAAGTGTCAATGTACACAAAAACTGGTGCAGAACCACACCAGGAACATAGCACAGCACACGAAACTCGCGCCAACTGGGCTCAAAAGTGAAGGCGCACTGAAGAGACGAAAGGAGAACTTAGACAGACAAAACTGCCTCTAGGATCTTCCTTCCCAAGCTGGTGCCAGCCAACGCCAAACCATCCACTTGGTAGTGCTTAGAAAAGGTGTGCACAGACAACCAAGTGGCAGCCTTGCACAGCTGATCAGCTGAGGCTTGATTCTTTTAAGCTCAAGAAGCCACAGTGGATCTGATGGAATGAGCTGAAACCCGAAAGGGAATCAGCTTCTTCTGTAAATCGTAAGCCTTACGAATATTAGCCTTAATCCAAGACACAATGGTCACCTTGGATGCCAGTCTCCCTGACATGGGACCCTTAGAAATGATGAACAAGGCGTCAGCCTGGCAAATAGACTCCGTGCGGTGCACACAGAACTTGAGACATCTCACCACAAACAACAAGTGAAGATCCCTTTCCTTGTCAGAGGAGTAGGGTCAGGACAGAAAGAGGACACCACAATTTCCTGATTAACGTGGAAGTTCGAGACTACCGCCTGGAGAAACTCCTGAGAAGGGAGAAGAACCTCCTTGTCTTTATGAAACACCAAGAAGTGTGGTCTAAAAGACAAGGCATGCAGCTCCGCAACACGACGAACAGACACAATTGCCAGGAAAAAGGCCATTTTCCAAGTCAGCATGCGCAAGGGAATAGTGGGCAAGGACTCAAAGGAAGGGCACTGAAGGACTCCCAAAACCAAGTTAAGATCCCACTGAGGAGTAGGGTTCTTAAAAGCAGGGCGAGTATGAGCGACACCCTGAAATAAAACCTTGACATCAAGAAGGATAGTGATGAGTCTCTGAAAGAAAAACAGAGAGAGCTGAAGTCTAAACCCTAAGGGAACTCAAGCTGAGGCCCTTATCCACTCCATCCTGCAGAAAGGACAGGACTGTAGGAAGATCTAAGTCCTGGGAAAGATCCCTATCCGCACACCAAGAGAGAAAAGTAGACCAGACTCTATGGTAGGCCTTGGAGGAAACAGACTTGCAGGCACTAAGCATACTGGCCACCACGCCATGAGAGAAACCCTTCTTCAGTATTGAGTATTCAATTTCCACGCCGTCAAACCCAGGCAATCCACATCCTCCATCCACAGGTACTCCTTAAGGAGGAGATCCGGATGGCGGGGGAGCCGAAAGGGCTCCGGCATAGAGAGATCCAGGAGCTCCGGAAACCAAGCCTGATGAGGCCAGTACGGAGCAATCAGAATGACTGGAGAACCCTCCAGACGCAGTTTCCGCAACACCCTGTGTAGCATGGGAATGGGAGGAAAGATGTACGCCAGAGGGAAGTGCCATGGGATTGACATGGCATCCACTGCCAGAGCTAGAGGGTCCCTCCAGCTGGAATAGGATGAAACCTTCCGATTGTGCCTTGTCGCCATCAGATCAATGCAAGGAAGTCCCCACTTCTGAACAATGAGGTTGAACACTTCGTAATTCAGTTTACACTCCCCGCTGTCTACTGTGTGTTGACTTAGGAAGTCCGTCAGTACATTGTTTACACCGGGAATTTGAAATGCGGATATAACAGGAACATGTTCTTCTGCCCAGGTTAAAATAGCTTTGACCTCCAACCAAGCTGTGAGACTTCCTGTGCCACCTTGCTTGCTGATGTAGGCCATGGCCGTGGCATTGTCGGACTGGACTCTCACCGGCCAGTCCTGCAGATGAGGCGTCCAATGGTGAAGGGCATGAAATATCGCCTGAAGCTCCAACACATTGATGGGAAGAAGAGATTCCTCCTGAGACCACCGGACCTGGGCAATGCTGTGACCCAGGAATGCTCCCCAGCCGGAGAGGCTGGCATCCGTCGTGATAGTAGTCCAGAAGGAGACTAGGAAGGGCTTGCCCTTCAGCAGGTTGGTAAGGTGGAGCCACCACGACTCAGCTCCACATGAAGCGGAAGAGATACTGACATCTTCAGTAGGTCCGGTTTGCCCCTGCACTCCTGGATCACAAACCTCTGGAGTTCCCTGGCGTGAGCCATGGCGTACGGAACCACTTCCATGGTACAAATGAACATCCCCACTAGGGAGGTCAGCCAGAAAAGAAGACACCTTGCAGATCTGGTGAGCCACCTCGTCCGTGTGAAACACTATACCCCATTGGGTGTCGAAGAGGAGCCCCAGGAAGACTAGTCTCTGGGATGGTACGAGATCTGACTTGTCCTTGTTGAGGATCCAGCCATGATGGGTCAAGAGCATGAATGCAGTCCTGTACACGCTGCTGAAGGAGGTCCGGAAATGGGCCTTCAGAAGTAAGTCATCCATGTATGGAGTGACTCTTATACCGTCTCTGTGGGGTACAGCCACTAACGGACCCAGGACTCGATTGAAGACCTGTGGAGCTGTAGTCAGACCAAAGGGGAGAGCAGAAAACTGAAAATGTCCTTGGTCACAGGCAAACCTGAGGTACTGCCGACTCTCTGGATGGATGGTAATGTGCAGTTATGCATCCTGAAGATCCAGAGAAGCGAGAAATTCCCCAGGAGGCATTCCCCAAGGACTCCTGGTGATAGCGAGACTTGACCACAAAGGCACTGAGGTCCTTGAGGTCCAAAATCGGACGGCAGCCACCTTCCTTCTTGGAGACCACAAAGAGGTTGGAGTAAAATCCCAACCCCATTTCTGGCACCAGAACCTGTTTCTAGAACCTTCTTGTTCAAAAGGGTCTGGATAGCTCCATGGAACAGGCAGCGCTTCTCTGCTCCCTGAGGAGTGTGAGAAGGGGAAAATGGAGGAAGAAAGACGAAAGGGATCCTGTAACCCCCTCCAACACAACCTGCAAAACCCATGATCCACCACGGTGTCTGTCCAGACACTGAGGAAGTGGTGCGAACAACCACCTACCGGCGTGTGGGGACCTGGGTTCGGCGAGTCATGCAGAAAGAGGCTTGGAACCCTTGGGCTTGGTGGAGGCTGCTTGGGCCTCCACTGTTTGGGCTTGGAGGTGTGCGCAGCCTGGGGAACCACCTGGGTCGTGGGGCGCACCTCAGCCTGAAAGGGACGAAAAAGCCTATTCCTCTTCACAGGAGGCTTCTTTCTAGGAACCAAGGGCATAAAGGTACTCTTACCCCCAGTGGCCTCACTAATAATATCCTTAAGTTCCAGCCCAAACAAAGAGGAGCCTAGAAAAGGCAAGGAAAGCAAGGCTTTCTTTGAGGTAGTGTCCGCAGACCAGATCTTGAGCCAAAGAGCTTGTCTAGCAACCAGACACGGAAGAAACCCTAGCCACCAAGCGGCTGGCGTTGAATATGGCAGCAGAAACATAATGTTGAGCCTCAGAGATATTGGCAAGAAGCCGCAGCATTTCAGAAGTAGGGGCTTCCTGACAGACAGCCAGAGTCAGCTGTACAGTCCAAACAGCAATGGCCCTGTTCAGCCAAGCAGCAGCAAATACTGAGTGCAAGGAAGTGCCAGCTGTAGCAAAGATGGGCTTCGAGAAAGTCTCAAGATTCCAGTCCGTCCAGTCCTTGAGGACAGAAGCATCTGCCACAGGCAAAGCAGTGAACTTGTAAAGTCTACAGACCGAAGCATCCACGTTGGGTGGATGAACCCATTGAGCTAACACCTCATCATAAAAAGGGTACAGCTTTCCACTCATCCGAGACCAACCAGTCAAGAGTGGGGTTGGGTGGAAAACAGGTAGACTGCTTCTTAGGTTCCTGGAACACATCAGAGGGGTCAACAGGAGTCTCTGGACCCAAGGGAATGTTCAGGGTGTTCAACACTGCCCTGATCAGACCTTCAGCAGAGGGATCAGGGTCAGCCTCAAAGGGGTCCCCAAAGAGTTGGGAAGAGACCACCACAGAACATTCACCTTCATCAGAATCCATCAGTAACTCCTAATTAGAGGAGTCAGACACTTCAGGTACACCCTGCGGTTTCAGCAGGGAAGGCCTGATGGGAGTAGAGGGCTGTCAAGACTGGAAGACCCCCTGTAACTGGGATGGAAGGAGTTGTAAGGTAGACCTCAGGGCTAAGAGGTCCACCATAGCTACTGGAAACTGAGCTATCCACTTAGGAATTGTCAGTAATGGTAATGCGCCTAATAGTGGTATTCCATATCTAACAGAAACAAAAAATAACAAACTATAGCAGAACTGTTCTCTTGTCTGTATCTTCATTAAGGAAAAAATCTTTCTGGAGGGGACAGGGCTAGCTGCAGCTAAGGAGAGGAGGTAGGCTCCACCCAGCATTCTCGTCAAGAATTGTTCCTTCCTACTTAAAGGGGTGGGCGCCTACCCAAAGTACCATTAACCTATATTGGACGACAGAGAAAAGCTATTTTGAGCTCGCCAGGAAACTGTATATTTTTTTAATTTTTGTATTTATTTTGGCTCCTCCTCTCTTGGTTGGTAGCTCCCCATCAGGGTATAGCTGATAAAGAAAGGTATAAGTACCTCCCACATTTCACAGTAGAGGTAAAGAGGATTTTAATTGCATTATACTAAATACATGTTCACAGATTGTAAAACTTGCCTGAATCTGGGGTGCTTTGATGGGGCAGGTGGGCTTTCTATGCCTTTGGCCAAAAATATGCAACTAAATCTCCACTGTTTTATTAATAGTAAGTCATAGGTTATTTATTTGTAATCAGGATTTGATGTGCATACACTACTTTTGTTCACTATGTATATGTAGCAAAGAAATGTCTTGCTGCTCTCCTGACCCATACACATATGTAACTAACTGAACGCTACTAATAAAGGCCATTTTGACCTTGCCAGCAATCTGTGTATTTTATACATGAATAAGGCTGAGCTCATTCAGGCCCCTTTCACCCAGGTGATGACGACAACACAATGATGCTGCGTTAAGTCATCCATTGTGAAAGACAATAAGCTGGAAAATGGTGCCTTTCACACTGGCTAATATCACCTCATGTGAATGCACCAAAGTCTAGCAAGCTGCAACTTTACTGTGTTGCTTCAAGAATTAAGTAAAACT
The DNA here is from genome assembly GCA_037306005.1 of Rhinophrynus dorsalis. Taxonomy (NCBI): domain Eukaryota; kingdom Metazoa; phylum Chordata; class Amphibia; order Anura; family Rhinophrynidae; genus Rhinophrynus; species Rhinophrynus dorsalis. The sequence goes on along the minus strand of CM074718.1, from coordinate 597,521,076 downwards.
GAGGTAATGAAGGTCTGCACTGGGGCCTGTGGGGCAATATGTAAACCATGTCAAGGCGCGATGCTCATCACAGTCTCCAATAAACAGCCAACACACTTGAGTATCAACCAATAATACTGGGTGACACCAATGTGGGACAGCCATCTGAAAACACCTCTCTTGCATCATGATCGGCACTGAAAAGTAGGACAAAAAAAAAAAAAAAAGAGAGAACACTGGCAATAGAATTGTTGAAGGGGCTGCAATAGTTTTATTGCTAGAGTGAAAGAGGCTTTAGTATCCTACAGACTCTCAACCGTGACCATCAAGTACCCTTCATAATGCATATGTTCTGCATTTCCCTGCCTGACAGGTGTTTAATTAGTACATGTTCGCTTTTTCTCAGACAGGTAGATCCTTAAAACCTGCACTGTTAGGGTTAATTGATGACCCTGACTGAGCAACTCTAGTCTACTGTATGTTACCAAGAAAGGTTCATCTGAGGTCTAGTCTGCTTTTTTATTAGTCCAACTGTACATTAACATACATGACTGTTGAAGTTATTTTAAACATAATAAGAGAAGTTTATTCCTAGGTTATAGTTCCCCTTGACTTGAATGACATGTAGGCAAAAAGCCAGAGTATTCCCAATGTGTGGGAAAATCCTTTATAGTTTTAGTAAAAACCACAAGCATTTTATATGCTACATTTATTTTAGAGCAAATACTAAAAATTTAAATATGTTGTTTAAATTCAATTCATATATGCAACAAGGCACTAGTAACAAAAACTGGGTATGGTAAAATTAACCCCTTATATGCTAAATATCTCCAATGCATAGATTCAAAACGAGTTGGAGATAGCTGTAAAATCAAAAAGGTTAACGCTTTGAGTGCCAGAGGGGTATCCAACACATTGCTTTGCAATGCACTGGATACCTCTCTGGCTTTCAAAGGCCTAACACACTTAGTGACAAAATGCACTGGCTAGCTCTCTGGCTTTCAGAGGGTTAAAATATTTCTATGAGGGATACTTTACATGTAGGATTATGTGGTTCTTAACCCCTTGAATACTAGAGCGAATGCATCACACACATCTCTAACATCCAAGGAGTTAATAGTATAGAACTGTGGTTATCAACTTTTTTGCGCAAGGCACGCCTAACACACAAAATGGAACTTTCTGGGAACTCCTAACATGTTAACTGTAATTTATCAAGGACATAATAAAAGGTACAATTCATAAATATACAGATATTCTTAGATCTTTTACATTGAAGTCCTTTATTTACCCATTGACTAACTATATATGATACTTGATGATGAGGTAGATAGATGCCTATAGGTGCAAACTTCCATTTAGCAGTCTGATCCTCTTTCACATGTGCTCAGCAGTGCAGTGTGGGTGGGATTCTGCAGTGACTATAGAAGGTTTTGATCATGAAGCATAAGAACCTGCCTGAATATACATCTTCATACAACCATCAGTGGTAGGCAGTTTATCTGCAGCTTATCAGTTAGTCTGTATTTAGATCATGCTGCCTCACTATTAATTGAAATGTTTCTGTTAAATTAAGTGCCACATATTCCTAAATGTAGAGTTTCCCTTTAATTGGGTGTAGCTAAAATTCCTATCAAGGGTGTGAACACAAAAAAAAGGCTGACATTAGTTCAAGAGATATGCACAAAAGTAAAAAGTGGGGCACTTTTGGACAAACCACCAATACCATGGTAAACAAAACGGCCACAAAATTAAATGGGATGTTTAACCCCTTGAATGCTGGGCATTAAAAGCCCCAGAAATACGCCACTTTATCTTTATGCATATGGGTCAGTGGAACCTTAGTTTGTCATAAAATATCTCAGTTATGGCCTTAGAGTGGGAAGTAAAGCCCATTCCATTTACAGATTCCTGCAAAAAAGGAATCCGAAACTTGGCTTTTTTTTTTTTTTTTTTTTTTTTTTAATTCACCACAGATGGTATTAATCAGTAGCATTCCAGGCCTCACTACATGACATTTTCAATAGTCATAAGGTGCAGAGGTCATGTACAAAACCTAGGGAGAGACTACAAATAAACTATAAGGAAAAGTTCAGTGTTTACAGATTTTATTTATTATACACTTGTGCTAAATGCCTTATGTACTAAGGCAATGTGAAGTAATTCTAAAGCAAAACAACTATAAAGGACAAGTTATGTTCAACATACCCAATGATTTAAACGGTGCCATTAACATCTTGAGTTCTACAAAAGTCACCATACAAGGAGATACATTACACATTTAAAAGAGGATTTTAGTCTTACCTGTTAAATCCTTATCTCTTCGTCCATACAGGTTACTGGTAACTTTGAGCAGGCGATCTGCCCCTTTACTTAGGCAGGAACAATTCTAGAATTGCAAGGGTGGAGCCTACCTTCCCTCCTTGGCTGCAGCTAGCCATTCAGCTCCAGTAAGATTTGAGACACTAACTATTGACTAGATAGAAGAAGGGAAAGAAGACTCTTGTGAGCATGACCCCGAAGGACCCCCACAGTCTGCCACAGGAGAGCCAAGCATGGTCCCTTGACAGGGTGGGAGTCCAGTAACCTGTATGGATTAAGAGAAAAGGATTTAACAGGCAAGACTAAAATACTCTTTTCTCTGTCGTCTAATACAGGTTACTGGTAACTCTGGGATATCCAACCACTGAGTTTCCCAGAGGCGGGAAGGAAGGCAAGGACCAAGTGCAAGGCCCCCAAAGTCACCAGAGCAGATATGAACCATCAGATCAGAGACATCACAACAAAACAATGAAGTGTCAACAGACACTGAACAGGGGTAACAACACCCCAACACTGTAACACAGAATACTGGACTAGAGCCAACAGGGCTCAAAAGTGAAGGAAACACCAGGAACTGAAGTAGATCCTAGACAGGCAAGACTGCCTCCAGGATCTTCCTCCCAAAGCTGGAGTCAGCCGATGCCAGCATATCAACACGGTAGTGCTTCGAAAAGGTGTGCACAGATGACCAAGTGGCAGCCTTACACGACTGATCAGAGGAGGAATGATTCTTGTAAGCCCAAGAGGCCCCAATAGATCCAGTAGAATGACCCGTGACCCAAAAGGGAACAGGCTTTTTCCTGATCTCGTAAACCTTATTAATAGTGAACTTGATCCAGGACGCAATAGTCACTTTGGATGCAGGTCTTCTTGCCCTGGGCCCCTCTGGAATGATCAGATTGCCTGATTGACTCAGTGCGATGGACATAAAACTTGAGAAAACGCACCACATCTAAGAAGTGGAGATCCCTCTCCTTGTCAGAGGTAGGGTCAGGGCAGAAAGAAGGCACCACAATCTCCTGACTGATGTGGAACTCCGAAACCACATTTGGAAGAAACTCCTGAGAAGTGCGAAGCACTGCCTTGTCCTTGTGAAACACCAAAAAAGGTGGATTACTGGACAGAGCATGTAACTCCATGACGTGGCGAACTGACACGATCGTCAGGAGAAAAGCCATTTTCCACGTCAGCAGGCGTAGAGGAATAGCAGCCAAAGACTCAAAGGGAGGGCGCTGAAGAACTCCCAAAACCAAGTTAAGATCCCATGAAGGAGTGGGATACTTAAGGACAGGAAGAGTATGAGCAACACCCTGAAAGAAAACCTTGACATCAGGAAATATGGCAATGCGCGTCTGAAAGAAAACAGAGAGAGCAGAAGTCTGAACCTTAAGGGAACTGAGACCCCTATCCACACCATCCTGCAAGAAGGCCAGGACCGTAGGCAAATCAAATACCTGAAGACAGGTCCCTGTCAGCACACAAAGATAGAAAGGTCGACCAGACACGATGGTAGGGCTTAAAAGAAAAAGGCTTGCGGCCACTGAGCTTGGCAGCCACCACAACAGAAGAAAAACCTTTCTTCAATATTGAGGATTCAATTTCCAAGCTGTCAAAGCTAACCGATAAAAATTCTCCTACCACAGGTAACCCTGTAGAAGAAGATACAGACCGCAAGAAAGCCGGAATGGCTCCACCACTAACAAATGCAGAAGCTCCAGAAAACTGTCGAGGCCAGTACGGAGCAATCAGAATGACTGGACAGCGCTCCAGTCTCAATTTCTGCAACACCCTGTGCAACATGGGGAGGAAAGATGTAAGCCAGATGAAATAACCAAGGAATGGACATGGCATCCACCATTAGAGCTAGAGGATCCCTCCATCGAGAGCAGAACCTCGGAACCTTCCTGTTGAGTCTTGTCGCCATCAGGTCGATGTAAGGAAGACCCCATTTCTGAACAATGAGGGTGAACACCTCTGGGTGCAGCTCCCACTCTCCGCTGTGTGTCGACTAAGGAAGTCCGCCATGACTTTGTCTACACCAGGAATGTGCACTGCGGATATGGCAGGAACGTGTTCTTCTGCCCAGGACAAAATACCCTTGACCTCTAACCAAGCGGCGAGAATTCTTGTTCCGCCTTGCTTGTTGATGTAAGCCACGGTCGTGGCGTTGTCGGACTGTACCCGGAATAGGCAGTCCAATGACAAAGGGCATGAAATATCGCCCAAAGCTCCAACACGTTGATGGAAAGGAGAGATTCCTCCTGAGACCACCGACCCTGAGCACTCAGGCGACCCAGGACCGCTCCCCAGCCAGAGAGGCTGGCGTCTGTCGTCACCATGGTCCAGGAGGACACCAGGAAGGACTTGCCCTTCAGCAGATTGGAGAGATTGAGCCACCACAATAAACTCAGTTCCACATGAAGAGGAAGGGATACGGACGTCTTCAGAAGGTCCGGCTGACCCATGCACACCTGAATCACAAAACCTCTGGAGTTCCCTGGTGTGAGCCATGGCAAATGGTATTGCTTCTATGGTGGAGATGAATTTCCCCACTAGAGAGGACAGTTTCTTGACTGGAACTGGATCATGAGCCAAAACAGCAGAAACCCTGTGGGCGATCTAGTGAGCTACCTCATCCGTGAGAAACACCATGCTCTGCTGAGTGTTGAAGAGAAGGCGCAGTAAGACTAAATGCTGGAATGGGACAAGATCTGACTTGTCTATGTTGATATCTACCCGTGATGGGTGAGAGCATGAATGCAGTCCTGAACCTGCTGATGAAGTTCCGCAGAAGATGTGCTTTCAGAAGCAGGTCGTCCATGTATGGAGTAACTGATGCCATCCCGGTGGAGGACGGACACTAAAGCTCCCAGGACACGGCTGAAGACTTGAGGAGCTGTAGTCAGACCAAAAGGAAGAGCTGAAAACTGAAAGTGCCCTTGGTCGCAGGCAAATCTGAGATACTGCCAGCTCTCTGTAGGAATGGAAATGTGTAGATACACGTCCTGAAGATCCAGAGAGGCAAGGAATTCCCCCGGGGACATAACAGCAATCACTGTCCTTAGGGACTCCTGGTGATAATGAGTCCTGATCACAAAGGAATGGAGATCCTTTCAATATAAAATGGGACGACAACCTCCGTCCTTCTTGGATACCACAGAGGTTTGAGTAAAAACCCATACCTGTCTGGAACTGGAACAGGTTCTAGAACATCCTTGTCCAAAAGGGCCTGGGTAGCGCCACTGAACAGACGGCGTTTCTCTGTGCCCTGGGGTGTATGAGAAGGAAAAAAGCAAAAAGGAGGAAGAGAGATGAAAGGGATCCTGTACCCTTCTGCCACCACCCGTAAAACCCACGGGTCCGGAACTGAATTCTCCCATACGCTGTGGTAGTGACGCAGACGATACAAACAAAAACAGCTGCTCAAACTCCCATCTGAACCAATAAATAATTGCCACGATAGTATCCACAATATAGAATGATAACGGACATTAACCAGCTTCCAATCTCAAGTGGGTGCAAAAGGAGCATCCCCAGAAGCCGCGTAATATTGGGAAACAGAACACAAAAGATTGATGCACCACCATTCATGAGAATACTCAAAGCTTGGAATAAAAATACTTTCTTTATTGTAATGATATATAAAATACCTTCAAATAATTCATGCTGAATTTCCACTGGAGAAGATATAATTATACAGCAGCTTGATCCAACAAAGCTTTACATATCAGATCCACGCGTTTCGCGTACAAGATGCTTACTCATGATCTCTAGACATTAATGGAGTGAACTGCTATGGACTTAAATCCTCATTATACAATCAGCTCTCAATATCGTCACCGTCACAGTGTCGGACCAGATAGGAAACCTAGTTTCAAGAGCACGACTGCCTCTGCCCAATCACCTTAACTAACACGGATAATCGTCATCGACAGCAAGTAATCCCCAAGAGCACGGTCAGAAAATCAGCCATCACTGTCAACATCAACATGACAGCAAGAGCTGAAGTTCACCAACTCTCCCCAGCAAAAAAACGGCACCGGGACACAAAACAAAGCCAGCTCCAAACGCCGCAGCCCACATCACAAGCCAAGGCACCAACCCACGGCGCATGACAGAGCAGTGGCGAGCGTCTGGCGAGCATCTGGCACAGGGGACAAGAGCCAACACCCGGCAACTATAAAAACCACCAAAACCCTAAGCTGTCCATGCCATCAAGATCCACTTTAAAAACAAACTAAATTAAATGAAATACATTGTTAATAAAGCAGTCTAAGTCTGTCGAAAATCTATACAAATAATATAGACAATATATTTTTGAACAATGGCGAAAGGGAAACCACAAAAGGGCCAATGGACTAAAAAAAAAAAAAAAATATACACACACACACACACACACACACACACACACACACACACACACACACACACACACACACACACACACACACAGTCACAGGCTGGGGTGTATATAAATTGTATAGCTTACACAAATTGTATAAATTATGAAAATTATAGAGAGGTACATTTTAATGGACCAATAAAAATCTAAATATTAAACATAACAAGTGACATCATAGTCTTTATTTAACCCAAATGGGTTAAAAGCTGCTGTATAGTTATATCTTCTCCAGTGGAAATTCAGCATGAATTATTTGAAGGTATTTTATAGATCATTACAATAAAGAAAGTATTTTTATTCCAAGCTTTGAGTATTCTCATGAATGGTGGTGCATCAATCTTTTGTGTTCTGTAGTGACGCAGACGGCCACCCACAGCAGAGTGGGGACCTGGGTTCAGCGAGTCATGCTGAAGAAGGCTTGGAAGCCTTAGGCTTGGAGGAGACCTTGGGCTTCCATTGCTGTTTGGGCTTGGAGGAGGCACACGGCGCTGAGGGAACCGCCTGGATCGCCAGACGTGTCTCAATCTGGAAGGAACGCAAAAAAATTATTACGCTTGAGAGGCGTTTTCTTCCTGGAGACCAAGGGCAGAAGTGTTCTTTTACCCCCTGTGGCATCACTAATCAGATCCTTCATATCTGGCCCAAACAATGAAGTGCCTTGAAAAGGCAAGGAGAGCAAGGCATTCTTGGAAGCAGTGTCAGTAGACCAGATCTTGAGCCAAAGAGCCCATCTGACAACCACAGACATGGTGGAAACCCTAGCCACCAAACGGATAGCATCAAATAAGGAAGCAGAAACATAGTGCTGGGCCTCAGAAATGTCGGCAAGAAGCCGCAACATATCCGAAGTAGCAGCACCCTGACAGACAGCCCGCAATGGCCCGGTTAACCCATGCCGCAGCAAACGCTGGACGCATAGCAGAACCAGCAGTGGCAAAAATGGACTTGAAGGAAACCTCAAGTTTTTTTGTCAGTCTAGTCTTTCAGAGCTGACGCATTAGAAACGTGCAAGACAGTAGACTTTGATAGCATGGAGATAGGAGCATCCACTCCACTCAGAGAAGAGGTAAAGCTTGGCAAATTTCTTGGAAACAGAAGGTTTCCTGTCCAGGGATTTCCACTCAGACACAAGGCGGTCAAGAGTGGGGTTAGGTGGAAAACAAGTAAGGGGCTTTTTAGGCTCCTGAAATACATCAGAGGGATCTGAAGAAACCTTCCTGAACTAAGGGAATGTTTAGGGTAGTCAAGACAGTCCTGATCACGCCCACAGCTGAGGACTCAGGATCAGCCTCAAAGGGGTCCCCAAAAAACTGAGAGGAGCCCATGACAGAACACTCCTCAAAATCTGAAACCACCAACAGTTCCTCCTCAGAGGAATCTGATACGTCGGGTACCCCCTGCAGTTTTGACAGGGAAGATTTGACTGAAGGGGCCTGCCATGAATAGAAGACCCCCGGTAACTGAGATGGAAAGAGTTGCAATATAGACCCAAGGTTCCTAGTACCAGCCTTGAACTCTTGCACCCAAACTGGCTCTAATGCATGGCTGGAGGTCCCTGGGAGAAACTCAGGGACATGAGAACATGCTGGGCATAAATGACCTGAGAATTCTCTAGGTAACCCAGAATGACATGAGAAGCAATGTGCAATAGGGGACACAAATACCCCAGCATCCTTAGTCTTATGCCTGGCCCCAAGCTACAATGTATTAGACATTCTCACAGTGTCAAAAAAGTTTAGAGTATAAGGAATCACCCAAATACAGTGTGTTAGATTAAAATTTCACCTCAGAAATCGCTAAAATACACTTATCTGGCAGGTGAAGGGTTAATCTGCAGAGGAGAGAAGGAGAGTCCAAGCCCTGCGTAGAATACTCATTTTGGAAAAGGCACAAAATGGCTGCCGAGGCGGGAGTCAATCAGAAATAGGCGCTCATGGGAAATGTAGTTTTCCAAAAGTACCCCAACAGTGCCCGAAGCCCCCTGAGCCCCCCAACACACTTAAAACGTTAACCAGCTGATAGAGCAAGGGCAGACAATTAAAATGAGCCATGTCTGAAGTCGTTACGTTAAGCAGTTGCAGAGATATGTCCCAAATTGTACAGTCCCACAGAAGTGAATGGAGCAATGGCGTCTATGTGGTAAAGCGCGCCGGAACTCAAATTTTGGAAAAGTTGAAACAATAAAATAAAAGTGCATGAAACATCACTAGAACATGTTAAAAGACCCAAAAACAATGAACCCAATAGGGAAAGTGCCAAAAAAAAACCCCAAAGATGAAAAAAAGGCAGCTAAAGGGTTAAGTTACCACATAAACCTGCTCCAAAACACCCAACAGACATACAGATAAACCCAATGAGTGCAGGCGTGTGCAATAGGAACTCCAAGGAAAAAGCTCTGTGCAGAGGGGCACTGTGGGACATGTGGACTTGCAGCACTCAAAGGGTTGCTCACCTTTCCTGCAGATCTTCTGTCTTCAGATTACCATGTTTAAAGAAGCAGCCTCGGTGGGCAACTCCTGAGCAAAGAACTTGAACCCAAGATTTTCCCCCCAGGGCCTAAGGTCCACAAAAAGCACCTGGTTACTGAGCTAGCCACATTTAAGGGCATTGTCAGTTATGGTAATCCACCTAATGGTGGTATACCATTTCTAACAGAAAAATAATCATTTACTTGTTCCCTGTGGAGAGGACTTCTCATTTCCTATGTTATGCCATGGAACCTATGCACTAAGGTTTCTCCAGCTTTGGAGATCTTAGTGCATTGGCTCCATAATAGCACAGGAACTGGAGAAGTCTTCTCCACATTATCATACTTAGTGCGTGAAAGACAGAGAGACACAGTGTGTACAAGTCAGTGTGCGCGCTCCTGCGCGCGAGTCAGTGTGCGCGCAAGTCAGTGTGCCTACCTGATCACCAGACTCAGTATCTGATGACAGATGAGAACCATTTATCCCATCTAGTCTGCACATTTTTCCAGCTGTAAAAACCTCAAACCTTATTTGGGCCTTGGTTTTTTCTTATGATCAGGGCAGCCTTATGCCTATCCATGCATGCTTACATTCAGTCACTGTTAACCCTTCGAGTGCCAGAGGGGTACGCAACGCATTGCCCTGCAATGCGCTGCGTACCCCTCTGGCACTCAAAGGGTTAACCTCTACCACTTCTGCTGGTAGGCCTTTCCATTTGTCTACCTAAAATTGTACAATCAAAATTTTTAGGCTAACCAAAATAACCAATTTGGTCAGCTAGACTTGATTTTGTGGTCCATATACAGAGACATATAACCAATCCAGTCAATTTCAACCAAAATGGAATGGAATGGAACCCTACCATGTATAAACACTGATAGACTAGTGCACTCTGCCTCCTTCACTATGAAAAAACTGCCAACACGGTCATGTCAGAACAGACTGAAACAAAGCCACAAGGACAAAAATCCTGAGAGAGGCCATTAGGAGTTCCTGGATATAGTAAGGTAAGGGATGGGTTGTTATTAGGAGGTTCGAGTTAAGCAGCATAAAAAGAGTGACATAAATAAGTGTGCAAATCCCTCTATATTACCTTTTCTATATCTTTTTGGGCTGCCCCCTCCTTTTTTAACTTCTCTTGTTCTACACACTTGGCATTATAGAGCTCCTTGGCTTTCTGGAGAGCTTGTGTAATACTCTGGATGTTTTGTACAGCTTCCAGCGTTCCAGATACTTCCTCCTTTGTCTGCCAAATATAAACACACATATTAGAAGAATCTGTTTAACTTTTTAAATGTTACCTCAATTCATCTGTAGTTCACGTAGCATTTTTAAAGTGGATTTTAATTACGGTATATGCCTTTAAATATATATTATTGTTACAGAGTACAGTGTGATACCCACATTAAGAGAACCACAGTTAAAGTTCTTTTACACTCTTACTAAGAGGTATGCTTTTTTAGAATCATTCACTTTTAGACTTCACATGACAGAAGACTGACGGGCCATGTGAAAACATTAGAATGACAGCAAACTGTAGAATAACAGTGCTTGAATTGAAGAGCATTAAACCATTAATCCTTTAAGGGCCAGAGTAGGGGGGTGCGACACATTGTTCCGCAATGTGTTGTACACCCCTGTGGTCCTTAAAGACTTAACCATGAGCAGGTGGAATGTAGGGTTAGAACAGACAAAGTTTGTTCCTGCTCAGACCCTGTAAAATCAAGCCAGGGATCACCATTCTATAGTATCTTAGTTCTAAACACTGAAGGGAGAACGAACCAAGCTCTATAGCCTTCTGATGCCAGAACAGAAGCTGCAGCGCACTTTTTACATAGTGTACGGCTTCTACTGTCACTGTAGTGTCACTCTATTAAATATATATATATATATATATATATATATACACATTTTATTTTTTTTTTTTTTATTTTTTTATTAATACACACACATGGATAACATTTTAATAAAACAGTATATATGCACCTGAACCTATACATGACCATGATGTGCTTCTTGGCTGCTAATTCCTTGTAGAAGTCAATGGGCAGTTCCACCTCTAGTTTTTAGAATGTTAGATAAATACGTATAAGATGTCAAGCAACTTATAGAAATAGTAACTCTTTATTTTGACTTTATATATTCTATCTGTATCTGTACGGCCAAATTGCCTATAGTTTTTATTTATTTACTTGCGTCTTTGGAAGTCATTGGGTAACGTGAAAGTAATATAAAAAAACGTACTGATCAAAAAGTCTCTGAAAACAGAGATCCAGGTAGCTCAATGTTCGGGACATAAAAGCATTTAAAAAATAAGCAAAGATGAAAAAATAATAATAATAAAAAAAAAAAAAAAAAAAAAAAAGGGGCAGTCTAACTGAATATATTATGCACTCGCAGTATATGTGAAGTAAAAATAAAAAGTTACTATTCTTTTAATATATTTCACAAGTGGGTAGGTTTAGGGCAGAATACCTATAACCCTTTGAGTGCCAGAGGGTTACAGAACGTATTGCAAAGCAATGTGTTCTGTACCCCTCTGGTACTCAAAGAGTTAACTTTAAGTTGTACTATATAGATAGAGCTTATTAGTGTATAAAGAGAATTAGAAAAAAATATGCATAGTATATGCTACTTTCATTTATTTGTACAGCACCTTTTGTTACCAAATCTATTAATTGTGTTCTGTAATTGAGACATCTTTGTGCACTTTCCTACTTTTTATGGTAGTTTTGCAGGTTTTTCTTTTGCCCCCTATGAAACCTCAAGCCTTTCAGTATCAGGTGTCAAAGTGCCTCGCAATGCTTTGGACAATCTTCCCCTCCTTAATGAATTAAAGGTATAGTAATGTTTCACAATAAAAGCAGCTCCAATTAATCTTCACAGTATTTGGTCCATAGAGAGGTTTTTTCAATACTGTCAGAGTTGTAGGTCAGGAGTAACTGAATGATAAAGTATCCCCTCCAACCCCTATTACTGCTGTAACACTGCTTAGTTCAGAGCAACAAGGTGGTGTACAGATTGATTGCAGAGACAGACAATCTTCAATTACCATAAGGGAAAAACCTGTCAAGGGGACAGGGGTTTCATTGTTCTCACAGTAACAAGATTGTCCCTTGCTGTGAGCTGCCTGGTCTTAAGACCAGATTCCGCATCTGAGGGGAGGTGGCTTACACTAGGTAAAAGGGGCGGGAGGAGGAAACTAGCATTCAATTACTCTTGAACTACTATCCCTTTAAGTTCCAGACACAGGCATGTGTCAGACTCTAGAGAGATTTACTGATGAGTGTGTGTGTTTGTACCGGTTTGCATGTGCATGGATTTAAAAGCAGAAAAACCCACATTATTATGAAAATGCAGCTATCACTACAACAAATCTGTGTGCAAAGGAGCATCCACATGAAAAGACATTTCACTATACTATAAGACTATGTTTAGCACCATAGAATGTCTGAGGCAATGCACTGGACACCCCCATGGAACTCAAAGGGTTAAAACTAAAGGGGATTATATAATTTTTAATAGATTACCTTTAAAAACAAACAAACATACATTTATGGAAATTATTTAAACCATATGCCCACTATAGTCTGAGCTATAAAGTTATCCCAGAAGTGGAACTACCCTTCTTTGTCTAAGCAGGAATAGCTCAATATCAATTATTTCAAAACATACCCTGTTAAAATCCATAGCATGAAACAAAAACAGACCTTTTTATGAGCTTTAAGTTGTTCTTCTCCATACTTTTGAACTTCTTTAATGAGATCCTGAAGTTTTTTCACAAGGTCTAGGTGGCAACCAGCTAACTTTTCTGTTGACGTTTTGAAGACATCCCAGACTGGCCCAAATGTCCTGGATAAAATGAAACTGCCAATTAGCTATCTGCTAACAAATAAATAATGCAGCAATGTTTTATGTACTTTGAAAAGGAACACACCCAAGCTGTGTATAGTTGCTTGCAGACTTGGCTAGTTTGGTCATTGATCGTGAGTATGCCTCCTCTATCGTTGATCTGTAAAACAAACAAAGTGCTGTTATAGCAAAGCTCAACACCTGAGTTAACAAAAAGCGTCACCAAATGTCAGATATAGGCAGGTAACAAAGGGCAGAGTTTCTCAAACATTTCCGGTTTTACAGATCCCATATGATAATAAAAATATTACAACTAGACATTCAGTATGGACAGCCATTTAGACCAGATCCTCCTACTGTTGGTCTACAACCCTCATCCCTTCAACTGGCCAACAGAATAAGAACTGGTGTCTGACAGGAAAAGGTTTATCATTTCTGATTTAACCCTTCCAGTGGCACAATTGTTTTTGTACCCTGGAGACCAGACTTTTTTTTTTTTTTTTTTTTTGTAGGATTCCTGTAAATTAATAATTATATATGGAAAACTAGATTATACTTTTTAGAATAAATTTGGCTTTTTATGGTGCCTCACATGAAGTACATTTTTGCACTGAGCTACAAGCAATGATATCAAACAAAAAAAATGTAAAACATTGTTAGTATCATACTATTATATATATATATATATATATATATATATATAATTTGTTGTGAATTACTTTAAATTACTTTAAAAGCCTGCATGCACCAAGTACACCGACAGATATTTGCGGTTTCATCTACAAGCATGGCTTGCAGAAGAGAGTATTTTCAGCTATATGAACGAACATGTGCATTCCACTGGTTACATGGTAAAACTATCCTAAAACTGCTCAACTATAGAACAGCATATATTTCCTTAAAGTAGACCAACTTAAAAGGGATACTTATGGTTAGGTGTGAATGGAAGATGGATTCCTTTACATACTTTTCTAAAACGACATGTACCTTTGTAATGGTCCATAATGATGCAGTTTTCTTTATTTTAGAAGGAAAAAAAAAAAAAAAAAAAAAGCCTGTGTACAAGGCCAAGGTCTGGGTAATGTTAACCCTTCCAGTGCCAGAGGGGTATGCAACACATTGTTTTGCAATGCATTGCATATCCCTCTGGCACTCAAAGGGTTAAGCGGCCCCTACCTCACTTCTCCACGTGATGCAGTCTTGCATCGCCTCACTCACGCGATGAGAGATATAGATATTAAACTGCTCAAAAAAATAAAGGGAACACTTAAACAACACAATGTAACTCGAAGTCAATCACACTTCTGTGAAATCACACTGTCCACTCAGGAAGCAATACTGACTGACAATCAATTCCACATGCTGTTGTGCAAATGGAACAGACAACAGGTGGAAATTATAGGCAATTAGCAAGACACCCCCAATAAAGGAGTGGTTCTGCAGGTGGTGACCACAGACCACTTCTCAGTTCCTATGCTTCCTGGCTGATGTTTTGGTCACTTTTGAATGCTGTCGGTGCTTTCACTCTAGTGGTAGCATGAGACGGAGTCTATAACCCACACAAGTGGCTCAGGTAGTGCAGCTCATCCAGGATGGCACATCAATGCAAGCTGTGGCAAGAAGGTTTCATGTCTGTCAGCGTAGTGTCCAGAGCATGGAGGCACTACCAGGAGACAGGCCAGTACATCAGGAGATGTGGAGGAGGCCTTAGGAGGGCAACAACCCAGCAGCAGGACCGCTATCTCCGCCTTTTTGCAAGGAGGAGCACTGCCAGAGCCCTGCAAAATGACCTCCAGCAGGCTACAAATGTGCATGTGTCCACTCAAATGGTCAGAAACAGACTCCATGAGGGTGGTATGAGGGCCCGACATCCACAGGTGGGGGTTGTGCTTACAGCCCAACACCATGCAGGACGTTTGGCATTTGCCAGAGAACACCAAGATTGGCAAATATGCCACTGGCACCCTGTGCTCTTCACAGATGAAAGCAGGTTCACACTGAGCACATGTGACAGACGTGACAGAGTCTGGAGAAGCCGTGGAGAACGTTCTGCTGCCTGCAACATCCTCCAGCATGACCGGTTTGGCGGTGGGTCAGTAATGGTGTGGGGTGGCATTTCTTTGGGGGGCCGCACAGCCCTCCATGTGCTTGCCAGAGGTAGCCTGACTGCCATTAGGTACAGAGATGAGATCCTCAGACCCCTTGTGAGACCATATGCTGGTGCGGTTGGCCCTGGGTTCCTCCTAATGCAAGACAATGCTAGACCTCATGTGGCTGGAGTGTGTCAGCAGTTCCTGCAAGAGGAAGGCATTGATGCTATGGACTGGCCCACCCGTTCCACAGACCTGAACCCGACTGAGCACATCTGGGACATCATGTCTCGCTCCATCCACCAATGCCACGTTGCACCACAGACTGTCCAGGAGTTGGCAGATGCTTTAGTCCAGGTCTGGGAGGACATCCCTCAGGAGACCATCCGCAACCTCATCAGGAGCATGCCCAGGCGTTGTAGGGAGGTCATATGGGCACGTGGAGGCCACACACACTACTGAGCCTCATTTTGACTTGTTTTAAGGACATTACATCAAAGTTGGATCAGCCTGTACTGTGGTTTTCCATTTTGATTTTGAGTGGGACTCCATATCCAGACCTCCATGGGTTGATAAATTTGATTTCCATTGAGAATTTTTGTGTGATTTTGTTGCCTGTTCATTTATTCAGATCTAGGATGTGTAATCTTAGTGTTCCCTTTATTTTTTTGAGATTATATATATACATATATATATATATGAGAGAGAGAGAGAGAGAGAGAACGAGAAGAGAGAGAGAGAGAACAGAGAGAAGAGATAGATAGAGAGATAAAGAGATCTATATATATATATATATATATATATATATATATATATATATATATATATATGAGAGAGAGAGAGAAAGAGAGAGAGAGAGATATATTTCACCATACATACTATTTTGTATTGTCTACAATCTATATTTGAGCTTCCAGTTTTTAGAGTTTAAGAAGGTTTTATTTGTCTCAAAATACTAGTCTAATTTACTCTCCATTCATTGTTGTTGTTTTTTTTTTTTTTAATAAAGTATGTTATTAATTTATTCAAATCCTTTTTTGATGTAATATCCAGTACGGATTAAAATTACATTTGGAGAGCCAAGATTGAGTCATAGGTACCATTAGTATTTCCTTTCCTGGTTAATGTAAGTGGAGGTTTAGTATCTGGAGACATTGCTTCTCCTTTTATCCAAAATATATGAGAAATACTATCTATACATCTATCTATATAAAAGAATAAGCCTCATTGCATAATTTATGGTACCTCACACATAGAACATAATTTATGTCTCCTCAGAAAACAAACACACATTGAACAGAATGCCTATTTACATAATTTATGTCTCATTAGGAGACACAACTCCTATTGGGTGATTGAATGGTGACTTTACTGCTCCCATTGGGTGATTGAATGGGGGCGTGTTTATCATACAGGGAGTTGGCCCACCCCCTCCAGCCCACCCACCACTATCCAACTGACAAAAAAAAAAAATATATAACTGCCACTCGCTCCTGAGGTAGGGGATATCAGTAACTTCTCCCAGTCCACACACACTTTCACTCAGGATCATGACCCCATAAACACACTGTTTCACCTCCCACAGATAATTGTAACCCTCCATACACTCGGTTTCAGTACGAGGGTGTAATGTTCCCATAAAATACAAACTCAGGGATAAACTTAATAGCATCTCTTTTATTTAACTCTTCATCTCTTCAGTCACCTCACTGTCTCAACTGTCACTCCTCCACTTCCTGCTTCCCACCCTTTCTCCTTAAAGGGAGAGAGATGCTTTCTGTATGTTACAGAGGGCAAGCCTCAAACACCACTCTCTATTTGTTCCCTCAGCATATTACTATGCTGCCACAACTGAAGAGCCACCGTGTGTTATATTGCTATGTTACCTCAACTTAACCCTTTGAGTGCCAGAGGGGTACACCACGGGCGTTTCTAGGTTCCAAAACGATCTGAGGCTAGAGCCCACAGCAAAATTCAACAGAGTGCCTGCCACCAGTGGTAGTGATGATAATGCTCTAGTATGGAGTGAGTTATCCTTACACAACATATATATTTATTTTACTAATCTATATATAATGCAATGCAAAGAGTTAAGTAGTAAGCCATTTTATGTTCAACTCTTGTCATTGTTTTTTGTTCTAACTAACTGAAGTTGTTGTGGTGTAAACCAACTGTACCACAGGGAACAAATCAAAATTCCTGTCACATTAAATAGGGGTTTTAACTCCTTGAATGCTAGAGCGGTCTTCAATACATTGCAAAGCAATGCATTGGAGACCTCTCTAGCATTCAAGAGGTTAAAAACTCTATTCAAGTGCAGTGGATTTTAAGAACTTTTATTTGTCCCCTATTGTGCAGTTGGTTTACTCCAGAATAAAACCAGGTTGCTTTAATACATATGAGCCATTGATGTAACTGAATAAATTATCAAGAGCAACACCAAAATATTTTATTTACACAGATAATGTATAAACAAATATAACGATGTTTAACCCCTTAGAGACCCTTGACGTACCAGGACCGTCACGGTCCTTGAACTACTCAAGGACCGATGACGGTCATGGTACGTCACGTACTTTTTACTTACAGCGCTCTACCGGGAGCGCTGTAAGTAAAAATAGGGCATGAAATAGACCGCTCCAAGATCGGAGCGATCTCTTTCAAGCCCCATAGTGATGCGCCGATCCGGCGCGTCAAAGTGCCCCTATGCGGTCGTTATGGGACGGAAATGTCCCATAACCTCCGGTCCTTAAGGGGTTAAACAAACATTAATGTGAGTTTTATTGCTGTGGAGCAATGGGATACACTTATATACCCACCACACAGTCTGATGTCCTAAAAAGAGGGACACCAGGGTGTGAAAGAGGGACAGAGGGATTTGGGGCTCGAAGAGGGACACTTGGGAGGTATGCTTATACCCAGCATTGTTCCATTGCCCACTGGTAGCCATAGAACCCCTCATACACTGCCTGATAACCTTGCGCTTCTAGCCCCTATTAGCCACATATCCACTGTCTGATACTCCAGTGATTTGCCACCGGTAGCACCAGGCCCACACATGAACTGATATCTCAGTCTTCTTCTACTGGCAACTGGTATCCATAGAACCATACATACACTGTGTGATACCCCATCATTGTTCCACTGGTTACCTGTAGCCAATCATACACTGTCTGATTGCCGGCATTTTTCCATTGGCCGCTGGTAGCCACAGAACAACACACATAAACTTTATGATACCACAGCCTTGTTCCACTGGCCACTGGTAGCCACAGCCATGTTCCTCTGCCCAGATTCCCCAAATACACCGAGTTACCCCACCAGCCTTCTACAACTGCCTACTGGTCGCCACAGATTCCCCTCATACATTGTGCAACCCCACCAGCCTTGTTCTCCTGCCCACTGGAAATCACAGATTCCCCACATACACTGCGTGCCCCCCCCCGCCCACTGGTATCCACAGATTCCTCACATACACTATGTGATTCCCAACTGCATTTTACCCCTGCCCACTGATAGCCACAGATTCCATACATACATTACGTGACCCCCCCCCCAACAACCTTATTCCCCTAATCACTGGTAGCCACAGATTCTCTACATACACTATACAACCCCCCTAGCCTTGCTCCCCTACCCACTGGTAGCCACAGATTCTTTACATACACTATGTGACTTCCCCCAGTCTTATTACCCTGTCCACTGGCAGCCACTGATTCCCCACATACACTGTGGACCCCAGCAGCCTTATTATCCTGCCCACTGAAAGCCACAGATTCTACACATACACTATATGACCACCACCATCCTTATTCCAATACCCACTGGTAGCCACTGATTCCCTACATAAACTGTGTGACCCCACCAGCCTTGTTCCCCTGCCCTCTGGTAGCCAGCCCACAAATTCTCTACATATACAATGTGACACCCACCAGCCTTGTTTACCTGCTACTGGTAAGCCATATATTTCCCCCATCTATACTATCCCTCTTACCTTCTCTTCTGCTCTGCCCCATTCTGCTTTCTTTTTCAGTGTAGAGCCATGGGCTCCACACTGCCTCCTCTGGTACTTCAGGTGCATGTTGATGACCTCATCGCAAAGCACCAGGAAGTGCTAGAAGAGCCAGTGTGGAGCGGATGGCTTTGGGATGAAGCTGAGAACAAAGTAAGGCAGCAGCCTGCTGTTCCAAGCTATATATGCCCACAAGTTGCTGGGCAGCAGCCAGCCAGCCAGCGTCAGGATAAACAGCAGGAGGAGTGAGTCTGCTGATTGTCTGACATTCGGGGCTGCCCACTGACACACTCTGGGCTTCAGCCCCCTTAGCCCACCCCTAGCGACGCCCCTGGAGTACACAACGCATTGCAAAGCAATGCGTTGCGTACCCCTCTGGCACTCAAAGGGTTAAGTAAGGAGGAGTTACTGCTTCCATTGGGTGATTCAATGGGGGAGTGATTTAAATCATGCAGGGAGTTGGCCTGCCCCCACTATCCAGCCCGCCCACCACTATCTAAGTAACTGAAAAAACAAAATGGCTGCCACGCGCTCCTACACCACAGACACAAAAACATCAGACAAAAAACACACACTCACACACTCTCACACACACCCTCACTCAATCACACACTCTCGTACTCACACCCCGGGAGCCAGCACGATCCACCTTCTACCATAGTATTTGCAATTCCCACATGCATTTCAATTACATGAATGAATGCCACTCACACACACACACACTCACTCACTCACACCCCGGGAGCCAGCACGATCCACCTTCCACCATAGTATGTGCAATTTTCACATGCATTTCAACTATATGAATGAATGCCACAGTGGAGGCATAAGTACAAACACAAATGCATAACAATGACACATAAGTCACCCCCTTATGACTCGCTTCTGTGTGTGCATGTGTGTCTCTGTGTATGCCTTGTGTTCCTCACTGTGTGTGTTGCATGTCTGTATCACACTCTGTCTGCATGCTGTGCATTACATGTATGTATGTATGTATGTATGTATGTATGTATGTATGTATGTATGACTGTGTCGATATTTATGCATCTCAGTGAATGTGTGTGCATTTGCGTGCGTGACTGTGTGTGTTTGTCTTGCATCCGTGTGTGTGCGCATTAGTTCCCTATATATCCTGAAAGACAACGCCGTCCCACATTGCTAGTATATATATATAAGAATAAGCCTCATTGCATAATTTATGTTTCCTCGCACACACAACATAATTTATGTCGCCTCAGAAAACACACACTCATTGCACAGAATGCCTCATTACATAATTTATGTCTCATTAGGAGACACAACTCCCATTGGGTGATTCAATGGGGGCATGTTTATCATACAGAGAGTTGGCCCGCCCCCTCCAGCCCACCCACCACTATCCAACTGACAAAAAAAAAAAAAAAAAAAAAAAAAAATATATATAGCTGCCACTTGCTCCTGAAGTAGGGGATATCAATAACTTCTCCTGGTCCACACACACTCTCACTCAGTATCATGACCATACAAACACACTGTTTCACCTCCCACAGATAATTGTAACCCTCCATTCACTCTATTTCAGTATGAGGGTATAATGTTTCCATAAAATACAAACACTCGAGGATAAACTTAAAGGGATAGTAATACTTAAAATGCAACTCTTTTATTTAACTTTTTTCATCTCTTCAGTCAACTGTCTGTTTTCAACTGTCACTCCTCCACTTCCTGATTCCCACCCTTTCTCCTTAAAGGGAGAGATGCTTTGCTGTATGTTACAGAGGGCAAGCCTCAACCACCACTTTCTATTTGTTCCCTCAGCATATTGATACGTTGCCTCAACTGAAGAGCCACCATGTGTTATATTGCTATGTTACCTCAGCTTAAGTAAAGAGGAGTTATTGCTCCCATTGGGTGATTCAATGGGGGAGTGATTTAAATCATGCAGGGAGTTGGCCTGCCCCCACTATCCAGCCCGCCCACCACTATCAAAGTGACTGAAAAAACAAAATGGCTGCCACTCGCTCCTACACCACAGACACACACATCAGACACACACTCAGCACGCACAACACGCAAGCACGCACAACACGCAAGCACGCACAACACGCAAGCACTCACAGCAAGCACAGCACGCAAGCAAGCACAGCACACAAGCAAGCACAGCACACAAGCAAGCACAGCACACAAGCAAGCACAGCACACAAGCAAGCACAGCACACAAGCAAGCACAGCACGCACAGCACACAAGCACGCACAGCACACAAGCACGCACAGCACACAACACACAAGCACGATCCACCTTCCACCACAGTATGTGCAATCACCAAATGCATTTCAACTATATGAATGAATGCCACAGTGGAGGCATAAGTACAAACACAAACTCATTACAATGACATCCCCTTATGACTCGCATGTGTGTGTGTGCGCCTGTGTGTTCCTCACTGTGTGTGTTACATGTCTGTATCACTCTATGTGTCTGCATGTTGTGCATTGCATGTATGTGTGTGACTGTGTCGCTCTTTATGCATCTCAGCGCATGCGTGTGCATTTGCGTGTGTGTCTCTGTGTGTATTAATTCCCTATACATCCTGACGGGCAGCGCCGTCCCACATTGCTAGCAAATATCTATTTATTTATTTATTTGGCCAGTGGAACGCGGAGGCTATTGAAGCCCAGCCCCATAGGTGCTTATGATATTAACAATTTTACCACTTGAAGGGTTAAACTTATGTTTTACCTTTTTATTTTTCCCAGTAAACCTATAAAAAGAATACCTTCCAAGTGTCCACTCTTTAAAAGGTACAGTCCCTCTTTGAGACCCAAATCCCTTTGTCTTATTTTCATACCGTTTTTTTAGCCTATCAGACTGTGTGGTGTGTATATAAGTGTTTCACATTGCTCCACGGCAATAAAACTCACACTCAATTTGTTTAAAAGTCAGTATGTGCATTTATACATTAAATAAATAAAATACTTTGGTGTTGCTGTAAACTATTTATTCAGATTACACAGAGGTGTCGATAGGTTATGAAAGAAACTAAAAATTCTTGGTAATGTTCTACCCTCCAGCTATTCCCTCAGCAACACCACCTGAAACAAGTGTCCCTCTTTGGCCATTTGAAATGTTGGGAGGTATAGAAAAGGATTTACAATCAAAGATGTGTTATGCTTGCTGTTCACATGTCATAATTCACTCATGATTGTGTTCTAATTAGGAAACAATTCCTTATTTTGAACACTTGCACTACTGAATGCAGAAAACTTTCCTTTCCTGTTAGCGTCCCATGAAACTGTTCATGCAAGACAAGAAATTACAGGAAGGAAGAAGACAAAGCACAGGGAACAGGAAAAGATTTGCAACGATTTTTTTTTTTCAGTTTTTAAGCAACAT
Source organism: Rhinophrynus dorsalis (assembly GCA_037306005.1). Classification (NCBI taxonomy): domain Eukaryota; kingdom Metazoa; phylum Chordata; class Amphibia; order Anura; family Rhinophrynidae; genus Rhinophrynus; species Rhinophrynus dorsalis. The sequence continues at coordinate 597,498,578 of CM074718.1, read as the reverse complement.
TAGCTGAATACAGTTTAACCCCTTAAGGACCGGGAAACTCTGAGGTCATTTTCCCTTAAGGACCGGAGCGATTCTGACCTTTTTGACTATGTCTTTTATTCAACAGTGTTCTCCCTCTTAGGCTTTTATTCCACCCCCATAAATTATATACTGTTTTTTAAGCACAAATACCTTTCATTTGATACCCCACATATATGCATAACCCACCATTTACTTTATTAAAATTAAAGATAAAAAAAAAACTACAAAATACCTACAAAATGTGCAGTGTAAAGTGGCCACTGCCCCCCCCCCCCCTTTGGCTGTGTGTATAAGTGTATTACATAGCTCCACAACAATCACACTTCCAAAATTGTTTTTTTTTTTTTTTTTTAAATAACATATCTTTTTGTAAAAAAAAAACAAAAAAACACAAGCATCATTGCAGGTCAGTAATTGACCTGCATTTAGCAAGCCTCTGGCACCAGCAGTGAAGGGGTTAATACCCCCAACTGCTGTATTTTCATTTGCCACTAGGTGTCTCCTCTATTTCTGTCTCCCTTACTTTGACAGCAAGGGAGACGGAGGCAGAAGAGACATGCAGAGACAGCATGCTTTCTGTACTGCCTCTGTCTCTCACAATGCCGGTACGTGTGATCGCTGCTACGGCGATCACATGAACCTGCACAAGCAAGAAGGGCTGAGACTGAACACCCCAGTCTCGGAGTGCTCAGTCGCAGCCTGGAATTAATGATAGCAGCGTGCACGGAGGCACGCTGCTATCATTTAAGCCATGACGGTCCTGGTCCGTCATGGGTCCTTAAGGGGATAACAACCCATGACGGTCCAGGACCTTCATAGGTTCTTAAGGGGTTAACCAGCTTGAGAGCCAGAACTGCTCCACAATGCTATAGACACAGCTCTTGCACTGAAAGTATTTTTCTCTCTCTCTTCTAATGTACCATCTTCTGACTATTTCATAGCAACACTGCATTAGGGTAAAATGCAAATGATCAGTCCAGACATTGGAATTTTGAGTCCTTTAAAATTATATATAAAAAAAAATAAATAAATAAAAATGTAGTACATATAGGGTTACATCATTTCGTGCCTGACATACCAAACAGTGTAAAATGAAAATTGTTTAATACTTTTTTTTTCCAGTTGCTAATTTTTACAGGAAAATAAATGCATAAAAAAATTAAAAATAAATAAAATAGTATTTTAGCGTCACCTGTTAAATCCTTTTCTTTTTAGCCCATTTGGAACAGAGGAACCATGGGGTTGAGCTCCTCCTGTGGGAGGGCAGGGAACATTCCAGTTAATTAAGGGAAAGGAAGCCTTGACGCATGAGGAACATCTAGATGGACTTGGTTTATTTACTCTGTAGAAAAGAGGACTAAGAGGAGATCACATCCCAATGAACAAGTATAGGAGAGGTCAATACAGGGATCTCTCTGGTGAGCTATTCATTCCAAGGCCTGATCAAATAACCAGAGGCCACCCCTTGAGATTAGAGGAAAGGAGGTTTCAACTTCAGCAGATGAAGAGTTTTCTACAGTAAGGTCTGTTAATTGTGGAATTCCATGCCCAAGGATGTGGTAATGGCAGATACAATGGATACATTTAAAAGTAGATTAGATACATCTCTTTCGAGAGGGAACATACAGGACATCAAAATAGTACCACACCCCAAATAAGAGCCAAAGGGGCTCAAACTGCTGAACAACACACTGGGCAGTTCTCCTGAAAATCACTTTTGGAGAGGGATGGATATTAGAACCACTTTCTCCAGAAGAGGAACCGGAGTTGTTGAAAAGTGCCTCTTCCAGACTCTGAGGAACTTAAGATAAATAGAAGAGTTATTGAGGAAGAAACTTGAAAGCTATGCAGTATCTTTCTGATTCTACCTGCAAAAACTCCCTAGTCCAGAGAAAAAGGCAGACACTGCCCACTACAGGTAAAAACATACCAGCATTCCACTAGACATGCGGAACTTGGTTTGGCAGACTTTGCTGAAGATTTCTTGTGCCCAATAGTGTAATAATCCATACACCAAGTGAGTATATACACAGTATTATATAGTGGCTTTGACAAAGTGTTTATCCGTGATAAGCATAAGCCAAGACTTACTTATATTTGTGAAAGTCATTTTTACGCTTTTATGGTTTGGAAATATAAAATAAAAATTATTAAATATCAGTGTTTACTATGTTGAGTGGACATTTCTTTTTGTGGATAAGCTAGCAGCAGCTGACGGGGAGCACCAAGTGGAGACAGTGAGAGATCTCCACAGGAGTATTAGACGGCTCTGATCATCCTCTTAGCCGACCACTTAAATGTGAGTAGAGTGATTATATACTTTGTGATTCCACTTGGTGCATTATTACACTATTGGGTGCCCCCTTTGTTTCTTTTTCTTTTGGAGTATCTTTTGCCGTTTGGAGGGAGCAAGTGGAGGAGGAGCAGCTACTTTAAGTTGTTGGACAAGAAACCTGCTTCTGGGTCAGGCTAAAAATCCAGAGTGCTTAATATCTGTTCTACCACATATTGTTATTGTGAGTACCTACGTGTGGGGTGTTTTTAGGTTGTGGTACCTCAGAATATTTTGAATTGCACTAGGGCGCACGCCTGTGCTTTCCCTTTTCCTTTTTTTTTTTTTTTTTTTTTTTTTTTTTTAAATCCACGTCTTCCTTATTGGAATGCACCACTTGTCGAGCTGGTGAGATAGCTCAATGGAAAAGTCCCTGACTATGGAGCCTGTTCAAACCTCAAGGTTGCAGGTTCGAATCCCAGCAGGGTCAACTCAGCCCTTCATCCTAACGAGCTCGATAAAGGAGTACCATTGATTGGATAATAACCAATAACACCAAGACAGAAAGGTTAACCAGACACGATGGTAGATCTTGTAAGAAACAGGTTTGTGGGCAATGAGCATAGTAGCCACCACCCCAGAAGAAAAACCTCTCTTCAATATTGAGGATTCAATTTCCAAGCCGTCAAAGCTAACCGATAAACATTCTACTTCCACAGGTAACCCTGTAGAAGAAGATCCAGACGGCAAGGGAGCGGGAATGGCTCCACCACTGACAAATACAGAAGCTCCAGAAACCAAGCCTGTCAAGGCCAGTACGGAGCAATGAGAATGACTGGACAGCGCTTCAGTCTCAATTTCTGCAACACCCTGTGCAACATGCGGAGGAAAGATGTAAGCCAGAGGAAATAACCAAGGAATGGACATGGTATCCACTGCTAGAGCTAGAGGATCCCTCCAGCGAGAGCCGAACCTCAGAACCTTCCAGTTGTGTCTTGTCCCCATCAATGAGGGTGAACACCTCTAGGTGCAGTTTCCACTCTCGGCTGTCCACTGTGTGTCGACTGAGGAAGTCCATGACCTTGTCTACGCCAGGAATGTGCACTGTGGATATGGCAGGAATGTGTTCTTCTGCCCAAGGCAAAATAGCCTTGACCTCTAACCAAGCGGTGAGATTTCTTGTTCCGCCCTGCTTGTTGATGTAAGCCACGGCCGTGACTTTGTCGGATTCCACTCAGACCAGACAGTCTTCCAGCTGAGATGTCCAATAACGAAGGGCATGAAATATCGCCTGAAGCTCCAATATGTTGATAGGAAGGAGAGATTCCTCCAGAGACCACCGACCCTGAGCACTCAGGTGACCCAGGACCGCTCCCCAGCCGGAGAGGCTGGCATCTGTCATCACCGTGGTCCAGAAGGATACAAGGAAGGACTTGCCTTTCAGCAGGTTGCAGAGGTCGAGCCACCATGACAAACTGAGTTACACATGAAGAGGGAGGGAGGGACACTGACATCTTCATAAGGTCTGGCTGACCCTTGCACATCTGGATCACGAACCTTTGGAGCTCCCAGGTGTGCGCCATGGCAAACGGGACCGCTTCTATGGTGGAGATGAATTTCCCCACTAGAGAGGACAGCTTCTTGGCTGGAAATGGATCTTGAGCCAGAACCGCAGAAACCCTGTGGGCAATCTGGTGAGCTACCTCATCCGTGAGAAACACCATGCTCTGCTGAGTGTCGAAGAGAAGGCCCAGGAAGACCAGACGCTAGGAGGGACATGGTCTGACTTGTCCATGTTGATGATCCACCCGTGATGGGTGAGAGCATGAATGCATTGCTGAACCTGCTGATGAAGAAGTTCTGCAGAAGGGGTTTTAAGAAGCAGGTCATCCATGTATGGAGTAGCTCTGATGCCGTTCCGGTGGAGGACGGACACTAAGACTCCCAAGAACACGGTTGAAGACCTGAGGAGCTGTCGTCAGACCAAAATAGAAGAGCTTAAAACTGAAAATGTCCCCGGTCGCAGGCAAATAGGAGGTACTGCCGGCTCTCTGGATGAATGGCAATGTGTAAGTACGCGTCCTGAAGATCCAGAGATGCAAGGAATTCCCCCGGGGACATGGCAGCAACCACCATGCATACAGACTCCTGATGATAATGAGTCCGGATCACAAAGTAATTGAGATCCTTTAAGTCCAAAATGAGACGACAGCCACCTTCCTTCTTGGAGACCACAAAGAGGTTTGAGTAAAAACCCATACCTCTGTCCTGAACTGGAACCGGCTCTAGAACGTCCTTGTCCAGAAGAGCCTGAACAGCGACGAACAGATGGCGTTTCTCTGCACCCTGAGGTGTATGAGAAGGAAAGAACTGAAAGGGAGAGATACGAAACTGATCCTGTACCCTTCTGTCATCACCTGCAAAAACCCAGGAGACCGGCACAGAATCCTCCCAAATGCTGTAATAGTGTCGCACTCGACCCGGGTTCAGTGAGTCATGCCAAAGAAGGCTTGGAGGAGACCTTGGGCTTCCATTGCTGCTTGGGTTTGGAGGAGGTACGCAGAGCTGAGGGAACAGTCTGGTTCACCTGATGGGTCTCATTCTGAAAGGAACGAAAATACCGATTAAGCAGCGTTTTCTTCCTGGGAACCAAGGGTAGAAGGGTACTCTTACCCCCGTGGCCTCACTGATCAGATCCTTAAGATCTGGCGCAAACAAGGAAGTACCTTGAAAGGGTAAGTAAAGCAATGCTTTCTTGGAAGCAGTGTCTGCAGACCAGATCTTGAGCCAAAGAGCTCATCTGGCAACCACAGACATGGTGGAAACCCTAGCTACCAAATGGATTGGCACCAAATAAGGCAGCAGAAACATTGTGCTGTGACTCAGAAATGTTGGCATGAAGGCGCAACATATCCGAAGTAGAAGCACCCTGACGGACAGCCAGGGTGAGCTGTTCAGTCCAGACCACAATGGCCCGGTCCACCCTTGATGCAGCGAATGCTGGACACATGGCAGAACCAGCAGTGGCAAAAATGGACTTGAGGGAGACCTCAAGTTTCTTGTCAGTCCAGTCCTTTAGAGCAGATACATCAGAGACTGGCAAGTCAGTAGACTTAGATAGCCTGGAGATAGGAGCATCCACTTTGGGAGGATGAACCCACTGAGCAAGTGCTGCCTCAGAAAAGAGATAAAGCTTTGCAAATTTCCTGGAGACAGAAGGTTTCCTGTCCTGAGACTTCCACACTTCGTATACAAGGCGGTCAAGAATGGGGTTAGGTGGAAAGCAAGTAAAGGGCTTTTTAGGCTCCTGGAATACATCAGAAGGGTCATAAGGAACCTACTGCACCAAGGGAATGTTTAAGGTATTTAAAACAGCCTTGATCAGGCCCTCACCTGAGGGTTCAGGATCAGCAAAAACCTGAGAGGAGCCCATCGCAGAATGTTCATTAACATCTGAATCCACCAGTAGTCCCTCCTCAGAGGAATCTGACATGTCAGGTAGCCCCTGAGGTTTTGGCAGGGAAGACTTGACGGAAGAGGGGGCCTGCCAAGAATGAAAGAGCCCCTGTAAATAGGATGGAAAGAGTTGCAATGTGGACCTAAGGTCCCTGGTAGCAGCCTTGAACTCAAACTGGCTCTAATGCATGACTGGAGGTCCCTGGAATACTCTCAGGAACGTCAGAACATGCTGTGCATAAATGACCTAAGAGTTCTCTAGGTAACTCTGAATGACAGGAAGAGCAATGCGCAATAGGGGATACAGAGACCCCAGCAACCTTAGTCTTAGGTCTGGCCCCAAGTTCCAGCGGTATAGACATTCTCACAGTGTCAAATAACCTTAATGTATGAGAAATCACCCAATTATAGTGTGTTGGATTAAAGTTTCACCCCAGAAATCGCTAAAATAAACTTATCTGGCAGGTGAAGGGTTAATCAGCAGAGGAGAGAAGGAGAGTCCAAGCCCTGTGTAGGATGCTCATTCTGGAAATAGCACAAAATTGCTGCCATGGCAGGAGCCAATCAGAAACGAGCGAGCGAAGCAAGCATTCATGGGAAAATAGGATTTTAGTCTTACCTGTTAAATCCTTTTCACTTAGTCCATACAGGTCACTGGTACTCTGGGAGGCGTAAGTCCCCTTTAATAGGCAGGAACAACTATGCAAATGATTTGCAAGGGGCGGAGCCTCCCCTCTCACTTAAGCCACCTTCTGGCCAGAGCCACTTAGATTGATTTGAGACCCTAAAACTGACCTCAGGTAAGCAAAAAGAAAGACTCCTGTGAGCATGCCCAAACGGTCTCCCACTGAATGCCACAGGAGAGCCAAGACTGGTCCCTTGACAGGGTGGGAGACCAGTGACCTGTATGGACTAAGTGAAAAGGATTTAACAGGTAAGACTAAAATCCTATTTTCACTGTCGTCCAATACAGGTCACTGGTACTCTGGGATGTACAAACATTGAGCTGATCCAGAGGCGGGAAGTAAGGCAAGGACCAGGCGCAAGGCCCAAGGCGCTAGAACTGCAATAAATCAGTTAATTACATAGCCCAAACTGTAAGTGTCAACGGACACCAACCAAGGGAAACAATCCCTGAACTAACACAGCACACGGAACCAGAGCCAACCGGGCTCAACAGCAAGGAAGCACTAAGGATCACAGAGCGGAAGACCTAGACAGGCAAAACTGCCTCCAGGACCTTCCTTCCAAAACTGGCATCAGCCGAAGCCAGTACAACAACTCGATAGTGCCTAGAAAATGTGTGCACAGAGGACCAAGTGGCCGCTCTGCACAGTTGATCAGCAGATGCCTGATTCTTGTATGCCCAAGAGGCCCCAATAGAGCTGGTGGAATGGGCAGTCACCCTGAAGGGAACATGCTTATTCCGCAACTTATAAGCTGCACGGATGGTAGCTTTAATCCAAGATGCAATAGTAACCTTGGCAGCCGGTCTCCCTGCCCTAGGTCCCTCAGGAATGACGAATAGAGCGTCAGACTTCCTGATAGACTTGGTGCGATGAACAAAAAACTTGAGGCAACGCACCACATCCAACAAATGGAGATCCCGTTCCTTGTCAGATGAAGGATTAGGGCAGAAAGAGGGAACCACAATCTCCTGATTGATGTGAAACTCGGACACAACCTTGGGTAAGAATTCCTTGGAAGTGCGAAGCACAGCCTTATACTTGTGGAACACCAGGTAAGGAGGTTTACAAGACAGAGCTTGTAACTCTGCTACCCGGCGAACTGAGACAACAGCCAAAAGGAAGGCCATCTTCCAAGTCAAGAGACGTAATGGAATGGAAGCCAAGGATTCAAACGGGGGTCGCTGGAGAACTCCCAGCACCAAATTGAGATCCCACTGGGGAGCAGGACTCTTAAAGGCAGGTCGAACATGAGTCACACCTTGGAAGAAAACTTTCACATCAGGAAGGATAGCAATCCGGTCCTGGAAAAACACAGACAAGGCAGAGGTCTGAACTTTGAGGGAACTCAGACTGAGCCCCTTATCAACACCATCCTGCAAGAAGGCCAGGACAGTGGGAAGATGAAATTCAAGTGACAATTGCTTATCAGTGCACCATGCAACAAAGGTTGACCATATGCAATGATAGATCGTGGACGACACAGGCTTACGAACACTAAGCATAGTCGACACCACAGAAGGAGAAAATCCTTTCTTAGCTAAAATCGAGGATTCAACCGCCATGCCATCAAATGGAGAGTGTGAACATCCTCCTTCCACAGATAACCCTGGAGAAGAAGATCCGGACGGGCAGGGAGCGAAATCGGATCCGATACTGACAAGGCCATCAACTCCGGAAACCAGGACTGGCGGGGCCAGTTTGGAGCGATCAAGATGACAGGACAAAGCTCCTGCTTCAACTTCTGAATAACTCTGATCAATAGAGGAAGAGGAGGGAAGATGTAAGCCAGGGAGAAATCCCAAGGGATTGACAAGGCATCCACTGCTAGAGCAAAGGAGTCCCTCCACCGGGAGCAAAACACTGGAACCTCCCTGTTGTGTCTGGTAGCCATCAGGTCCACCACAGGCATCCCCCACCGCTGGGCGAGCATGTGAAACACCTCTGGATGAAGAGCCCATTCTCCGCTGTCGACGGTGTGACGACTGAGGAAGTCTGCCAAGACATGGTCTACGCCTGGAATATGAACTGCAGATATGACAGGCACGTGATCTTCTGCCCAAGACAAAATATCCTTGATTTCCCACCAGGCGGAACCGCTTCTTGTGCCGCCTTGCCTGTTGATGTAAGCCACTGCCGTGGCGTTGTCGGACTCCACTCTGATCGGAAGACCGGTCAGTTGAGACTCCCAGTGCCTCAGGGCAAGCCGGACAGCTCGAAGTTCCAGAACATTGATGGAGAGAAGGGATTCCTCCAGACCCCATTTCCCCTGAGCACTGAAGCGACCCCAGACTGCACCCCAGCCCCGAAGGCTGGCATCCGTTGTGACTGTGGTCCAACGAGGAACTAGAAATGATCTCCCTTTCAGGAGATGAGAAAGATCCAACCACCAGGGCAGACTCGACTCGACATGAGGAGGTAGAGAGACGGCCAGATGTAGATGATCTGGATGATTCCTGCACGTCCGGATCACAAATCTCTGAAGTTCCCTGGAGTGGGCCATGGCAAATGGTACTGCTTCGATCGTGGAAATGAACTTCCCCACTAAGGACGACAACTTCGGTACCGGAATTTCGTCCATGTCCAGAATCCCAGCTACTCGGACGGCTATCTGGTGAGCCACATCCTCTGGAAGAAACACCATGCATTGGCGAGTGTCGAACAGGAGACCCAGGAACAGAAGCCGCTGAGATGGAACCAAGTCCGACTTGTCCAGATTCAGGATCCAGCCATGACGGTTCAGAGAGTGCATACACTTCTGTAATTGCTGATGGAGAAGCTCCGCTGAGGAGGCTTTCAGTAGGAGATCGTCCATGTAGGGGGTCACTCTGATCCCATCCTGATGAAGCACCGCTATCAAGGAGCCTAACACCCTCTGGAAGACCTGAGGGGCTGAGGTCAGCCCAAAGGGGAGCGCTGTAAACTGAAAGTGTCCCCTGTGGCAGGCAATCCTGAGATACCGCCTGCTCCCTGGATGAATAGGGACATGAAGATAAGCATCCTGAAGGTCCAGGGAGGCAAGGAACTCCCCTGGAGACATTGCTACAATCACAGAGCGCAGGGACTCCTGGCGGAAGTGGGAAGTCACCACATAGGCATTGAGATCTTTGAGATCCAAAATGGGACGAGCCCCTCCGTCCTTTTTGGCTACCACAAACAGGTTGGAAAAGAATCCTGAACCTGTGTCCCCCTGAGGAACCGCCTCCAGGACCTCTTTGTCCAAGAGATCCTGAATAGCGCCGTCGAACAGACTCCCTTTCGTGGGTTCCTGAGAAGGACGAGTAAAATGTAACCGAAAAGGAGGAAGGGAGGAGAAAGGGATCCTGTATCCCTCTGACACCACCTGAAGAACCCATGGGTCCGCCACTGACTCCTCCCAAGTCCGGCGAAAGAGGCAGAGACGACCACCTACAGCCGGATGCGGACCCGGGTTCGGCGAGTCATGCCGAAGCAGTCTTGGAGGTCTTGGCCTTGGGGGCAACTTTGGGCTTCCAGGACTGTTTGGGCTTGGAGGAGGAGCGTGTAGCGGGAGGACCCGCCGGGGTCGAGGAGCGTGTCTCAGTCTGAAAGGAACGAAAGGACCGATTGAGTTTGGCTGGAAACGTTTTCTTAAAGACTGATGGTAGAAGAGTACTTTTACCCCCAGTAGCCTCACTGATCATTTCTTTGAGTTCAGACCCAAAAAGCAAACTCCCCTGGAAGGGCAGGGAAAGCAAGGCTTTCTTAGAGGCTGTATCAGCAGACCAAAGTGCGCGTCTGGCCACCACAGAAGAAGTGGAGGCCCTCGCCATCATGCGCACAGCATCAAAAGCAGCGTCAGCAACATAATTCTGAGCTTCAGTAATATTAGCAAGAAGCTGCAACTGTTCAGACACTGGTGCATCCTGGCGAACTGCTTCAGTCAGTCGTTCAGTCCAGGCCGCGATAGCCCTGTTAACCCACGCCACTGCAAAGGTTGGACGCATGGCAGTGCCAATAGAGGCAAAAATGGACTTAAGAGAAAGTTACAGTTTCTTATCCGTCCAATCCTGCAGGGCAGAGGCATCAGATACAGCCAAAGCGGTAGACTTGGATAGCCTGGAAATAGGGGCATCCACCTTGGGAGGATGCACCCATTTAGCCAGCTCAGTCTCAGGAAAAGGGTACAGCTTAGCAAACTTTTTAGAGACAGAGGATGATCTATCAGGATTCTTCCATGCCTCAGAGACTAGACGGGCAAGAGTAGGATTAGTTGAAAAACAAACAACAGGCTGAGATGGCTTCTTCTGAAAAACATCAGTAGGATCATAAGTGGATTCCTGAGTCAGAGGAAGGTTGAGCGTATTCAGAACAGTTCTAATCAGACCCTCAGCCGAAACTTCAGGGTCACATTCATAGGGGTCCCCAATGGACCTGGTAGATTCAATAACAATCCGTTCCTCAGCATCAGAATCCTGCAAGAGTTCTTCCTCAGAAGAATCAGTCACATCAGGAGCCCCCTGTGGCTTAGGCAGGGAGGTCCTGATGGTAGAGGGGGTCTGCCAGACCTGGAGAGCCCCCTGTACCTGAGAGGGAAAGAGTTGAAGAGCGGATCTGAGATCCCTAGTGGCAGCTTTAAACTCTCTCACCCAAGATGGCTCAATAGCGTAGCTGGGAGGCCCAGGGTTGCTATCTTGACCAGTACAATTAGGGCATAGATCCCCCACATTATCGCTAGACAGCCCAATGTGGCAAGAGGAGCAAAACGCCATGGGGGTAGCAGACCCCCCATCCTCCTTAAACTTGGGTCTAGCCCCTAGCTCCAGTGAAGTAGACATGCTCACAGCGTCAATATACCCCACTAATGACACTATCACCCAGAAAAAGTGCAAAGGATTAAAGTTTCACCCCAGAAATGTCTAAATTCGGACTTATCTGGCCAGCGAAGGGTTAATCTGTTGAGGAGAGAGAAGGCTCGGTCCCTGCGTAGTGTACTCGCTTAGGAAAAGTTCCACAAAATGGCAGCCGATATGACAGCCAATCAGAAACGAGCGCGAACCAGGCGCTCATGGGAAATGTAGTTTTCCCTTTACAAGTACCCCAAACAGTGCCCGAAGCCCCCCTGAACACCCCACATAAATAAAACACATTCCGGATGATAGAGCAGGAGCCTAGCATTAAAATGAGCCATCTCTGAAGTTGCTGAGACAAGCTGTTCCAGAGATATGTCCCACACTGTGAATTCCCATAGAGAGTAAAGGAGCCATAGCGTTTGAGCGGGAAATTTAATAAAACATTAAAAATAGCCCAAACAAGTATAAAACACATAAGTAACATAAGTAAACTAATACCCAAAGCTCCAAAACCCAGAGAATACCACAGAAATTGCATTAAACATTGAAATGCAAATAAAAACACCCTATGAGTGCTGGAGTGCATTGCAAACTCCCAAATACAAGCCCAGCAAAGGGACACTGTGGGGACAAGTGGACCTTCAGCACTCAATGGGTGACTCACCTCTCTTGCAGGACTTCTGTCTTCAGGTGACCATGATAGAGGAGGAATAACCCAGAGGCAAATTCCCCAGCAGGGAAGCTGCTTAACTCAAGCTGTCCCCTCTTCAGGGCATAAGGTCCACAGAAATCCCTGGGAGCTGCACTAGCCACTTCGGGTGAGGGCATTCACAGCCATGGTCACCCTCCTAATGGTGGTATTCCATATTGAATAAAAAAAATAACAAATGACTAAGTTGAAAGCATAGATGTTCTCTACCTGGTGTGCACAGCACCCAGGAACAAATCAATCTAAGTGGCTCTGGCCAGAAGGTGGCTTAAGTGAGAGGGGAGGCTCCGCCCCTTGCAAATCATTTGCATAGTTGTTCCTGCCTATTAAAGGGGACTTACGCCTCCCAGAGTACCAGTGACCTGTATTGGACGACAGTGAAATGTAGTTTTCCCAGAAAAGTACACCAAATAATGCTCGAAGCACCCTGAGCCCCCAACACATTAGAAACATGAACCGGATGATAGAACAAGGGCAGACACGTAAAATGAGCCATGTCTGAAGTCGCTAGGTTAAACGGTTGCAGAGATATGTCCCATACTGTACAGTCCCATAGAAGTGAATGGAGCAATGGCGCCTATGCGGTCGAATTCAAATTTTATAAAATTGAAAGTGTAAAACTAAAATACATGAAACATCACTAGAACATGTTAGGATACCCAAAAACCACTAAACCAGTAGGAAAAGTGTTCGGAAACCCCCCCCCCCCCCAAAAAAAAATGCCAAACCAGCAGCTAAAGGGTTAATCACCACATAAACCTGCTCCAAACACCCAACAGACAGACCCAATGAGTGCAGGAGTGTGCAATAGGAACTCCAAATCAAAAACCCCTGTGCGGAGGGGCACTGTGGGACATTTGGACCTGCAGCACTCAAAGGGTTTCTCCCCTTTCCTTCAGATCTTCTGTCTTCAGATTACCATATTTAAAGAAGAAGCCTAGGTGGGTGACTCCTGAGAAAAGAACTTGTAGCCAAGATTTTCCCCCCAGGGCTTAAGGTCCACAAAAAGCACTTGGTCAATGAGCTAGCCAAATCTAAGGACATTGTCTGTTATGGTAATCCGCCTAATGGGGGTATTCCATATCTAACAGAAAAATAAAAAAACTTCTAAAGCTATAGCAGAACTGTGTTCTCTTGCCTGTGTTATCTTCACCGAGGAACAAATCTTTATGGAGCTGGTTGGCTAGCTACAGTCAAGGAGGGAAGGTAGGCTCCACCCCCTGCAATCAACTCTAGAATTGTTCCTGCCTACTTAAAGGGGCAGATCGCCTACCCAGAGTTACCGGTAACCTGTATTGGACGACAGAGAAATTGTCATTTGCCTGTAAACTACAACAAAAGTGTAAAAACAAACATTTTTTGAACACTGAGGAATGAAAAGGTTTAGAAGCAAAGTGGTTAAAGGAGCAGTAAACCCTAGATGTTATAGGGCTTTTCCTGCGGAGTAAAACTGCATTATGCCCACTGCTGGCATTTGTTTTATTCAGAAGTTATAATCATTGAGAATGCCAGGATAAGAGTGACACCATGATTATTTCCTGGAAGTGCAAATGGCCAGAAAGTGACTCGGCAGTTTCTATCAAATTCTATGAACAACTGTAAATCAGGGACTCCCTTCTTCCACAGAAAGAGAAAAATAATTGAAACATAGAATCTGACGGCAGATAAGAACCATTTGGCCCATCTAGTCTGCCCATTTTCCTACTGTAAAAACCTCAAACCTTATTTGGTACTTGGTCTTGTCTTACGTTCAGGACAGCCTAATGCCTAACCCATGTGGGCTTAAATTCCTTCACTGTATTAACTTCTACCACTTCTGGGGGTAGGCAATTCCACTTATCTACTACCCTCTCAGTGAAGTAAAACTTTCTTACATTACGTCTAAACCTGTGTCCCTCTAGTTTTAGACTATGGCCTCTTGTCCTAACATTTTTACTCCTTTGAAATGTACTTCCATCCAGCACTTTGTTGAATCCCTTCATGTATTTGAATGTTTCTATCATATCCCCTCTCTCTCTTCTCTCCTCCAAGCTATACATGGTCAGATCCTTTAGTCTATCCTGGTATTTCATTAATTAATTACTTTAAATAGGAATAACTCTGAAAATATGCATTTATCGACCATGGGAGTACTCTTGTTTTAGTCAGCAGGAAAAGCTTACAATGCATGTTTTTTTGTTTTGTATTAAGTGTAGTGCTCCTTTAAATATTACACACAAGGTTTATACTTTAACCCTTTGAAAGTCAGAGGGGTGAGCAACAAATTGCTTTGCAATACACTATGCACCGCTCAGGCACTTAAAGGGTTAATAAATCAGCGAGGGTGGAAACTCTTACTTCTCGCTAAGTGTAGATTCAATAGAAGGTATTATAGAACTAACCCATTCTCACTATCATAAAAACCCATCAGATAACGCTTTGAACGCCTGAGAAGCAACACACTGAAGGCCTTTCTGGCATTTAAAAGCCCCACAGAAAAAAATCATTAGAACTTGAGAATATTTCACTTTAATTTTCATATAAATGGCTGTTTGCTGCCCCCAGTTACAGGCCCATATGCACATTCATAAGACTTCCATTTGTCTTCTATGAAGCAGATGGTTTGCCCCAGAGGTTTTCCACTTTTCCTATGTCAATATGGCTCTCAAATTTAACTGAGCGCCAGAGGGGGTACGCAACACATTTCTCTGCAATGCGTTGTGTACCCCTCTGGCACTCAAAGGGTTAACAGTTTATTTTTTTGTTGGCTTTATAAATATAGTAAGCAACTCAAGACCCACCTCTCAGACTACAACTACCGCGCTAGGAGTTTACACCAACCTCTGCAGAACTGCAGGTTGACAAACTCTAATTCATAATGTTATGTTCAAAGGCAATTTCCTGAATGAAAGGGGTTAAATATTACAATTGGTGGCAACTGTCACAGCCAATGTTATCTGCCAGCTATTCATGTGAAACAGTACTGGGATAAATAATCCACAGCTGGAATTACAAAACTGGCTCTGTTTCCAGTTCCAAAGGGGAAGAAGCAGAGACTGACACTGTGCACTCCACATACACAGCATATGTCCTTACATTGTAGAAACAAGAAGAAAAGAAGGCGCTTCTGGTGCAATATTGCTTGTATACTAATAGATTCACCATCCTTCACCTCTTAATAGAGTATACTCACAAATAACGTGGTCAGTGTAACACCTCTATGTTCACTGACAATTGCACTCAGGGGATATTCTTTCACCACTGTCCCCCACACAGTGATACCTTCTCAGGTGATTAAATCAGGACCAGGGCTGTTCCTCACTTCAACTCGAAGGTAGTAGACACAAAGGTAGTAGGCACATAGAAATAAACACAAACAGGAGGGCGCCCAGTCGTGCCTGTTATCCAACAATACCACTTTTAACAAGTAAAAGAACACAACACCCACAAATAACACAACAGGCTTGCAGAGAAATTTCGCCTGTCTCTGCTCAGGTCTCCTTTTGTTTTTAGCTTTTGGGACTGAAAGTTTGCATTTGAGAAAGTAGCTAGGGAGCTACGAAACGTTATGCAATATCTATTAGTCTAGTTTTAATATATTTTTATTTCAAGCTCATAACATCTTATTTTATTTTGTATGGAGAAAAAAAATTTTGTATTAAAATCTTTTTTGAGATATTAGACTGCAGCATGGTTTTTTGAATCCCTTCAACATCTTCGAGGAGACCTGAGCAGAGACAGGTGAAATTTCTCTGCAAGCCTGTTGTGTTATTTGTGGGTATAAGCCCCCGAGTAACATTTATACTTGTGAGTATACTCATATTCTTTTACTTGTTAAAAGTGGTATTGTTGGATAACAGGCACGACTGGGCACCCTCCTGTTTGTGTTTATTTCTATATGTCCTTACATGCACACTTTCAGAACAAGCCATGTCACTTATAGCAGGATAGTAATGAGGGAGCACTAACCCCTAAGACACATGACTACATAAAAGGAACACCACCTCTTAAATGCCCCCCACCACCACTAGCACACCTTAATTTGGACTATTAAATTGAGTGCATCTGTTTTCCCAGTATAAATCTTTAACAATGGTCATCATCTCCACAGACAAAGACACTATTCTATTTGAAGGACCCAAGTATCAGTGAGGACGAACGAAGTGCTCGAGTCCTGGAAAGGAGTCATGTCTGCCTCCACGGACATGATATCTAATCCTAATTAAAGATTAACTCTAGAGACCCAATTCATTTAGAATTCATTAGTAGTTTCTGTTAGGACTGTCTGCCCAGATTAAGGTTAAGTGGAGAGATATTAGAAGATGTTACAGAGGGAATACTTGACTATCTAAGACTATAGATCTAGAGGTGGGCAATGCAAGACCCATGAGTAGCTACAAGGCTACAACTCCCAACATTCTAGCCTGTCCTGGCAGAGGATAATGGAAGCTGCAGTCTAGCAGCAGCTGGAGGGCCTCATGTTGCCAAAACCTCTATAGATTTTCTGTCTGATTCGTTAGCATGTGTTTATTGTTCTATCTAGATCAGTTAATTCTACAGTTCATTAATAAGATTCCACTGTGTTCATTTGCTTTCCCACACCATTCAATGCTATTATAATTGGGAGGTGGTGGTGGGGGGTGGGGTTTGAAGAGAGTACAATGACATACAGAACCGCTGAGGGCCCTGATCACTAGAGCTAACAATCTATCGGGTGTTTTATGACATATGAAAATGCTCACCTAAAACTACCTCATAATTTCTTAAAGGGATAGTAATACTTCGTTTTAACTTTATTTTATTTTGTAGGCATTACAAAAACATGAAGAATGATATAAGTCTTATCTCTCAAACCTTTATGGTTTATGAGATATTCACAAGCAAAGTTTCCCCCTCCTGCCCCTTTTACCTACTGTAAACAATCTCTTCTCAGATGTGGAATGCAGTCCATAGACTGGACAGATAACAGAAGGGGACACTCTTATTCCTTTGAAAACAATGAAATCACTGCCCCCCTTGACAAGCTTTTCAGGTTTTTCCCTTATCTTAATTGAAGATTGTCCCTCTCTGCAGTCTACCTGGGCAGCTCCCTTCTGCCCTGGCTGAAAAGTGTTACATCAGTAAAAGGGGTGGGAGGGGGACACTGCTTGTGAATATCTCTTAAACCATAAAGGTTTGAGAGATAAGACATATCATTCTTCATGTTTTTTTAATGCCTACAAAATAAAATAAAGTTAAAACGAAGTATTACTATCCCTTTAAATAGTTTGGCAACAGGTCCTAAGAAATTATAAAATGCATCTGAACAGGTTCCTCAAGTATTTAAGTAAACATATGCGCTTACCTATACTTGATACTGACCAGTCTAGTTTTATTATGGTTATCATACTTATCGTTTACATTCTTAGGAGGAGAGCATGATAATACATTTAACAACCAGAAAATAATAGGTAATATAGTACAAACAATATTCATTTTTGATTAACCCATGGTAATGAATGACGTAAGACACACAAAACCAAAACAAGGGAGGGTGCCAATAGTTCTTATCACTTAAATAAGTGAATGAATAGTTAGAGGATTTTAGTCTAACCTGTTAAATCCTTTTCCCTCAGTCCCTACAGGTTACTGGTAACTCTGGGAAGGTGATCCGCCCCTTTAATAGGCAGTAAAAATTCTAGAAGTGTATACAGGGGGTGGAGCTTACCTTCCCTCCTTGGCTGTAGCTAGCCAACCAGCTCCAGAAAGATTTGAGACACTAACTATTGACTAGATAGTAGAAGGGAAAGACGACTCCTGTGAGCATGACCCCAATGGACCCCCACAGTCTGCCACGAGAGCCAAGCATGGTCCCTTGACAGGGTGGGAGACCAGTAACCTGTATGGACTAAGAGAAAAGGATTTTACAGGTAAAACTAAAATCCTCTTTTCTCTGTCGTCCAATACAGGTTACTGGTAACTATGGGATGTCCAACCATTGAGTTCCCCAGAGGCGGGAAATAAGGCAAGGACCAGGCTCAAGGCCCCCAAAGTCACCAGTGCAGATATGAACCATCAGATCAGAGATAGCACAACAAAACAACTGAAGTGTCAACAGACACTGAACAGGGGTAACAACACCCCAGGGACTGTCACACAGCACACTGAACTAGAGCCAACAGGGCTCAAAAGAAAAGGAAGCACCAAGAACCGAAGGAAATCCTAGACAGGCAAGACTGCCTCCAGGATTTTCCTTCCAAAGCTGGCGTCAACCAATGCCAGCACAGCAACACCATAGTGTTACTAAAAGGTGTGCACAGATGACCAAGCGGTCGCCTTGCACGACTGATCAGAGGAAGAATGATTCTTGTAAGCGCAAGAGGCCCCAATAAATCTTGTAGAATGAGCCGTGACCCTGAAAGGGACAGGCTTCTTCCTTAGCTCATAAGCCTTACGAATAGTGGACTTGATCCAAGAAGCAACAGTCACTTTGGATGCAGATCTTCCTGCCCTAGGAACCCTCAGGAATGATAAGCAGTGCGTCTGATTGCCTGATAGACTCAGTGCGATGTACATAAAACTTGAGACAATGCACCACATCTAACAAGTGGATATCCCTCTCCTTGTCAGAGGTGGGGTCTGGGCAGAAAGAGGGCACCACAATCTCCTGATTGATGTGAAACTCAGAGACCACCTTCAGGAGAAACTCCTGAGAAGTGCAAAGCACCACCTTGTCCTTGTGAAACACCAAATAGGATGGTTTACAGGACAGAGCATGTAACTCCACAACACAGTGGACAGACACAATCGACAGGAGAAAAGCCATTTTCCACGTCAAGAGGCGTAGAGGAACAGTAGCCAAAGACTCAAATGGGGGACGCTGAAGGACACCAAGTTAAGATCCCACAGAGGAGCACTAATCTGGAAGGCAGGACAAGTATGAGCAACACCCTGGAAGAAAACCTTGACATCAGGAAGGATGGCAATGCACCTCTGAAAGAAAACAGAGACAGCAGAAGTCTGAACCTTAAGGGAACTTAAACTGAGGCCCTTATCCACACCGTTCTGCAAAAAGGCCAGGACCGTAGGCAGATCAAATTCCTGAGACAGGTCCTTGTCAGCACACAAAGACAGAAAGGTCGACCAGACACGATGGTAGATCTTGGAAGAAACAGGTTTGCGGGCACTGACTATAGTAGCCACCACACCAGAAGAGAACCCTTTCTTCTTCAATATTGAGGATTCAATTTCCAAGCCGTCAAAGCTAGCTGATGAACATCCTCTTTTCACAGGTAACCCTGTAGAAGAAGATCCAGACAGCAAGGGAGCCGGAATGGATCTGCCACTGACAGATCCAGAAGCTTCGGAAACCAAGCCTGTCGAGGACAGTATGGAGCAATTAGAATGACTGGACAACACTTCAGTCGTAATTTCCGTAACACCCTGTGCAACATTGGGAGGGGAGGAAAGATGTAGGCCAGAGGGAATAACCAAGTAATGGACATCGCATCTACTGCCAGAGCCAGAGGGTCTCTCCACCACGAGCAGAACCTCAGTACCTTCCTGTTGTGTCTTATCGCCATCAGGTCGATGTAAGGAGGACCCCATTTCTGAACAATGAGGTTGAACACCTCTGGGTGTAGCTCCCACTCTCCGCTGTCCACTGTGAGTCGACTGAGGAAGTCCGCCATGACATTCTCTACACCAGGAATGTGCACTACAAATATGGCAGGAACGTGTTCTTCTGCCCAGGACAAAATAGCCTTGACCTCTAACCAAGCGGCGAGACTTCTTGTTCCGCCTTGCTTGTTGATGTAAGCCACGGCCGTGGCGTTGTCAGACTCCACTCGGACCGTCTTCCAACTGTCGCAGCGGGAGCCAATCAGAAACAAGCGTGCGAAGCAAGCTCTCATGGGAAATGTAGTTTTCCCAGAAAAGTACCCCAAACAGTCCCCAAAGCCCCCTGAGCCCTCAACACACTAGAAACATGAACCGTATGATCGAGCAAGTAAAATGAGCCATCTCTGAAGTCACTAGGTTAAACGGTTGCAGAGATATGTCCCAAACAGTACAGTCTCATAGAAGTGAATGGAGCAATGGCGTCTATGCGGTAAAGCGTGCCTTAAAGGCGCAGAACTCAAATTTTGTAAAATTAAGAGTGTAATACTAAAATGCCCAAAAAAGCACTGAACATGTGAGGACACCCAAAAAACACTAAACCAGTAGGAAAAATGTTAGAACCCCCCCCAAAGAGTGCCAATCCAGCACCTAAAGGGTTAAATTACCACATAAACCTGCTCCAAAACACCCAACAGACATACAGATAGACCCAATGATTGCAAGAGCGTGCAATAGGAACTCCAAATGAAAAACACCCCTGTGCGGAGGGGCACTGTGGGACAAGTGGACCTGCAGCACTCAAAGGGTTGCTCACGTTTCCTGCAGATCTTCTGTCTTCAGAAGAAGCCTCGGTGGGTAACTCCTGGGGAAGCCCTTGGAATCAAGATTTTCCCCCTCAGGGCTTAAGGTCCACAAAAAGCACCTGGACACTGAGCTAGCCATATCTAAGGGCATTGCCAGTTATGGTAATCATCCTAATGGTGGTATTCCATACCTAACAGAAAAATAAAGCTTCTAAAACTATAGCAGAACTGTTCTCTTGCCTGTGTTATCTTCACCAAGGAACAAATCTTTCTGGAGCTGGTTGGCTAGCTGCAGCCAAAGAGGGAAGGTAGGCTCCACCCCCTGGATACAATTCTAGAATTGTTCCTGCCTACTTAAAGGGGTGGATCGCATACCCAGAGTTACCAGTAACCTGTATTGGACGACAGAGAAATTAGTACATTAAACTCACATGTATTGTTGGTCAACATTAGCTTCTATAAAATATTTAACAAAATCATACTGCAGAGAAAATGCCCCATCTCTGCTCGAGGGAAGTCCAGACATGTATATTTTATGTATAACAAGTAGTATAAGTTTTTGTTGACCAACAATTCACGCGAGTGTAATATATTACTTTACTATTCTTTCACTCATTTAATAAAGCAATATTTTGTAGCCCTCCCTTCTTTTGTTTTTCTGTGTATGTTCTGCTTCCTACGGATGTGTTGAGAGGAGCTGCGTTCCATTTCACGAATATTGAAGACGAAAGACATTGGCTTTATTACTGCGTTTGGCTGTACCATCTATTATACATCTGGGTACACAAATGTTCTCAGACACCAGCTTTGTGAGTAGTATTACTTGTGCTGGTGATGGTGACAGCGTTCCACTAATAATGCTGCACTAGAAGCCCCTCCATTTCTTTTTCTTCTTTTTTAGTATGCTTAAAGTGAAAGCCTCCCTTATTTTTCACTATATATAGATATATATTATTTTTAGTATTTAATGATTTTATTTTTAAGTTAAAAGCATTGACAACATCAAGTCCCTGGAATTAAAAGCAGGGATAGTGGTACAGTGTACCACTATCCCTGCTGCAGACAAGACTGCATGGAGGGCGCTAGAGACCTCTCTCCATCCAGTGTATTATATACAACATACAGAGCACCAAATGCTCTGTACTCTGCGTAATGTTTCTCATTGGGGTCCTCGAATCATCATTCCTGACACTCAGTATCTGGCTTGGCTAATGATGGCATAAGAGTAAGTGGTATTGGACAATGAACAAATACATATGGTACAAATAAACTAAATACATTTCAATGTAGGGTAACACTATTTTATGGTTTATAATAGTTATACTCCCCCCCCCCATCAACAAAGCAGAGACCTCTCGCTCTAGCATTCAAGGGGTTAACAAGGTCACAGTATGGCCTTACCAGCAACAGCTGTTTGTTGAAGTCTAAACTACATTTGTCTACATTCCATCAAGAGTTAATTACAGCAACAAGATCTTCAGAACCATCAGTCAGATATTGATGCAATCCATTTAAAGTGTTAGTAATGTCCGCTACCAATGTGCCCTAGTATGAACCCTCAAAGTTTTTAATGAAGTGTAGCGCTTTTTGTTTTGTCTGTACCTTGCCCGTTCATTCACAATTCTTTGCTGAAATCTTCCCTTCCTGCCCATTTCCATCAAAGTGCCTGTAATTCTGTTGGAGCCAAATTTGTGTCGGCCGAAACGATGAACGCTGTACAGGCACAAACTTCAGTGCAGGCTATAGGAAAGCCTGCCCCCTCAGCAGAGAGCAATTTACCCCCTCCCATCAGGTATTTTGTGGGAGCGTGCGTCCAGGGCAGCAACAGAATGAGCACACGCTTCATCAAGAGTTTTTAAAGATGGCGCTCGGGCTTCGCTTGCCAGAAAACTTTAAGAGGTGATATCTTAAGAATGAAGTAACGATGGGCAAAACTATTGAAAGCGATTCACTTTATTGAGCATCAACTATGCTATATAGAATTTTCAAAGTAAGACATTACTAAACCTTTAAGGCCAGAAAGGCCGAGGGACAGTCTTGTGTCAGTATAAGGAAATTCCAGCCCTGCTTCGTCAAGGGGTGCAGGGTTTTCCTTATACAGATAGGTACAATATTGTCCTCTGCTGAGATCTACCTGGTCAAACAACTGGCTTTCAGATCTGAAGGGAGGCAGTGTGACAAAGATGAGGGAGGGGGAAACTTTAAAATAAAATAACACGAAGACTACAACATTATGGACAGTTGGAAAGGAACAGTTTGTAATAAAAAAAAAAAAGTATAATGAATAAACAACATTAACTTCATACCCACAGATTACTCTCTCTTTAATAGGGTGCAAATAACCCCCAATTTTAGGCAACTGTGCACAGTGATGTTATTGCCAGGACACAGTCATTGATCTCAATATAGCCTAAAGTTAAGGGACCTGGCAAAAAGCATTGTAATAATCCCAATGGCTTTGGACGAAGGAAAGAGAAATGTGAGAAAGATCTCTCAAAAAAGACACATTTCTCCAATTACTGTAATTTTGTGGAGGAGACTATGCACAAAGATCTCTACAAACGTATAGAAAGCTCTGTAAGATAACATGAGTGACTATTTTGTACCTCTCCCCCAGGTCGTCTGATATTTGTAACGATAACTTATGCTGGTTAACCAGTGAGCAGACAATTTGCTTCTCAGGATGACAAATAAAACAAAATGTTTTTTTTTTTTTTTTTTTTGTTTTTTTTTTCAGAAGCAATGCAGCTTTTATTTTGTCTACTGTTAAATGCGTGCGGGGGACTGCAACAGCTCTGTCGTTCATATGAAATAGGCCAAAAACAGAGGGCTTTGTGGCTAAAAAAGGTTTTTGATTATTTCCTTTTAAAAAGGAAGGTCTGTTAGCTTTCCAAGCCTCACCACAGAGGGACCGTCCATTTTGACAGAATTTGCTTTTATTATTCCTCCACAGATTAATTGCAATTTTTGAGAATAAATATTCATAGGAGCCATTAGGATTTTCTGTCCATAGTAAAGCAAGTTTTTTGGGTTTTTTTTTTTTTCTTCTTTCGAAAGGGATGTAATGCATTGTGTTAATATCCCCACTGGTCCTTTAAATGCTTAACCCCTTAAGTACCAGCGGTCCAGGGAAGTTACCTTCCCTTAAGGACCGATTTGATCTTTGCCGACGCGCCGGTACACGTGACCTGTTACGCGTACCGGCGCGCCGCTTGGAGGCCTAAGAGAGATCGCTCCGGTCTTGGAGCGATCAATTTTAGGCCCCGTTTTTACTTACAGAGCTCCCGGTAGAGCGCTGTAAGTAAAAAGTACGTGACGTGCTATGGCCGTCACTGGTCCTTAAGGGTATAAGGACCGTGACGGTCATACCACGTCACGTAGTCCTTAAGGGGTTAAGAATATATTGTCAATTCCATTAAATAAAGAAATGTACAAAATTACTGCAGGTCTCTCCTTGGAAATCTTGTGTTAGTGAGCAGCAAAACAAAGGTACTCTCACTGTTGTGATATACGTCATTCAAAAGTTATTATTCCCAAGCAAATTTCCTTTTTTTTTTCCAGATGGTGTTTCTGGCTGAGACGCAAGCTATCCCATAGCGAATAAAAGAAGACAAATCTTGGTCACTATGGACACTAGCAACAATTGCAATTGTTGCTAAATTCTGTATCAAACTTTCTGCAACAGCTCCAATTACAGTCCACAGGGCCACATGTTCCTTCTGTGGCCCTTCATGTGAAAGATTCAAGTCTATAAATAACGTTCTCCACAGGAAATGATGGTCATAATACACTGGTAACCACAACAGGAAAAAATAGCAATGATAACTTTTGAATGAAGCATCATCCAACAGTGGTAGAACCCTTGTGCTCTTATATTGTTTACATTCTCATCTTAAAACTATACTGCTCTTTTAAGGATCAGTTGTCAAATGTCTCTGACAGCTCTAATGTGAATATCAAAACTGGAGCAGTTTTGTATACAAGGTCAACCTCAAGACCTAGGTAGACCCAAATGAAAAAGGGGAGAGAAAAACTAGCCAAGGGGTTGGGGAGGTAGGGAGCAAGCAACATGCACACACTATGTGTATAGAATGGGGTGGGGTGACATGAAGAATCTGCTTTTTATTTTGCCTATTCAGCCAGGACACTGGCTGAAAAAATCATTGCTCTAGAAATGGTTCTCACAAAGCAAAAAATTCTTTAGAGGGGAACTACTGCCTGTAAATGAGATGGATTTGTGTCACTACACAATCTAAAGCAATGTTCACGTGTGTTGGATGTGACTTTACTGTGATACATGTGAGATACTATTTTTTTCTTTGACACCACTTGCTTTCTTATCAATATCAATGGCCTTAAATGCAGTATCTATTCTTATATTTATTTTGATCTCTTTGGAAGCAAGGTAGCATTCCAAAATCTAAGAGTGCTGTGCCCAAATGCAGGCTTTCCAAAATATTTAAAAGGGTTTCAGGTTAGTGCTTTGTGATGGTGTAATGTCCAAATATCATTTGCCTTAAAGGAGTCTGTGGGACAGTCAATCTAGAGCTACCATTCTGGAGCAAACCAGTTGCACCATAGGGTAAAATGGACATAAAAGCCTTGCTGTGTAGTATTCTGCATTATATTGCATGCCACAAAGGCAAAACAAACGTATTACCTACTGCATTAATGTATGTTTGACACTTTTGTAACATGTATGGTGACCAGTGATCCTAGTCTATCCCCTTAAGGACCGGCGGTCCTGGGACATTTCCGTCCCATAATGACCGCATAGGAGCACTTTGATGCGCCGGTACACGTGACCTGTTGCGTGTATCGGCGCGTCATTATGGGGCCTGATAGAGATCGCTCCAATCTTGGAGCGGTCAATTTCAGGCCCTATTTTTATTTACAGCGCTCCCGGTAGAGCGCTGTAAGTAAAAAGTATGTGACGTACTATGACCATCATCGGTCCTTGAGTATTTCAAGGACCGTGACGGTCATAGTACGTCACATGTTGTTAAGGGGCTATACTGCATGAAACAACCCACAGTTTGATATCTGATACCATAATACTGCCATTTCTGAACCATAATGTGGTAGAGACACATGTAAGTAATGCTCTTCAGGAATCATCCAGACCTAAACATTCCTAATAGATTCAAAAGGCCTTATGCAGAAAGTAAAACATGAACAATTGCAGTGTCCTGACGAGGGAGACAGCTGGCCATAAATCACTGGCTGACGTCCTCATAGGTCATCCAGTGATGTTTCACAATGAAAAGCATTTCAACAATTCACTCACAGCAAAATACTTTCATTTTTAAGTGAAGACAACAGGAAGGGAGCACTCACGGATCCACATCAATCAAGGAGCCAATCAGGAACAAGTTAAAAACTTCAAAGCTTATTTAGAAATAATAAAATTTCTCCATGTATCAAACAGAAACGATGGTATCAAGGGAAAGGACACACGATCCACCTAACGCATTTCGTAAAGAACGTTACTTATTCATAGTATAAGTAAAGTGCTTTACAAAACGCGTTAGGCAGATCCTGTGTCCTTTCCCTTGGTACCATCGTTTCTGTTTGATACAAGGAGAAATTTTATTATTTCTAGATAAACTTTGACGTTTTTAACTTGTTCCTGACTGGCTCCTTGATTGATGTGGATCTGTGAGCGCTCCCTTCCTGTTTTCTTCACGTCTGTCGAAACCTTGGCCGAAGTTGTGAGGGGTTGCCCCAGATATATTATATATATATATATATATATATATATATATATATATATATATATATATATATATATATATATATATATATATATATATAATCAGTTTTCTTTTACATGTTTCAGTTACTTGTGGCAAGTGATGCTGCATCTTCAGGCAACCGTTGGCCAAAAAGTATCAATGGTAATGACAAAGAGTAATGTAAGCATATGCAGTAAATGTTGATTATGCATTATACTTTTTTTTTTTTTTTTTTTTTTAATAACAAACTGTACCTTTATAAGTGTACATAAGGTTGCATTCTTTGTGTTATTTTATTTTAAAGTTCCCCTCCCACACTTTTTCTCTACATCACGCTGGCGTCCCTCAGAGCAGAAAGTCAGTCTGAACAGATTGTGATGAGGAACAGTCGAGGGACAGTCTTGTGTCAGTATAAGGAAATTCCAGCCCTGCTTCGTCAAGGGGTGCAGGGTTTTCCTTATACAGATAGGTACAATATTGTCCTCTGCTGAGATCTACCTGGTCAAACAACTGGCTTTCAGATCTGAAGGGAGGCAGTGTGACAAAGATGAGGGAGGGGGAAACTTTAAAATAAAATAACACGAAGACTACAACATTATGGACAGTTGGAAAGGAACAGTTTGTAATAAAAAAAAAAAAGTATAATGAATAAACAACATTAACTTCATACCCACAGATTACTCTCTCTTTAATAGGGTGCAAATAACCCCCAATTTTAGGCAACTGTGCACAGTGATGTTATTGCCAGGACACAGTCATTGATCTCAATATAGCCTAAAGTTAAGGGACCTGGCAAAAAGCATTGTAATAATCCCAATGGCTTTGGACGAAGGAAAGAGAAATGTGAGAAAGATCTCTCAAAAAAGACACATTTCTCCAATTACTGTAATTTTGTGGAGGAGACTATGCACAAAGATCTCTACAAACGTATAGAAAGCTCTGTAAGATAACATGAGTGACTATTTTGTACCTCTCCCCCAGGTCGTCTGATATTTGTAACGATAACTTATGCTGGTTAACCAGTGAGCAGACAATTTGCTTCTCAGGATGACAAATAAAACAAAATGTTTTTTTTTTGTTTTTTTTTGTTTTTTTTTCAGAAGCAATGCAGCTTTTATTTTGTCTACTGTTAAATGCGTGCGGGGGACTGCAACAGCTCTGTCGTTCATATGAAATAGGCCAAAAACAGAGGGCTTTGTGGCTAAAAAAGGTTTTTGATTATTTCCTTTTAAAAAGGAAGGTCTGTTAGCTTTCCAAGCCTCACCACAGAGGGACCGTCCATTTTGACAGAATTTGCTTTTATTATTCCTCCACAGATTAATTGCAATTTTTGAGAATAAATATTCATAGGAGCCATTAGGATTTTCTGTCCATAGTAAAGCAAGTTTTTTGGGTTTTTTTTTTTTTTCTTCTTTCGAAATCTAGGTGGGGTTAGTCCTCCTTTAAAGGGGCAGTGTAGGGTCAATAAGACACTTAAAAACCCCTGGTTGTGCCCTTAGGACTATGGGAACATAGATACAATAGCTCATAGCTCTGTGGTTCTCTCCCAGTTTTCTGTGCAGATTACGGTGATCTGTACAGCTTGTTAAAGTCAGCTCACACATGAATGTTT
The DNA here is from genome assembly GCA_037306005.1 of Rhinophrynus dorsalis. NCBI lineage: Eukaryota > Metazoa > Chordata > Amphibia > Anura > Rhinophrynidae > Rhinophrynus > Rhinophrynus dorsalis. The sequence continues at coordinate 597,470,895 of CM074718.1, read as the reverse complement.
ACCCTCTCAAAAGTAGTATAAATATAAATACACATACCTCTCCCTAATGAACTCAGACAATTCTTTTGTGGAGATCTGTCCATGTTTCATATTGTGGTAGAGCACATCAAAGCCACTGTTTTTTTCCCCCTATGGAAAAAGAGAACCAAGTTATCTATTTATTACTTATCAAAATCAGCTCCCCCCATCAAAAAACATTGCAAATTAATTTGTTTTTATCCACTAAAAACAGGAGCAATTCAGGAGCAAAGCAACTGCATCATAGGAGACAAATTAAAATTCCCATTGATTTAAATGGGGCATTTCTGAGGTCTCAAGTACATTGGGTAACTTTAGCATTCATGGGAGTAAAAGGCCCTTTTGACATATATAAATGGCACAAATGGCTCAGCTTTCAGCCACTGAGGCATTTATACTAACTGCAGGCTTCCCCAGTCTGACTCCTGAAGACCCAAGTCGCATACTATAAACCTGAATTTCTTTACAGACATAAAAGACAAGTTAAGTGATCAAAAGGGAATTAGATAATTATTTGAAATTCATCTATTTTATTTCTTCCCTAGGTTTTTGCGATGCACTTGATTTTCTCCTGAACTTCTCTCTTTTTTTTCTTTTTTTGCACAAGATCCACTGAAACCAGCCACACCATAAGGAACAAATTAAGTTAGCAAAAATCAAAGTTGATTTCAATAGGGCTTTTAACCCCTTAAATGCTAAAGTGGTCTCCAAAACATCTCTTCGGTATTAGGAAATTTTTCAGAGCCAGTGAATAGGAAAGTACATTATAAAACAGTCCAAAAATGTAGGGGGTCACCAATAAGATTTTAGGGGCCCTAGGATTTTTCCATCCTTCATTCAAGGGGTTAAAAGGACAGTTTAAAAACAATAAAAGTTGTATTTGTTCCCAATGGTGCAGTTTGCTTGCTGCATAATTGTCCTTTTCTTTAGTACATCAGCCTCAGAATGTTAGAGAAGCATTAAGTATCCATGAACATACAGCAAGAAAATGCATCTTAAAAGTAAATTATTATGAAAATCAGCTGAAAAATAGATGCATATGTATTCAATAATGTTTCACTCTCCTGGACCAAATAAGATACCTCGGGGGAGATTTATAAAAATGGAGTAATAATGAGAAATGTGGTTTAATTCTGGCATCTTAAAGGGATAGTAATGTTTCATAATAAAAGCAGCTCTAATTAATCATCATAGAATTTGGAGAGTGTGATTTCAATTCAGTCAGAGTTGTAGTTCCAGAGTAATTCATGATAAAGTATCCCCCTCCCACCCCTTTTACTGATGTAACACTGCTCAGCCAGAGCAGAAGGGAGGTGCCCAGGTAGATTGCAGAGAGGGACAATCTTCAATTAAGATAAGGGAAAAACCTGAAAAACTTGTCAAGGGGGGCAGGGCCTTCATTGTTCTCATAGGGAGAAGATTGTCCCCTGCTATTATCTGTCTGGTCTATGGACTGGATTCCACATCTGAGAAGAGATGGCTTACACTAGGTAAAAGGGGCGGGAGGGGAAACTTTGCTTGTGAATATCTCTCAAACCATAAAGGATTTTTTTTTTTTAATGCCTACAAAAGAAAGAGATAAAACAAAGTATTACTATCACTTTAAACTCAGCCTTTAAAAAGAAATGAAGGCCAGTTTTTAAATTAAACGATGTAAGTCCCATTGCTGAAAGTTGTATAGTTTTATAGTTCTAAGTTTATAAAGTTCCTCCCTCCCACCCCTTTTACAGAAGCCAGCACTCTAGCTGACAAATTGAGATCCTGGTCCCAGGACCAGATGGCTCTTCAGCAAACCAGGCACACTTTGTAAACGCTATTTCGGCTCTGCTGAAGAGTGGACGTCTGCAAAAGGGGCGGGAGTGGGGAAATTTATAAGCTTAGAACTATAAAACTATACAACTTTAAGCAACAGGACTTACATTGTTTAATATACTTTAATATGAACAATATTAAAAACGTTCTGAAACTTAAGCATTACTATCCCTTTAACTCTAGGAATTTGTGTTTCTGGAGAAAATTCTGGTACAGTGAACTTCTACAGATGTGTCACTAAAAGCAACATTTCAGTGACCAAACTTTTGCCAGGATATTAATTACAGGTATAATCTGTTCTTTAGAACCGTAGGTGTTAATTTGTTAATTCGCCGAATAACATCATATTTATAATGCTGCCCTTATTAATTTATAAATATTGCACAACTTTACTACCAAATGCAATGTCTCAATGACAATTCTTTCAAAACAAATAATTGTATTAATCTAGGGTCTTACATATAGAGGCAAAGTGAAGTAATTCTGGAGCAAACCATCTCCACCTCATGGAAAGAGGAAACTGCTATTGATCTAAATGGGGACATCAATCCATTGAATGCTTATGACATCTCCAATGCATTAAGGAGCAATGTGTTGGATACCTCGTTAACATTCAAACTGTTAAAAACTTCATTTAAATAAATTTCCATTTCTTCCCTATGTTGCAGTTAGTTTGCCCCAGAATTGGCCCAGCTTGCTTTTCTACACAAGACCAATTGGCCCATATTTCAAAAAGCAAACTGCCTTCCAAGGAGATTTAGGGGGGCATGATTTTGACATGAGTGCCCATGGTTCAATATCTCTGCAAGGATTTTGCCATGTTCCAAAACAAAAAAAAAAAACAACAAAAAAAACAAAAACAAAAAAAAAACTTCTACTGATCCCATGAGAGAGACTGAACTACAAGGCTGAAATCTCAGTTCAGGTACTGGGATGTCAGAGCAGCCTCCCTGATCTTAGTGAAAGGCTCCCAAACCTGACACTAGGGTTCTATGTAGGATGTGCACCCAACCAGCAGAGTTTGCACAATCATATGTTTAACCATTTGATGCCAGAGGGCTGTTCAATACTTTGATCTGCAATTTATACAATGCTTGTTTGGCGAAATTAAAAGAATAAATACAGCTCTGTAACTACTTCTGGGCAGACTGCAGATAGCTGATCTGTGCCGCAGTCTCTATCCAGCCTCCTCCGATGACGGAGGCTGTCTATCTGTAAGCTGGAGAGCTCTCATTGGCCAGAAATCGATCTCTGCCAATGAGAGTGCTCCAGTTTTCAGACAGAAAGCCTCAGTCATCGGAGGAGGCTGGATAGAGGGAAGGGAGTGGAGGCAGAGTGGCAGACTGCAGCATAGATCAGTTAACCGCAGTCTGCCCAGAAGTAGGTACAGAGCTGTATTTATTCTTTTAATTTTGCCAAACAAGCTTTTTTTGGGTGTTTTTGTTTTTTTTTTTTTTTCTTTTTTTTCATTATATACGATATATAACAAAACTATTTAGGCAAAGTTGTAAAGGTGTTATAGATCCCCTTTAATATATAACCAGCAAGCACAAAATTACAACTGGTTTTGGCCAGCTGTGGAAGATTGTACTTGTAGTCCAGCAGCTGGAGGTCCACAGTAAATAAGTCTAACTACAGACATAATATCCTCTGACATTAGTTACAACACATTCCTAAGTCCTCCAGTCTTTTGGTGCATACATGGGTGGGTAGCCATAACCAGGCATTGTTTTAACAAAGACCTGTTTAGTGTTGAGAAAACCAGACATTACATTTCCATGGTCGGTGAATAAACATTAGAAGCTGGGACGTAGGAAGGGTTTGGCTTCCCTGAGCTGCCCCTACTGTAATATATCACAGTTCATCCGTACACAACAGCATTGTAACATCGTCAATGCAAACATTATGTGAAAAGTAAAGGAAACCATTCAAGTACGTAGTTTTGGGGTTAGCCATGAAATGAAAAATCTGAAATCCTATATAAAATAAACATATATATCAACAATGATCAGAGAGTGCTTACAATACTGATTCAGTGTTTGATAGGAAAGCTGTCCCATATTACACATACTAGTAGTGTAGATAGATAGATGATTACATTCAGCTCCATAAAAAGCAAACCAATTGTTTGACTGGTTCAGTACCTGCAACATCTTTCAAAAGGAGGAAATTACAGCAGTCCAGACTGAACAGTCAATGGATGTAGGGAAACAAAGATACGGGGAACACTGAAATTACAGAAACTGCCAGGGAGGGTGCAGAGATAATAGAGGAGATTAGGGCGGGAACAGAGTATTGCTTTAGGACCATTTCACACAGGGGACGCAGCAGTGACAGAAAATTGTGGGAAAAAAAAAAAATGCATGAATTGTGTCCTATGGGGCATTTCACACAGGTTCTTTTGATAAGTTATATACACTTGATAAAGCAGTGCTTCTAACTGTGAAACATGTAGTGTTATGCAGCATTTTAAAACAGAATTTTTAAGAAATATATACACAATTTGGTGAAGGAACATTTTTTTGGACTTGAGTGAAGACTTGGAGTGTCCGGATCACCAAAGCAGTGACAGGTTAAGTGCCTATGCATGCCTGATTATCATACCTGGGAACTCTCCGGATTTGCCCCGGAGACTCCGGTTCTGACAGAGATTTACCGGGTCTCCGGGGCAGAGGCAGATTCCTCCGGATGTGGAGAGTTTCTATTGAAACTCTGCCACATCCGCTTTTTTCTCCCGTTGTGCCTCCGTCCCCAGCCTTCTGTGTGACACATTTAACCCTCTGAGTGCCAGAGTGGTACGGAATGCATTGCTTTGCAACGCATTCCGTACCACTCTGGCACTCAGAGGGTTAAATCCCCCCAACACTCGAGTTAAGCCCCGCCCCTTTTTGACGCGATTAGCGTCATTTTTGTTACCCCCTGCTGAACAGAGGGCTACCCTCTGGGTAGCCCTCAAATGAAAGTTCCCAGGTATGCTGATTATGCTGTGAGGAAGTGTATGCCTGCCTTTAAACCACAACCAAATGTGAATGAGAATTTATTATATATCTGCACGATAGGCACTATTTTTTCTTCTTTTGCTACATGCACTGTGATTGCTGCAGAGACACAGCATGCTGCAACGTCACACATTGTGCAATAATGCAGGTACCAATTTGTAGTATTTATTTAAATGGAATTGCATTTAAATCACTGCTGCAGGTAGCTAACATTTTTCCTGCTATTTTAGTTCTTCTGTTTCTGTTGAGAGAATGGGATGCTGGGTAAAACCTTGCTATGCACCAAAGGTTTCAGTTGCCACGAAAGATGCACTACAAAGTCTGCCCAGTGGAAGAGCCCATAGACACCAAGGTTCATGTACTAAGTACTCCGTAAGCATGTGGTTGATGAGCTTTTATTTGGAAACACAGAATTTGATTGCAGATAACCATTCAGCCCATCTTGTTTATCCATTTCTTGCTATGGAGAGCAGTATACACATATACACACATCCTGTTATGTGCAAATCGTTGATGCCCATAGCTGGGAACCCTCTGGATTTACCTTGTATACCACTTTTTTGTAGCCAATTACCCAGTCTCCGGGAACAGCGGATGATTCTCCAAGCAATGGGGAATTTATGAAACTGACCACTTTTGCTCCTTCCCAGCCTGTTCCTCCCATTTCTCCTCCTTCCCCACCCAGTGGCTCCGACTTCCAGCCCACTGTCACTCCAGCTAAGCCCTGACCCCCACCCAAGAGTAAGCCTCTCCCCTTTTTTACATGAATCCCATTGTTTTTTTTAATCCCACAGCAGCACCACAGGAGTCCTGTCCAGGGACTCCAGAACATAAAGTTCCCATGTGTGCACTGATGCCCATACAGTTGAGGCTACACCATCACAATGCTTAAGCCATGGATAAAATCTTATCTTACTAGACCTGCACTACCAACCACTCACTCCCTAACACACAGCTACATCACACCATTGAACCAGCTACACTGCTCTGCAGGCACTCATATAATATACTGCAATTTATTGCTCAACAAGTCGGTACCTTTGCATTGCAGACCAGCTTCCTTCTGCTGGAAGTGCAGTTCAGGAAAAGATTTCAAAACTATCCAAAGCTGCCAGGCACAGACCAGTCAGTGCTTGTAAATATTCATCAATCAGAGGTTGGCAGTAATGACAGCATGAAGGAAGATGGGAAGGGGCAGGAGTTACTTCCCGCTTACTCTGAGCAGGACTGCACATACACAGGCAGAGTAACGGGAGTGAAATCTGTCAGTTGATGCTTGTAGAATGTGATGAAGGGGGCCAGACCAGTTAGTGGGAAGTATCACAGTGGGAGGAAGATGAGAATAGGTAGAGCATGCTGAGTCCGCCAGCCACACTCCCCAACAGAGACAGTGAGAGAGGTGGTCACAAACTGTCCTCTATTCAGAGCAGGACTAGCTGGGAGGAAATAGGACATTTACTGTACAAGGCAGGACAGCAGGATTGTGCTCCAAAAATCAGGTCTGTACTGTGTAAAGGGGACCAGTGCCTTATTTCTTGATATGTTACATGGTTTAACAAGATTACAGAGCTTCATGGTAAACACACATTTAGATGATCAAGGCACATTATCTACAACACAGCATCTGTAATCCCGCCTGCCAGAGGATGATTAAGCAAACGTTCTTAAATTCCTGTACAACTTATTTGTTGAAATGCATAAGAGGCAAGGTTAAAAATAGGGTCGCCTAGAAAAAAAGATGAGAAATACAGTCGTGTGTTACAGTGAGAAAATGAATCAGATCTGTTTTTTTCTCTTCTTATTCCCATTCTTACTTACAACGATTAACAGCACAATGATCTTCTTGTAGAGTCCAGTTTCCTACACAATGTCCAGGTTTTGTGTGTCCTGAAACCTGGACACACTAATATGCAAGCGTTGCCACAATCTCTAACCTTACTTAGTAACCAATGTAACAATGTGTTCTACTCACTGTGGCAGTTCGTTCTTCAACTCGCACTTAAAAAATGAAAACCTTTCAAGCTTTGTGCTCAGAGTACATGCAAGGTGGATGAGGATTCCCTACCACACTCTGCCCCAACATAAAGTAAACACAGTCCTTGCCTTTTAAAAGTGATCTCTGGGGACAGACCCCTTGTATTGCTTCTTGTACTGACTCCTAGATTAATTATAGCTATCTGTGTGTTGATAGTAACCTGGGTGTGAGGGGGATCAGATTACATGTTTCACCTGTGAAAAGTGGATCAGGTAATCACACAAGAAGAAGTGCAAGTGGTCTGTCAGAGATCACTTGTATAAGGACAGAGGGGTACACAAAGCACTGAGAAGCAACGCACTGCATACCCTTCTGGCACTCAGAGGGATAAGGCAGGGACTTTGTTTTCAATTAAGATGGAGGCAAATAGAGTCATTATCAGCTCTGCATACACGGGGTGAAGTCTGTACTATTCTTAAATCTTCTTCCGTGGGAGTGAAGACATGGACTAATAGGCTGCTGTACTTATTTAACCATATGAGTGCCAGAGGGTGTCAAAACCCTTCTGAAATGTGAGGGGTTAATTTTTGCCTTGTGTTATTGCCACCCTGCTTGTTTCCCCACGCACCCTCACTTATAGATATGCCTTTTCTCACTACCCCTTTATTGCCCTCCTTGTCACTTTAATTTCTCCTTCAGCCTCTCCCTCTCCTCTAGTTCCTTGTATGTCCGCCACCCTCACCAGCCCCTAATCTTCCTCCTTGCCACTCACTTGCCTCTTTCCTCTTACCACTGGTAAGATCATACTTTGAATATGCAGTGTATTTTTGGGCACAAATTCTGAAGAAAAGGGGGGAGGGGGGGGAACAAGACCTGGAGAGACTACAACGAAAAGCAACAAAATGAATAAAGCGAATGGAGGACTTCACGTATGAAGAACGGATAGAGAAACTTTGTTTATTTACTGTAGGATCTCTCCAGTGAGCTTTTCAGTCCAAGGCCTAATCAAATATCTAGTGGCGACCCCTTAAGATTAGAGGAAAAGCGGTTTCAACTTCACCAGAATAAGGGTTGTTTGTTTTCTGTTTTCTTTCCAGACAGGTTACACTGTGTATTAGTAGGTAAAACAAGAAAATCCAGTAAATAGACTAATACTCATTTAGTAGCAAGAAGGCTTAAGCGAATTCTAATTTTTTCTGGGTTACCCCGCCCCCCCTTTAACCCTTCTCCAGCTCTCATCCACCTTATATATTTATTTATTTTTTTATGTCTAAAGAGTTATGAAAGACAAAAATACTGGCCATGTCGTGGAACGCTTTACAGGCAAAACAAATATTATGCATAACAGTCATAGACATGAGAAATATGGGATGTTATTAAACAGCTAAGGAAGGTCCTGGTTAAAAACCTCACATCCACGGTTTCATTGGACCTGGAAAACAACCTATGGGGAGAGTCTACTAGCTAAATCTGCCTTGAGCCCCCAGATTTCAGATGATGACCTTGGTGACATTCATGCTAACTCCAGCAGTGACGGAAGTCAAATCATCTACCTCACATGGCCTGTTAGATGACAGAGCTCTGCCCTGACACTGATCTCCCTAGTGATACAATTAAAGCGGAACTACCACCGCATAACAAGTTTATCTTAAATAAGTCCCCATCTGGCGACTAGCTGCTTAGCAGCGCTAGTCGCCAGAATTATTACCCTATTAAATATGGCAAGATGTCCGCGCTCCATCCTGCCCGTCAGCCAGGGAAGAAAGGAGAAATCCATTTAATAAGGTAATAATTCTGGAGACTAGCGCTACTAAGCAGCTAGAGGCCAGATGGGGCGTTATTTAAGATAAACTTGTTATGTGGTGGTAGTTCCACTTTAAGAAAAAGTGCCCAGAGCAAGCATTATATTTTATCAATGTCCTGCTCTGATGGTCTCCATCCATTAAACTCTCTGGAAATAGGGATCCAGACAGTTTTCTGTCAGGGACATAAAGTGCAAATTGGGGGGAGAAGAGAACTAAATGTAGGCAATCTGATTTTACAGTAAATGACACTTTTGTCTTTGTGCATATGACACTTTGGGACAATCAGGAAGCTAAGAAGGAGCAATTCCGCAGAGAACCAACCATGCAATAACATACAAGTAAAATTTGCCAAAATTCCCCACTGACTGAAATTTTTTTTAAACCCTTGAATGCTAGGCATCTCTAACATATTTCTAAGCGAAGCATTGGAGACCTCTCCAGCATTGAGGTTAAAAACCCAATTTCAATGGGAATACAGGGAAATTGTCCCCTATGTTAGTACAGTAGGTTTGCTCCAGAAATGCCATCTCTCTAGATTTTTCACTTTGCCCTCTGAGTACATCAGTAACATTAAATGTTAAATCAGGGAGAGAACATTCAGAATTTATCAAACTTAATCCTGAATGTTTTAAAGGAAATATTTTCAGATTAAACTCTACTTATTAATGTGTTTTTCTGAACTGGTTTTGAGAAAACCTAATTAATGTCAGATTATTCAGCAGGAAGAAGTGCTTAAGTAAGCACAGCTTAATCCAAGTCATCATGTGCTAAAGAAACAGTGACCTTGTACAGCTAGACTCTCTACCATGCCTGCCAAAATATTCCCCAGGATTTACCCCATGGAGCTCCAATCAATATGATGTATGTGTTTATGGATTGTCATTGAAATCCTTCGTAACCCTTTCTGTCCAACATTTAGTTACAATTAACCCATTCATGGAACAGAGGGTGTGCAATGTCCTTCATGCATGTATGTAAAGTAAACCTTTGTAACAAACAGGTGATTTTGAAGGGAGCTTAAAGTGGATTTGCCACCTCTGTATAACTTAGCACAAATAGCTAGGCTATATAACGCATATTACTAAAATGGTCTTCATATTTTTTTTTTTTAAGCTTTATTTTGTGTAAATTTAAGTCTGCCGTGCAGCTACTTCCACATAGACTGCAGTCCGTCGCTCTGCCTCTGCTCCCCTCCCTCAATGACAGAGGCTTTTGTCTGTAAATTGGAGTGGTCTCATTGGCTAGATATCGATCTCTGCCAAAGAGAGTACTCCTATCTGCTTTGAAGCCAGCTGTCAATTCTCAGTATTGTTCTATGCTAAATAGGTAGCCATTGCTTTTTTGAATACTTCCATAGCTTTACTTTCCTTACGGTAAAAATCTCTGCCTTTTAGTTGAAAATGCCTTTCCTCTAGTCTTAATGGATGACCTCTTGTTCTTTGCTCAGCATCTCTTCCCTAACATAAACCAACTCTGTTTTGCTAGTCTCTCTTTATATTCAGATTCTCATCCCTTTATCGGGTGTGTTGCACTTCTCTAAACTTTCCAGTTCAGTAATGCATTTTTAGGAACTGGTGCCCAAAACTACACTCCATATTCTAGATGAAGCCTTACCAAGGATTTAGAGATGTAGAATTATATTTGCATCACGTGCATCCATACCCCTTTTTATGCAGGATAGTACCGTATTTGCTCTTGCAGCAGCCAAGTGACTCTTTATACTGCTGTGAAGTCTATCGCCTACCATTTCTCTCTTTAATGAGGATTTCCCAAGTATATTCCCATTTATTGTATATATAGCATGTTTCTATAGCCCAAATGCATAATCTTACATGTCTCTACATTAAATGTCATCTGTCACTTTTCTGCCCATTCACTCACTTTATCTAAATCCTTCTGCAGAGAAACATCTTGATCTGTATGTATTTCCTTATACAACCTAATATCAGCAAAAACTGAGACATTACTTTCAATTCCCACTTCAAGATCATTAAAGTGATTGTAATGTCTAAACACAATTATATATCAGAGTCTTCTTTAGATTACAAGAAAACAAAAGACACGCAAGGGGGCACCAATAGTATCTGATCACTGAGCATACCATTATAAAAAGTATACATAGCAGATTAACTCACATTTAATACATGCTGTGTAGTAAACATATGTTACACACAGAGATATTACCATCTCTGTTCGGTATTCCCAGGTTCTCCTCCTCATCCTCCACTCGAAACACAGATGAACCATAATGCAACTGTAGGCAAGCTGAATCTTCAATTTCTTTTATTAAAACCATTAAAAAAAATAGTTAAAAAAAAACAAAAAAACAAAAAAAAAAAAAAACCACACTGCGTTATTCTTACACGTTTCAAAGAAAGTGGTTACAATTATTTTTCTGTTTATCTTGTGTTATATCGTTACCACTTTCATGAAAAAGCAGTGTTGTTGCTGCAAAACGTGCAAGAATTATGCAGTGGTTTTTGTAATGGTTTTAATAAAAGAAATTTGAAGATTCAGCTTTCCTATAGTTGGAGTATTGGTCATCTGTGTTCCGAGTGGAGGATGAGGAGGAGAACCAGAGAGTACCCAAAAGTGACGGTAATATTATCTCTGTATGTCTAATTAGCTGTGTTTAACATACGTTTACTACACAGAACGTATTAAATGTGAGTTAATTTGCCATGTATACTTTTTATACTGGTATTCTCAGTGATCAGGCACTATTGGCGCCCCTTGTGTGTCTTTGTTTTCTATATATCTCAGCGTCATGAGTAGGGTTTTGCTGGGGAGAGCAGCCTACGTCCAGTCCTGTGAGATACAATACGACGTACAGGGGAGCAGCTTATAGTCCCCAAGCTCTTATTGCTGGTCTGTACATATGTATAATTCCAGCCATTATACCGAGTGAGTACCAGTCCATGGTGGTGGTGTGGTGTGTCATTGTATAGAGGATTATAAGAAACCCTTCGCGCTGTTTAAAAACTCTAACTTTTGCGTTGTTCTAAAGTTATGAAGTGGAGAAGGATCCCCCACCCTCCCCTTCTGTGTACGTCACTGCTGCAGAGGTCTGGACGGATGAGGCGAACGACAAACTACAGTAAGCAAAGGGAAATCCAGCCCTCCTTCGTCGGGGGAGGGGGGGGGCAGGATTTTCCTTATACTTACTTACTGAAGTTCTCCCACACTGCAGCCGTCGGGTCACACGACACCACTAGCCATTCAGTGGGAGGAGGCCAATAGGGGCGGGCGGGCGATCCTCCTCCACTTCATAACTTTAGAATGAAACAAAAGAGTTTTTAAAACAGCTCAAAGTGTTTCTTATAATATAAAGAAGACTCTGATATAGAATTGTGTTTAAACATTACAATCACTTTAATAAATAAATATAATTGGACCCAAGACTGAACCCTGTGGTATCCCACTTACAACTTTAGGCCAACTTGAAAACAGACAATTTACAACAACACTGACACCTATCATTTAACCAGTTATCAATCCACATACAGATATCCACTCCCAAACCAAAGCCTTTACATTTACGCAATAACCTGATTGATGTGACCACCTTAGGAAGAAATTCCTGAGAGGTTCAAAGCATTTCCATATCCTTGTGAAAAACAGGAGAGGCAAAAAAGACAACACCTGCAACTCAGCAGACTGAGACTCCTGCCAAAAGAAAAGCCAATTTACGAGCCAACTCATACATAGAGATGGCAGCAAGGGGCTCAAAGGGAGGTTTCTGCAGAACACCCAAAACCAAACGGAGGTCCCACGGAGAAGTGGGAGCCTTGAAGGCAGGAAATGCATGAGTGACCCCCTGAAGGAACACCTTAACATCTGGAATAGTGGCAATAGGTGTCCATCTGCCCAGGATACATGCAGCTAAATATGCTCACTGGAATGTTTTAGTAATGGAGATCTACACCTTGGCCTACATGGTTACCATGAAGATGTTCAGCATTGCGCATGCTCATCACAGCAATCCACACATTCGCCTACATGGTCTGCAACCAATCAGGTATGGCCACCACACACGTGGGCAAACTCTCTATTCTTCAGTGCCCACCTCCCCTGGCTTGCAGGGTGAAGCAGTATAAAGAACTGAATAGATAGGATACATAACTGGCAAGTCAAAATTTACAGCTATATTGTCATTTTGAATCATGTGTGATCATTTAATTAGAATCAGATGAAATAAGTGCATATTTTACTTGCAATAGTAACCTGACCAATTAGAATTCCTTGTATGTATTAATCACGTATCTATCACCAGTAGCTCTAAGTGGCAGAGATGTGAAAGTTAAAATAACCAGATCATGTTTAGAATATTTTATTATTTCTTTTTTTAAAACTATAAATCTCTTCAAAATGTTAACCACTGGGTTTGACTTTTAATATATCGCATTATAGTTCTCACACAAAAGCCCCAAATCATGCTGTCACTGTTAGCTCTAAATTCAAGATGTAATTAGATAAGACTTAAATGTTCAAACAATTTCCCTCTAAATTCAATGAACATTAAAAAGTGTGGCTGTGATAAACTCAGTTCTCATACAGTTCTCAGAGCCAGAGAGGTTTGTAACATGTGCCAGCCATCTGGAGCTCAAAGGGTTAAACAAGAACACAGTTTTGTTTTTATCTCTGAAGCTGCTGACAAAAGGCTGTGTTGACGTCAATCTGAATATTCACCTCAACTTGCCAAAGTGTCTCTAAATAGATTGTAACAGCATTTCTCATATAGTGTCAGGATACAAATTCCGCAAAATGGCAAACAAATATATTATCACTGACAAATTTGCAGTTAAAATTATATAATCCTAGTCACTGTTTTTTCTTTGTGCACAAGAGATATAAGCAAGGAGGAGAGTGGCAACCTTTATTATAAGGCTTGATCATACTAAATAAATATATATACACACACACATACATAGTTAGGGGTGATGGGCAGGTACATTTTTCTCATAATTAGCCCTGCTTCGGCACGCAGAGCCGGAACGACAGCCCCCAGGAGCGTCGCAAGGTGTCCCCCTGCCCAGACTTGCTGCTGCAACAATACTGCCCTGCAATGCGGATCCCAATGGCGACTACAGCTGAGCTTATTCCCTTCAATACGTCTATTGACTCGGTGAAGGGAAGCTATGTGTAAACTGCACATGTGTACGAGCAGCGGCCCAGTGATGTCATCACGGCCTGCAGGGGTACGTCATAAAAACTCTCGTCTGATCAGGTCAACAAATAGGCAGGCTTGGCACGCAGTGGAACAGAGTGCACCAAGCCAGGCCGCCATCATGTTGAGCGCCACTGAGGATTGGTGCTGGTCCAATGGGGGAGAAAGCAGAGGGAGGTGGAGTCCATGTTATCCATGCTCTGACCTGAGGAGGATACAGGCACTTGCATGAGATGGTTCCAGTGGCCCTGCCTGAAAAGGACACCACATCCCAGGTAGATAGTGCGGGCCTTCAGGAGGACCTCTTCATATCCCCCTCCCCTCCTCACAGAAAGAGGCAAAAGGGGGGGCGGAAAAAAGATGGCCAAAAAGGGGTGGCATAAAGAAGGTCAAAAGGGGGTATCAAGAAGCCAAAGGGGGGGGAGAGAAAGGCCTTTTGTCGGAGATTAGCATGGTATGACTGTATAGTGATGCCACACAAGCAATAGCAGGCATTGATAGGCTTAGAAAGTCAGCTGTAGCTCTCAGCTTTTCACTGCCCGCTACCCCTGGTGAAGAATAAGGTGGAGTGTAACTCTTGTCATCGTCACACAGTCATGAGGGTGTTACTGCAGGTGCCCTGGAACCCTGAATCACTGCTAAAACATACATAAAACAGGGGATCCTAGTACCATAATAACTCAAAGGAGCACTATAGCATTAGCAATACAAATGTGTATTCCTTACGCTATAGTTACCTGGTGACCGTATAGGTGACCAGCCTCCAACTGCAGGAAGAAATTGAGAAAAGAAAAGAAAAAAAAAAAAAGTAAACTTTTCACTCACCCATTATTATTTTGTGTATCAGGACAAGTAGATGATCATGAGGGACAGGTAGATTAGGCTCCATTTTTTTATATATACACATATACATACACACACACTTTTTTTTTTTTTTTTTTTTTTTTTCCCCAGAAAGAATTGAGATCTCATGGTACCTTACATGAAGAGAATTTTGCATCATGCAAAAACCAGTGATGTCATAATGACAAAAAAAGTGAAAGTTTACTTATTTTGCTAAAAATTACATACTATGTATCAGAAAAATTTACCTTGATTGCGAAAGTTTCAATTATTTGAAAAAGCCCTGAGTTCTCCAAGTAAAAACAAAAAATACCAAATTTGTATAGTTTTACCTATGTCCATGGCTAGCATAGAACGCTAATCACCAGGATCGCAAAATGGCATTTTCAACTTTATGAACTAATATGCGCATTCTAGGGTTTTTATGGTAAAGTTACCCTAAAACTAAAGCCACCCTAAAACAGTGGAATAACTATATAAAACTATATATTTCTGAAAAGGAGACAACCTGCCGCATCTAATGAGGGGTGAATTGCCTTCTTACCCCAAGCCTGTTGAGCCCAAATGCTTCCAGAAGGTGGCACTATAGGAAAAAAATGGCATTTTTTTACATTTCCACCACTTCAAAGATACTAAAATCTTTGAAAATCATAACTTTTCCTGCTGTATTCAGTATCTGCTACCAACATGAGAAAAATAACACAATGACACTTGT
The DNA here is from genome assembly GCA_037306005.1 of Rhinophrynus dorsalis. Classification (NCBI taxonomy): domain Eukaryota; kingdom Metazoa; phylum Chordata; class Amphibia; order Anura; family Rhinophrynidae; genus Rhinophrynus; species Rhinophrynus dorsalis. The sequence continues at coordinate 597,455,561 of CM074718.1, read as the reverse complement.
TTTTAAAATTATCTGCTTGCAATAAAATGGTTATAACCATAATAGATATGAAGGAAAGGTAGAGAAACAATGCCATTTTGGAAAGAAAACAACCTGCCGCATCTAATGAGGGGTCACTTAACTTCTTCCCCAAAGGCTGGTGTGCACAAATGTTTCCAGAAGGAGGCGATATAGGAAAAAAATTGATTTTTTTTTTTTTTTTACATTTCTGCCCCTTCAAATGTATGGAACTCTGAAAACCATGGAATTTTCAACTGCATTCATTAGCTAGTGCTCTTAGGAGTCAAACGACACCCCATCGGTATGAGTTGGCCTACCTTAGGGGGTGCTAGAAGTAGAAAACTACACCTACTACAACCTCTGATGTTTCTAACATTTTCTCAAATGTGACTTGCCTGTACAAAAATGGCTATAACACCTTCAGAAGTGAAGAAAAGGTATATAAACAATACCATTTTGGAAAGAATATAACCTGCCGCATTGAATAAGGGGTCACTTGCCTTTTTACCCTAAGTTAGTGTGCACAACTATTTCCAGAATGTGGTGCTACCGAAGGAGGAAAAAAAAAAAAAAAAAGTGTTTTTTTTTGTTTTTTTTTTCTTTTTTTGCATATCAGCCACTTCACAGATACTAAAATGGTTCAATGGTGTGGGATTTCCCAAAAGGACTTCTTGCCAGCCTAAGAAAAATGGTACCCCACTGCTGTGGGTTGACATACCAATTTGGGTGACAGGAGCGTAGCTACCAGTGAAACAGGGATGGGAAAGCAAACAATGTATGTGTGATTTTATGGCTAACAGATGAAAGAAGGTAGGGCTTCAGCCAGTGTACGTGCGGACCTGTGATTACCAAAGTAACAACGTGTGTGGGAGGGTGAGGGATTAGGCAGTGTGTGTGTGGGTATGAGCAGAGGAGCAAGGATGGTGATCATGGTGGGGCAGTGTCTGATAGTGTATATAGGGGATCTGTGACTACCAGTGTGCACTGTATGTCCCCCTCATACAAAGTTTGATTCCCAGCCTGAATCCAGTGCATACTAGTACTTTCAGTCTACCAGTAGGAAGTGGAAACAGGCTGGGGAATGGGACTGCCAGTTGGCTGTGGAACCAGGCAGGGGGATACGGTATGGGGGGGGGGGGGGTTGGAGACATTTTGTGGGCATGCCACAGGGGTACCCAATGCACTGAATGCATTGGACCACCTGTTGCACACAAAGTTATTTTTTTTAATTATTATTTTGTATTCATACCTCGTTGGGGAGGTGGTATCAGGCACACTCCTGATGTCCCCCATCAAGGTCTAAAAACAGAATAATGAAATGTGTGCGTTTGTGTGTCTCACAGGGGGTCCAACGCATTGCAAAGCACTGCGTTGGACCCCCACTGTGGCACGCGTGAATTTTTGAGGCTTCCCCCCCCCCCCAATATTTTTGTGTAGACCTCGTTGGGAGCATCAGAACCCATACAGTGAGGTCTGAGTAAAAAAATAAAAGGGGGGAAAAAAAGAATCCTGTGTGCGCCACAGGGGTGTCCAATGGATTGCAAAGCAATGCACTGGACCCCTGTGGCACACAAAGGGTTAATTCTTTTATTATCATCATTACTTTGTATTCAGATGGCCACCAAACAAGCTCTGATTACAAAGGAATGATAAAAAGTCCTGTGTGTGCCATAGGAAGGGGGTCTGCATTGAATCCCCCCCCCTCTCATTGGCACACAGGGTAAAATTTCTTATTTCTTTCTTTTATTATAAACCTCACTGAAGGGGCATCAGGACCCCCATGACCCCCCCCCCCCAAAGAGGTCTTAGTAAAAAAAAAAAAAAAAAAAAAAAAAAAAAAAAAAAAAAAAGTATGCCCACAAAAGAAGTGTCTCTGCGAGTGTCACAGGGGTCTCCAGCACATTGCAGAGCAATGCATTGGATCCTTGTGGCCCTCAGAGGGTTAATTTTTTTTAAACATTACTTTATAATCAGAGCTTGTTGGGGGATTTTAGTCTAACCTGTTAAATCCTTTTCTCTTAGTCCATATAGGTTACTAGTAACTTTGGGTAGGCGATTGCCCCTTTAAGTAGGCAGGAACAATTCTTGAATAGAATGCTGGGTGGAGCCTCTCTCCTCTCCTTAGCTGCATCTAGCCACTCCCCTCCAGTAAGATTTGAGATACTAACTAGTGACTAGGTAGTAAGAAGGGAAAAGAAGACTCCTGTGATCATGGACCCGAAAAGGACTCCCACGTTCGGTCACAGGAGAGCCAAGCATGGTCCCTGGACAGGGTGGAAGACCAGTAACCTATATGGACTAAGAGAAAATAATTTAACAGGTAAGACTAAAATCCTCTTTTCTCTGTCGTCCAACACAGGTTACTGGTAACTTTGGGATGTTCAACCATTGAGTTTCCCAGAGGTTTGAAGTAAGGCAAGGACCAGATGCAGGTGTCCCCCAAAGTCACCAGAGCATACATGAGCCATCAGATCATGGATAGCCCAACAACAACAAAGTGTCAACGGACAGAAAACTGGGGTATCATCACACCAGGAACAGAAACACAGCACACTGAACTAGAGCGAACTTGGCTCAAAAGTTAAGGAGTACTGAAGAGACAAAAGAGATCCTAGACAGGCAAGACTGCCTCGAGGATCTTCATCACAAAGCTAGCATCCGCCGGTGCCAGCACATCAAAACGGTAGCGTTTTGAGAAGGTGTGCACAGACGACCAAGTGGCAGCCTTGCACACTGATCAGCCGAGGCCTGATTCTTGTAAGCCCAAGATGCCCCAATGGATCTGGTGGAATGAGCCGAGACGCGAAACGCAAGATGCTTCTTCCACGGTTCATAAGCTTTACATATAGAAGACTTAATCCAAGATGTTATGGTCACCTTGGAAGCCAGTCTCCCTGCCCTGGGATCCTCAGGAATGACAAAAGGGTGTCAGACTGGAAAACAGACTCAGTATGGTGCACGTAGAACTTAAGGCATCACACCACATCCATCAAGTGAAGATCCCTTTCCCTGTCGGATGTAGGGTCAGGACAGAAAGAGGGCACCACGATCTCCTGATTAATGTGGAACTCAGAGACCACTTTCGGGAGAAACTCCTGAGACATGTGAAGAACCGCCTTGTCTTTGTGAAACACGAAAAAGAGTGGTCTACAAGACAGGGCATGGAACTCCGCAACTCGGCGAACAGATACAATCGCCAGGAAAAAGGCCATTTTCCAAGTCAGCATGCACAGAGGAATAGTAGCCAGTGACTCAAATGGAGGACGCCCAAAACCAAATTAAGGCCCCACGGAGGAGTAGGGTTCTTAAAAGAAGAGCGAGTATGAGCGACGCCCTGAAAGTAAACATTAACATCAGGAAGAATAGCTATGAGAAAAACAGAGAGCTGAAGTCTAAACCTTAAAAGGAACTCAAGCTGAGGCCCTTGTCCACGCCATCCTGTAAGAAGGACAGGACTGTTGGCAGATCGAAGTCCTGGGAAAGATCCTTATCAGTGTGCACCAGGAGAGGAAGGAGGACTAGACTCTATGGTATGCCTTAGTGGAAACATGTTTGTGGGCACCAAGCATATTGGCCACCACTCCCGAAGAAAAACCCTTCTTCAGTATTGAGGATTCAATTTCCATGCCATCAAGCCCAGATGATGTACATCCTTCTTCCACAGGTACCCCTGTAGAAGAAGATCCGGATGGCGGTGAAACCAAAAGGGCTCCGCCACGGAGAGATCCAGAAGCTCTGGAAACCAAGCCTGCCAAGGCCAATAAGGAGAGATTAGAATGACTGGAGAATGCTCCAGATGCGGCTTCCGCAGCACTCTGTGTAACATGGGAATAGGAGGAAAGATGTAAGCCAGAGGTAAGTGCCATGGAATAGACATGGCATCCACTGCTAGAGCTAGAGGGTCCCTCCAGTGGGAGCAGAACAACGGAACCTTCAGATTGTGCATTGTCCCCACTTCCGCACAACAAGGTTGAACACCTTTTGAAGTTGCTCCCACTCTCCGCTGTCCACTGTGTGTCAACTTAGGAAGTCCACTAGTACGTTGTCTACGCCAGGAATATGAACTGCGGATATGGCAGGAACATGGTCTTCTGCCCAGAATAAAATAGCTTTGACCTCCAACTAAGCTGTGAGACTTCTTGTACCACCTTGCTTGTGGATGTAGGCCACGGCCATGGCATTGTCGGTTTGGACTCTGACTGGGCATCCCTCCAGCTTGTGCTTCCAGTAGCGAAGACCATGAAATATCGCCCGAAGCTCCAACATGTTGATGGGGAGGAGAGATTCCTCTGGAGACCACCCGAAAAGACTGGCATCTGTTGTCACTGTAGTCCAGAAGGATATCAGGAAGGGGCTGCCTTTCTGCAGATTGGAGAGCCACCACGACAGACTCAGCTCCACGTGAAGGCATTGACATCTTCAGTAGGTCTGGCTGACCCCTGCACACTTGGATCGCAAACCTCTGGAGTTCTCTGGTGTGAGACATGGCAAACGGGACTGCTTCTATGGTAGAAATTAACTTCACCACTAGAGGGGTCAACTTCTGGCTTCCAATCCAGCTCCAGCCAAGAACAGCAGACACCTTATGGAAGATCTGGTGGACCACCTCGTCTGTGAGACACACCATGCCCTGACTGGTGTTGAAGAGGAGACCCAGGAAGACTAGACTGAATGCATGAATGCAGCCCTTGACCTGCCGATGAAGCAGTTCCAGAAAGGGGGCCTTCAGAAGCACGTCATCCATATATGGAGTAACTCTGATGCCGTCTCGGTGGAGGATGGGACCAAGGCACCCAGGATGTGATTGAAGACCTGGGGGGCTGATGTTAGACCACAGGGAAGAGCAGAAAACTGGAAATGTCCTTGGTCATAAGCAAACCGGAGATACTGCCAGCTATGTGCAAGTAGGAAGCCTGAAGGTCCAGGGAGGGGAGGAACTCCCCAGGAGACATAGTAACATAGTAACATAGTAGATAAGGCTGAAAAAAGACATGCGTCCATCAAGTCCAGCCCATGCCAATAACACCCCTGTTGATCCAGAGGAAGGCAACAAAAAAGCCCTCTGGAGCAATTTCCAATGTAGGTGTGTGTGTGTGAGTGTCTCAAATAGTTCCCCGGCTCAATATCCTATTTGCTTTGAAGCCATCTGTCATAACTGTCAATATTGTTCTGTGCTAGATAGGCATCCATTGCTTTTTTGAATGCAGTTACATTATCTGCAAGCACAGCATCCCGAGGCAAAGAATTCCATAGCCTTACCGCCCTTACTGTAAAGAATCCCTGCCTGTGTTTTAGTCAAAAGCGCCTTTCCTCAAGTCTTAATGGATGACCTCTTGTTCTTAGCTCAGCTCTTTGCATAAATAATTCATTGGATAGTTCTTTGTATTGGCCTTGAATGTATTTGTAAATGGTAATCATATCACCCCTTAGACGTCTCTTTTCTAATGTAAACAAACCCAGTTTGGCTAGTCTCTCTTTGTAACTCAGATCCTCCAATCCCTTTATCAGTTTTGTTGCACGTCTCTGCACCTTTTCCAGTTCAGTAATGTCTTCTTTTAGAACAGGCGCCCAAAATTGTACTCCATATTCTAGATGAGACATGGCCTCTATGACCGTCCTCAGGGACTCCTGGTGATAAGGAGTCCTGACCACAAAGGAATTGAGATCCTTGAGGTCCAAAATCGACAGCCACCGTCCTTCTTGGAAACCACAAAAAGGTTGGAGTAAAACCCTGAACCCATTTCCAACATGGGAACTGGTTCCAGAACCTCCTTGTCCAAAAGGGTCTGGATGGCACGACTGACAGTCACACAAATAGGTCATATCTAAAAATCATAGCACCTGCCACTCTCTCTAAGCCCGGTCTTAAATAAACATAAAACCTAAAAGTAAACTGACTATACCCACTTTTTTCTGAGGACTAAATCTAGTCTTAAATGTGTGTGAGTTAGCAGCCATCCTGGGCTCCCACTGGTTGCACAGGAATATTAATAAATGGGCTGATAGAATGGTTTCTGAATAACAACAGCACTAATCACAATCAATTGACTGACATCTAACATGTCAATACAAACAGAATAAGTTTTAAATAAATGCTCTGAATAGGACAATTTACGCATAAATTACAAAGCAAGTTTACGATTCTATTTTAGGCATAAAAAAAATATATATTTAAGTTATATCAACCGATTTCTGATTTTAGCATCCTTTTAATTACAACAAAATATAATTTAGTAAATAATTACTAACATGTCAACATTTCAATAAATCACCCTGAATTACAACACTGAATTTTCAATCGAGTCCTTCAACCCACACCCTTTACATAAAATGAACCTAAAGTAATTATAAATAGATGAGTCACTTTTTCCTGCATACAGCTGATCATTAAAGAGAAACTATCATGACTTCCTACCTCTGCTCCTAGAGGAGCAGATTTAATAACTAGCCAGAGGTTGTGCTCTGCAGCTCCCAAACAGTTCACACAAGCCATTTTGTAAGACTGAAAAATGATTTCAGGGGCTGGCAGTGGACTGGTCTCCAAAGAGAAACCTGCAGCGTAAAGGGACAAGGAGTCAGGGGCTCAACCAATTAGCCATCAAGATCCACACTTTGTAGCACTAAAAGCAACCTACTTGTCCGGCAATCTAAAATGCCCAAGCAGATTATCTAAGCAGGCATCACATAGATCAGGGTGAATGGTCCCTGGACACGGGAATATTTCAGGAGATCATAGCCGTAATGGGCAAGCCCATAATAGACCTGATGGCATCAGAAAAGAACACAAAATGTCAGACCTTCCTCTCCAAATGGAAATCCAGCCAAGCAGGGGGGCAGGACGCTCTACTTTGCCGCTGGAACTTTTGCCTGGCTTATCTGTTCCCGCCATTGCCCTTGTTAACAGACGTTGTTCAAAAGATCAGGAGGGACAGAGCGGAAGTAATATTAGTCACTCCGGATTGGCCCAGGAATGTCTGGTACTCAGATCTCCTGGCAATGCCCATCAGGGAACCAGTCAGACTACCGGTGTCCCCTCACTTGTTATCACAGGGACCTATTTTCCATCCGAACCCAGCTTTCTGGAGGCTGACGGCTTGGAGGTTGAGCAGAGCTCGCTAAAACTCAAAGGCCTGTCGGATGCTGTAATAGAGACTATTCTGGCTGGTAGACGCCCTTCAACAACAAAAATCTATTACAGAGTGTGGTCCGTTTTCCACAAATGGTGCCATTCCCATCACTTTGACAGAAACAGCATCTCACCGGGAAAGGTGTTGGATTGCCTTCAGGAGGGATTCAAAAAAGGTCTAAAGCCAGCATCTTTGAAAGTACAACTATCTGCTTTATCCGCAGTACTGGCCTCTCCCTTTGCGGAACAGTATGACTTCAGACGTTAATCGGCCAGCTATCACAAAGATCAAGCCTACCATCAGTGACATCATTCCTCCATGGGATTTACACCTAGTCCTCACACAGTTTTGTTCCCATCAGTCCTTTGAACCCCTTGAATCAATTTCCCTGAAGCACTTGGCCTGAGTCTTGACTGGAAGTACCTTAGGGATTTCCACACTGCCAGTAGCTCCAGTACATTTATATGAAGACTGTTCTCTCAGGAGGACCAGGTGCCTTGTACTGTGTTCCTTTTCCAGATCCCTCCCCAACCCAATCTGCCTGCATCCGTCGTCAAGGTCTGCCATGTGGATCGATGAAGGGGCGGCCCCTGGACAGATTCTTGCTCTGAATCCACCCGGACAGCTCCCTTTTCGTTGAGAGACACACGGGGATCCTCTGAGCGGGGTTGTATGGATTTCGACAATAAAACTGCAGGAAATTGTCCTGTGTAGATCTGGCATGCGTTCTGGCCCATGGAATGATCTGTTGAGCCGATGAGATGTGACCCAGGAGCCTGGAGAAGGATTTTTCCATGTGTACTGGTCTCTGAAGAAATGACTGTACTTGATCTTTTATTCTTTCCCAACTTTCTTGACATAGGGTTGATATTCCGAGTTCTGTATTGGAGTTTACTCCCAAGAACAGAAGATTCCGAGTTGGAAGAAGTACACTTTTTTCTTACTTTATAATCCATCCAAGGGTTCACAAAAGGTGAAGACAGATGTCCGTGCTTCTTTTTGCTGTGATGCCTACCATGAGTATATCGTCTAGGTAAGGTACTATGCAAGTTTTGAAACTGCTTTCTTAATTCCGTTATGGCTACCACCAAGATCTTTGTGAACACCCGAGGGGCAGACGCCAGCCCTAATGGCAGGACTCTGAATTGGTAGTGAGAGTTGAAGATCTGAAATCTCAAGTATTTCCTGTGTGCCTGTCTGATCAGGATGTGATAATAAGCCTCCCTTAAGTCTATGCAGGAGAGAAAGGACATTGGTTGAGTCAGCTTTAATGCTGAGATTGTTGATTCCATCTTGAAATGTCTTATCTTGAGGAACTCATTGAGCTCCTTTAAGTCCGAAATCAGTCTCAATTCCTTGGGACTTCTTCGATTACCCTGTTCCTTAGGAGTTCTTGAATGGCTAATTTCATCTGTGGCATCCTGATCTTCTTCCTGACTAGGGACACAAGGAAATGCGGATGTGGAGGGGCAGTTCGAAACTCCAGGACATATCTTTCCTTCACTGTATCCATCATCCATTTGTCTGGGTAGATCTTGTCCCAGGCTTCTGGATGGAGAACCTCTGGACCTTCTCTCCTGGGGTAGGAAGGGTCTTTTCCGCGCAGATGACTTTTTTTTTTTTTATCTCCTCTAGTTGATCTCTGAAGAGCTTTTCTCCAGTGAAAGGTAAGGAGACTAATCTGTTTTTTTGATGCTGCATCTGCCTCCCATGATTTTATCCAGACAGCCCTGCATGCTGTAACTGAAAGAGAAGAAGATTTTGCCAGGAGTCTGATATTGTCTAGTGATGTGTCGCACGAATAGTTAAATGCATCTTTGATCATGCCTAATTCCTTTAAAATACTGGATCTGGAGACGGATGACTCTACTCAAGTTCCGCAAGCCAGATACGTAAGGTGCGGAACACTGAAGCCATGGCCGTGGCTGTCTTTAAAGGGATAGTAATACTTCGTTTTCTCTTATTTTATTTTGTAGGCATTAAAAAAAACATGAAGAACAATATAAGTCTTATCTCTCAAACCTTTATGGTTTGAGAAATATTCACAAGCAAAGTTTCCCCTCCCGCCCCTTTACCTAGTGTAAGCCATCTCTTCTCAGATGTGGAATGCAGTCCATAGACCAGACAGATAACAGCAAGGGACAATCTTCTTCCTATGAGAACGATGAAAGCCCTTCCCCCCCTTGACAAGTTTTTCAGGTTTTTCCCTCATCTTAACTGAAGATTGTCCCTCTCTGCAGTCTACCTGGGCACCTTCCTTCTGCTCTGGCTGAGCAGTGTTACATTAGTAAAAGGGCCAGGAGGGGGATACTTTGTCATTGAATTACTCTTGAACTACAACTCTGACAGAAATGAAATAACACTCTCCAAAATCCAAATACTATGATGAATAATTAGAGCTGCTTTTGTTATGAAACATTACTATCCCTTTAAATTGTGGCCGATGGTAACAAATTGCCTCGAGTGCACTGTCTGCTCTCTTCTCCATAGCGTCCTTTAGGGTCGTACCATCTTCCAGTAGATGAGTTGTCTTGCTGGATGTTTGTGAGATTGCGGCATCAACCTTTGGCGCGGTCATCCAACTACTCATATCTTCGTCTGAAAAGGGATACATTCATCTGAAACGCCTGGATGTAGCACACCTTTTCTCACCTTGCTTCCATTCCTGTTGAATAATTTCCTGAATGGAATTGTGCACAGGGATCTGAGGAGAGGCCTTTTTGTATCCAATGAAGGCTGTATCTATTATGTTGAGATCCTTCTGAGTTTCTGTGAGCCCAAGAGACTTCCTCATGCTTTTTACAAGGGAATCCATCTTGTCTAGAGATGCACCGATACCAATTTTTTAGGACCGAGTACTCGCCGATACCAATTACCGATACTTTTTTGTGACTTTTTTTATTGTAATAAATAATAAAATAAAATTGAAATATAACTCTACCTATATGCACAGTACATTACTCGCAGAGAAGATTAATGGGTATTATTCCTGTGAGTGTCAACGGGATGTGAGACGCATTGCTCACCAACTCACTGTGTGCCCCTATAACTTAAAGGGTTAAAAAGTTACCGCATGCACTTAATGTAAATAATTTTTTTTAGTTGATTCTGTTCTGATTCGGTTCACTTTTGAACCTGGCTGCTTTTTAAATCTGGCCGATATTACACTTAACATTACAACTGACCTGCAGGAGGTTAATTCAGCTCCCGCACTGCCGCATACCACTATGATGTAACGGGAGGTGCACGCTTTGCGTTCATCTGTACTGTCACCCCTCCAACCTCATTCATACAGACGTGGTATGCGGCAGTGCGGGAGCTGAATTAACCTCCCGCTCCTCCTGCAGATCAGTTGTAATGTTAAAGGGGTATATATATTAAGTGTAATAGTGGCCAGATTTAAAAGCAGCCAGGTTCATGTCACACACTCTAATGGAGTGCGACATTTCAAATGGATACCCCCTGAGACAGGGTATCAGTGCCGGCATCGGCTGCATTTGCGCGAGTACTAGTACTCGTGCAAATGCCGGTATCGGCACCAATACCGATACCAGTATCGGTGCAACCCTAATCTTGTCTAGAGGAAAACTGTCAGTTTCTTCAGGGATTTCTCCCTCCTCCACTGAGGAGGCAGCTGAATCAATGAAACTTTCTTCTTAGTCCTGTAAATGTGATGGCCCTTCATCAGGATCTGCTCTGGCTCTTTTTCTGGAGGATTCTTGCATAGATGTGAATGTATCCTGCATGGAGGATTTCATCCAATTTAAGAAGTCTGAAAACTGAGCAGGCACATCACCTGTAGCACGTTTTAAGCAGTCAGTACAAATCTTAGCTGGGATATTGATAGGAATTGTCTTATCACATCCTGCACATGGTTTAGTTTTTGCTGCTGTATTATCCTCCTTTGATGGTTCTTTGGGCTTATCCCCCTTACTTTCTTTGGGATTAGACATTGTACAGAATACAAACAAGCTAGATCTCACACAACAGCTTCCACAATGTAAAACCGCTATGTACATATACATATTGTGTATAATGCAGTATGTACACACAGAAACCTGTGGGAACAGTCTGATCAACAGGCTCTTATGTATGGGCACCTCCATTTCTCCTGAAGACGCAGAGCAGCTCATGTGTTCCATCAGTGGAACTCTGTGTGTCACTTCCGGTTCCACTGTTTCCGGTTCACAGCGAGGAGCCGCGTAGAGCGCCATAGCAATACAGGAGAAAACAGAACCAGCATGTTTCTTCTGGTTCTCCAGCCATGCAGAGCCTCTGGATCCCCTTCCCCAGCCACAGCTTGTAAGTGGAGCCCAGGGAACATAATGCAGTCACGGATTAGGCAAGACTGTATAAACATAAAATAAAATAAAATAAAAAAAAAAAAAGCGAAAAAGAGAAGAAATAGCCTCCGTCCTCCAGCTTGGGTAGGACCAATCCAACACAATCCAACTGGATCAGCCTGTAAGGGAAAGCAGCCCAATTCATTGTCCTCATATAGTAACCCTCTGAGTGGCAGAGGGGTACGCAAGGCATTGCTTTACAATGCCTTGCCTACCCCTCTGCCAATCAAAGGGTTAAACATTACCCCAAGTACCACTGGCTTGTGTTTAGCCAAAACGGCCCAACCACTGCTCTCACTAAACAAGCCTTGCTTTCCCATAAATGAGTGCAAAATTTTATACCACCTACTGATAACCTGGCTGTGTGGGGACCTGGGGAAGGGAATCCAGCTGCCACTCTTTCCACTGTGTGCTGGGGAAGCCATGCACAACCCATTTACTGGGGTGAACAGTTACTGTCCTTTTAATTGGACAGCAATGCACAAATGGTTAACCTTTTACAAGCTCACACAGAGCTTCGTCACGCTGAATTACAAACTACAGCAAGCCCATTAAGATAATGTCACTGATGCTCGCATTAACCCCTTCACTACCACAGAGATACGCAAAGCCTTGCAGAGCTCTGCAATGCGTTGCCTACCCCTCTGGCACTCAATGCGTTAACGCATGGCTCATAACTCACTCAGGTTTAACAGAAGCCGACTGTCATGCTACACCAGTGTCTCCCTCTGTAATTGACTTCTCTCACTTTGCCCTCTACTAGCCAGCTGTTTTACTGTAACAAACTTAACCCTTTTAGTGCCAGAGGTGTACGCAACGCATTACAAAACTATGCGCTGCATATCCCTGTGGCATTCAAAGGTTTAACGCTGCCTCCTACCAGCTCCTCTTCTCAGTCACTGCTTGAGCCTCCTTTATTGTGCTCTGCCCCTGCATCACTGACACTCCGCCATACAGGCCACAGCAGGGTAAACACAAGCAAGAGGATGCTCCACCAATCACCCTTCAGACCTTCACTACTTCAGACAAAAAGTACTCTTTTTTTTTTTTATTTTATTACCATTACATTTACATCACTCACGCCTGATAAGGATTTTCTCCCCCAGACTGAATAGTCTGTTACGAAAAAAGCATAATGCTTGCTTAACACAAGTCGCCCCTACTGACAGATCTTGCACTGCTTCTGCTACTCATTCCTGTACATCTGTGAGTGAATTCTGACTACAGAGTTGCAGACTGATCACCTCTCTGCTTCCAGCTATGATCAGACTGCACCTCTGTAGTTACAATACACACAGGAGTACAGGAATGAATACAAGAAGCACTGTCAGTAAAGGGGACTTCTACAAAACAAGGATTTGAGCTTTTCTTATGCCACACAGTGGTAAGGGGTGAGGGGGCACTCAGGGGGGAGGCAATCCTTATCAGCACTCTCTGTGCGCCCTCCATGCTGCTCACACCACACTGAACTTTGATCTGTAAGAAATCAAAACATTTTACTCAGTGGGAGTGAAGGGGTGAACTGCTGGCTCTCTGTAGTTCTTTAACCCTAAATGCTACAGAGATGTACAGCCCATTACACACCTCTCTGACACATAAACACTTAATATTTAACCCCTTGGATGGTACAGACCTCTACAACACAACACCTCTGCCATCCAAGGCTATATAGTAGCAATTAATATATTATATATATATATATATATATGTTTATATATTTATTGTTTTATTATTGCCAGTGCTTCATAAGAAACGTGATGGAGACCTCTCAGGAAGTAAGCTCTGTGCCCTGGATGCCTGCAGAAGAAGCTGGATTACTTCAATAACATGGACTTATTCAGCATAATATAAGTATTCCTTTGCCTGTCACTATATTAGTAATGTATTGGGGGCAATATTATAAAGAAGATGAAAGTTCCAGTTTAAATCTGGAATAGGTTAAAATGTGGCCTATTACTGGCCCAAATCGCTAATTCTGAGAATGAAGGCGTGAAGGTATGTGGTAGGTAAGGGGGAAGAAAAATACACTCTTGCATGTCTAAAATATCACCCCCAAACAGATATATCATATACTCACTAATAAAACACTGACTAAACAAAGACTGATCCTTGTTTGCTAGAGAGGTCTCCAATGCACTGCACAGCTATGCATTAGACATCATCATTCAACAAGTTAAAATTCACTATCATCAATAACTGAGAGTGGTAGTTGAATGCTGTCTCGATTTTAAAATGATGGTAAAGCTGCGTGTCTTTGGAGTTAGGTTTTCATTGCCTTTGGTGGAATTTTGATTTAAAATAAATATCAAACAAGTTTCAGCTGTATTTGCTTTTGAATAAAGTATCTCCATAGAGTGGAAATACCCTTCTCTTTCTTAGCAGGAACACTAGTACAGATTATTATATATTATATTTTTATTTATATATATTTTTTAATATTAGTAGATACAATGTTAAACAAAAATCTGCATTCACCAGTCAAGCCATAAGACTTGCTTTTCCCACAGAAATCTCATATATGCATGGTTAATACTGAAAGGGATTCTGGGTAGGTATATGCAAATGAGTTCAACAAGGAATCACCTTTTTGCCTCAGATTCCACTTTATACATGATTCCATAGAGTATATGTTTGCTGAGCAACAGCTTTAAAACAACTCAGGAAGAGATGCAAGGCCAGTGAACCACTCATGGACAGCCGTTTCGTTGTTAATGCAACTCCTCAGATTGAGGTTGGTTACTAGCTTGCTTATTGAGGATGTGTACTTGTGGAGCACAAAGTGAAAATGTTATGGTGGGGAAAAGAGTGAATGAAAACCCCTTCCACCCGAATTTGGTGGGTGGTAGATACAATGTTAAACAAAAATCTGCACTCACCAGTCAAGCCATAAGACTTGCTTTTCCCACAGAAGTCTCACATATGCACAACCTAGAGACACTTATTCTTAGGGAATTGTTCCATTTTAATAGCATCAAAATGTGGTTTCCCAGCTGTTGCTCACAACTTATCTAACATCTCTAAAGTGAACCATTAATTGTTTTTGTTTGTTTTTTTACATTTCTGGAGAGGAAAATCATACAGAAGGAATGGCTGACCAAGAGCTGGCACTCCCTCCCTCAATCAGGTCTGCTGGCTGAATGCTGCCATCACACAATTTTGACATTGCACTACATTCCCATAAACCAAACCATTTCTAAAACTTTTCTTTGTTCTGAAACCTGTGTGGACAGCCAGATCCGCAGCAATTGGGAGCATCTTGCTGCATTTGAATCTGAGCTGAACACACCCTAGTGAACCAGGCCATAATAAGAAAGTCAGGACTGTATGTAGAAAAGCAAAGTGACGCATTAATAGACCACAGCATCTGCACCATAGGCAACACAAAATTCACACTTCCTCATTTAACCTTTTGAGTGCCAGTGGAGTATGCAATGCTATGCATACCCCTCTGACACTCAAAGGGTTAAACTGGACTTTCAATCCATTGAACGCTCTAGAACAAGGGTAAGCAGCCATCTGCACTCCAACTGTTGGATACTACAACTGCAGGCTGGAGAGGATGGGTGTTGTAGGTGCAGAGAGCTGGAGTTTCCCACGTCTGCTACAGAGGTTTCCATACATTGTTTCACGAGCCATTGGGAGTCCTCTATGGCATCCAAGGGGTTAAAGTGCCCATTTTAAAAGTCAATGGGAATTTTTACTTGTCCCCTGTTGTGAGGCTGGTTTGCAATACAATTTTGCTTGTATACATAATGCAAAGATCATTCTAAAGAAAAATAAATACAGATCCAAAGCCTTCCCAATAAAAGTGTATCATGGCGGGAGTGTTTGAGCATGTTAATGAAACCAAGAACTATGCCATTGGGAGCATACACTCCTAGCAGGGTCACCCAAGGTGGACAGACCAAAGCTAAGACACCAGACTAAAACAATCCCAAAACTGCCAACCCGCACTGGACCAGCGTGTCAGATTGGGGTCCATTCCCTCAGTATTGCTTTACAACAAAAACAATGGCCCTCAATCCCTGGAGACTTGTGAGCTACTTCTTATGCAAGCGGGAAGACCAGCTCAATGGCGGAGGGTGCTAAGACTCACTGGCTTCTACCAGGCTGTCTTTGGTCTTTAGACATTGGAGAACTTAACATTCCATCTATGAGTACAGTTTCTTGTGCAGAAACTAAATCACAACAGCTGGAAAATCAATGGCTCATGTGAGACAAAAAAAAAGATGAAGATTTAGGCAAATTAGAAGATGGGCACTGGCTATACTATAAAGAAGCAATGATGAATGATCTGGAGGAATCTGATTCCTGATTAACAAAATACTGACAGTCGTAAAAGTAGAAAGTATTTGAGAAAGAACAGAGCGCTGGAAAGAGGGATGATCGAGGCAACCAACTTATCAAAATTTGTAGAAGAACAAAATTTGGACATCATGAATTCACTCTCCAGGAAAAAGGCCCACCAAAAATGGACATGGAAAAGCCCTAATGGTAATACAAGTGAAATTGATTTCATACTTGCAAGTAATAAAAAGATTTTCGCTGACTACTCAGTCTTAAATCGTTCTAACGCTGGAAGTGACCACCGTCTAGTGAGAGCAATAATCAAAATTGACTGCAAGAAAGAAAAATGATCAAGTCAACAAACAGGCAGGTAAACTCTAGCCAGATACTGAAAAATCGTACGAATTTTGGAGATAGCACTGTCTAATTGCTTAATTGTGCTGAGAGACCTTACAGACACAGACATTTTAACCTACAATGAAAAAGTTATTGAGACTATCGTAGGCACTGCCCATGCCCTTGCACCTACTGAAACAAAATAAAATAAAAAAAAAAAAAAAAAATCCAAATACCAAAATAATCAATTGCCATGATGAAAAATAGACAAGAAATGAAGCAAAATGGTAATATTAGAAACAGGGCAGTATATGCAGAAATGTGCAAGACCATAAGAAGAGAATTAAAGAAGAAACATGCAAGTTAAATGCTGAGCTCATCAAAAGGACACTAGAAGAAAATCAAGGGCTAAAGAAAGCAAAACAAAAGATGGCCACAGAGGAGCGAAATGTTTGCATCAAAGCTTGAAGATGTTACAACAGTAAAAAAATAAATAAATAAATAAATAATCAAACAACAAATACTAAAATGAGTGGAATAATTTTATTCAAATATTTATAAGGATGAAGGACAACAACTGAATGCAGAGCCAGAGGCTGAAGTTGTGCCAGAAGTTTTGGATAAAGAAGTAGAAGATTCAATACAATCAATGAAAAATGAAAGGAAGATCTTTAAAAAACACAAAACAAAAACTACAGACCGATAAGCCTATTGCCAGCGGTCTACAAGGTTTTCACAAAGGTACTGTCAAGAAAAATGACTACAATACTTGCGTACAATGTAAACAACAAGCAGGCTTCAGGTGCTGTTTCAGGACAATGGTCCACATCCAGACAGTGCAGCAAGTTATAGAGAGACATAATGAATACAACTTTCCATTATGCACAGCCTTAATTGACTTCAAAAAGGCCTTTGAAAAATCAAGCAATTATTGATGCCCTGGTCAACCAATGAATAGACACAGCTAACATTAAAAGGGACAGTAATGTCCCAGAAAAAAATCTTATTTGTTTGGTAGTGCTTAAAAAGTTCAACTATATGCAACAAATCCTCTCTCTCAAACCGCTATGGTCTGAGAGATACAGGCATTGAAAGCTCCCCCCTCCCTCCCCTTTCCCCGACGTCAGTGTTGTGCTGACTGCAGGGGAATCATGTCTGGGGACCAACTGGCGGCTCTGCAGCAGACCCGAAATTGTGTTATTTAAAAAGAATGACTTCATTGGAAAGGTCTACAAAGAGTGCCTGGTTTGCAAGCACACTTTGTAGACCAGTGTTTTTCAACTCCTGTCCTCAGGACCCACTAACAGGCCAGGACTTAGGGATTTCTCTGCTAGAGCACAGGTGTGGTGATCAGAGGCTCATTCACATTGATTAACTCACCTGTGCTCCAACAAGAAAATCATCAAATTCTGGCCTGTTAGTGGGTCCTGAGGACCGAAGTTGAGAAACACTGCTGTAGACCATTCCAATGAAGTAATTAGTTTTAAATAACACGACGGCAGCTTTGCTGAAGAGCTTCACAGCTTACAGCAGGAAAAAAGGAACATTTTCAATGCAAATCTCTCTCAAACCACAGCGGTTTGAGAGATAGGATTTGTTGCATATAGTTGAACTTTTTAAGTACTACAAAATTATTAAGATTTTTTCTGGGACATTACTAAAACTTCAATATCTTGCAATCAATACATGGAAATGCAACTGCATTAATACAGGTTAACAATAATAAAGTCCAAATTTAAATAGAAAAGGGGGTCCGACAAGGAGGCACAATTTCCCCAAAGGGATAGTAATGTTTGTTATAAAGTAGTTTGCAGAGTCTTCTTTAGAATAAAAGTAACAGATTACGCTGTGTTTATCTACTTACTTTTGTGTAGTTCAAAAGATATTAGCTGGAGAAAGTTCCCCCTGCCCATATCTTTTGAACTACACAAAAGTAAGTAGATAAACAGCACAACCTGTTACATTTACTCAAAAAAAAAAAAAAAAAAAAAAAAAAAGACTTAGTAATACTTGTTATAAAGTAGTTTGCCATCACTTTAACCCCTTAAGGACCCATGACGGTCCTGGACCGTCATGGGTTGCAATCCCCTTAAGGACCCATGACGGTCCAGGACCGTCATGGCTTAAATGATAGCAGCGTGCCTTCACTGTGAGCTGTCAAGTGACCAGATTCCACATCTGAGGGGAGGCGGTTTACAAAAGGTAAAACAGGAGGGAGGGGGACACTTTATAATTCAATTACTCTGGAACCACAGATCATAGAGAATGATAATACCGCTCTATATGGGCCAAAAACTGTAAAGAATAATCAGAGCTGCATTTATTTTGTAACACTTAATATGCAAATAAATTTATATTTTGTATGGTTAATCAGCGGAGTTCAACAATATTATTCCCATTGCTGAAAGGTGTTTCATTCAAACGTTATTGCAGTTCAAAGTTGAATTTTTAGATGCAGAATCATGGTGGCCTGAAATTTTACAGTGGAGCCATTGCTACACCATCCTACGCAAAGCCCTGGTCAGTTGACCATCAACCTCAACAAGATTGCATAGCAACAGCTCCAATGTAAAATTTCAGGCCATTGCAAAACATTTAGTGAGGTGAAAAAAGGGGGGTGGGGGCAGAGATGTTGCAGTTTATTGAATAAGGGATAGTTCGCTAATAGCACCTATCATGCTAATCAATTTGCTTTGATACATATGTCTTGTTGCTAAACATTAATGAAGACAATTTCCTACTAAAAATTAGCCACTGCTTTGATAACCACGCCCATAGAGGCCTTATTCATCAAGCTAGAGGCGCAAATCTGCAGAGAACCAACTTCACCGCAAGTCTGAAAGCAGAACTTTCACCCGCTATAAAGTCGCCCTGCAATAATTAAGCAGGTAGCGACTAGCTTTATATTATATATATGTTACCTCTGAAATGTAGCCCTTTATCAAGAAATCCTTTATTGTAGGAGACTGACGGGCAGGTTAGTGCAGTCTGCGCGCCTGCACCATCAGACCCTTCTGGTTACCATGTGGCACACTGCAGTGCTTCTCAATGGAGACCAGGACTGACAGCACAGGCGCACAGACAAGATGTCTGCACTGATGTTTGGCTTCCAGTCTCCTACAATAAGGGATTTCTTTATAATCGGCAACATTTCAGAGGTAACAAAATATATTTTATATATATTATAAAGCTAGTCGCTACCTGATTATTGAAGATCGACTTTATAGCGGGTGAAGGTTCCGCTTTAAATGAAAATTCTGCAAATCGCCATAGATTTAAATGGGTATTTTAACACCTTGTATGCAAGAGATCTCAAACACACTGCTACCACTCAAAAGGTTAAAAAGCCGCATTAAAAAAAAAAAAAAAAAATGAATGAGAACTTTCAATTCCTCCTAGCTGGTCTGCTCCAGAATTGCATCTCTGTCTTGATACATTTGCTTCCAAGGGGCTTCTTCATGAGGTAAAGAGGTGTAATTTTGGAGTAAAGCAGCTACACCACAGGGCTGAAATGAAGATTCTCCTTGAATGCTGTAGGGCTACAATGTATTGTTTCATAGTGTATTTATGTCCTCTAGTATTCAAATGGTTAAAGGGATAGTAATACTTCATTTTAACTTTATTTTATTTTGTAGGCATTAAAAAACATGAAGAACGATATAAGTCTTATCTCTCAAACCTTTATGGTTTAAGAGATATTCACAAGCAAAGTTTCCCCTCCCCGCCCCTTTTACCTAGTGTAAGCCATCTCTTCTCAGAGGTCAATCTAGTTGTAAGACCAGATAAAGAAGAGTGTCCCCTTCTGTTATATGAAAACAATGAAGGCCCTGCCCCTCTTGACAAGCTTTTCAGGTTTTTCCCTCATCTTAATTGAAGACTGTCCCTCTCTGCAGTCTACCTGGGCACCTCCCTTCTGCTCTGGCTGAGCAGTGTTACATCAGTAAAAGGGGCGGGAGGGGCATTTTTTGTTATTGAATTACTCCTGAACTACACTCTCCAAAGTCAAAATACTATGATTATTAATTAAAGCTGCTTTTATTATGAAACATTACTATCCCTTTAATTGTGCTATATGGGAAGCATTCACATTGCTCTTAAAGGGATAGTAATGTTTCATAATAAAAGCAGCTCTAATTAATTATCTGTCTGGTCTGTAGACTGCATTCCATATCTGAGAAGAGATGGCTTACACTAGGTAAAAGGGGCGGGAGGGGAAACTTTGCTTGGGGATATCTCTCAAACCATAAAGGTTTGAGAAATGAGACTTATATCGTTCATGTTTTTTTAATGCCTACAAAATAAAATAAAGATAAAACGAAGTATTACTATCCCTTTAATTTGCTTCTAAATTTTATTTCTGTACCTTAATGAATAAGGTCATATGTCTACTTTCGATTGTAGCAAGCTTATGAAGTGAAAGTTCCACCTACCTAGACTACCTTTATAGTCACTGCCCATACATCCATAAATGGTTGGTGATTTAGACAAGTTTAAGCAACCTCTGGCTCTTCAGCTGTCAGACATCTCTCATCATTCCCAACCAGGCAGTGGCTGCTTGTGGTTGTTAGGAGATATAGTTTTCCAACAGCTGGACAGCCAGTGGTTGCCTACCCTTGTTTTAGACCAGAGACATGACCAGCATACTAATATCATAATTTACAAAGCACCAGTATATTTTACAGCACAAAGGAGAGGGAAGTACAAGATAGAACACAGACCAATACAAAATGGAGAGGCAGGACCTGCTCCTGAGCTCGTACAATCTCCAGGAAGTAAAGGAACTATTGCAGCACATTGTATGTACAGCAGGGTGGCTGGAAAATGGGAATTCTGTGATCTTGAGCTCAACTCATTGTGAGATTTGAAGAATTATAAAGAAAAAAAATATGTGGTAATATTGAAAGAGGATGGGAAGCTGAATATAGAGAATACCATTCTAGAAAAGGAAACCTAGTTTTGCCTTCTTCTAAACTTCCAAATCTCACCAGGAGTTAATCACATAGTCACAAACTTCCTTTTCTTTTTTTTTTTGGAGTGTCCTGCTCCGCTACCTACCCATACCATGGGCCTTGTTTGTAAACAAAAGTGGAGTAATTCTGAGGCAAACTGCACTATTTATGGGTGGAGGGCAAGTAAATCACTCACTTCAAGGGTAAGTATAGAGTCAGCCCCAGGCTATACCCCCAAAGCTATGGGAATAGAGAGCAAGCTAAAATTATTCTGAAGTTAAAGGGATAGTAATACTTCATAATTACTAACCCCTGTATTGAACTCATATTAAAAAAGAAATGTATTGCCCCCAGTTTCATCTCCCAAACCTTCATGGTTTGAGAGATAATCACTCCTAAAGTTCCCCCTCCCCCTTCCCCTTCCCCCGAAGCCAGCGTTGTAGCTGACTGAAGGGAAATCCGGTCTTAGGATCATCAGGCGGCTCTGCAGCACAGCCAAGATCGCATTAATAAAAAAAAACAAAAAAAAAACCTTTCACTAAAACGGTCTTCTACGTGTGCTTGCAAACCAAGCACACGTAGAAGACCATTTCAGTGAAAGATTTCTTTTTTTTATTAATGTGATCTCGGCTGTGCTGCAGAGCCGCCTCACGGTCGTATGACAGGCTTCCCTGCAGTCAGCTAGAATGCTGAATTCGGGGAAGAGGGCGGGAGAAGGAAACTTTAGGAGCGATTATCTCTCAAATCATAAAGGTTTGATAGATGACAATGGGGGCAATACATTTCTTTTTAATATGACTTCAATACAGGGGTTAGTAATTATTAAGTATTACTATCCCTTTAACCTACTGCAGCATAGGGGACAAGATATAAATTCTTATTTCCACGTACCTGAAAAGCACTTTTTAACCCCTTGAATGCCAGAGGACAAGGTTTCCAATCATTGCCCTGCAATGGACTGGAGAACTCTAGGATTCAAGGAGTTAAAACCCCAATTTAATTTAACAAGAATTTGTATTTGATCCCTATGGTGCTGTTGGCTTACTCAAGAAGAACTACAGTTTGTTTGTATAAATATGGGTATCTGTTCCCATAGCTCATAACACACTGGTTCCGCACACAAAGATCTGTACAGCTGGGTGATGTCAATGCCTTACTCAGCTCTCACTGGAACTTATCCATTCACCACAGAGGGCCTTTGATTTGGATTTGGCCCTCCCCATCATTCAAAGGGTTAAAATTCCAATGTAATTGAATGGGAGTTTATATTTGTCCCTTATGTAGCAGCTGGTTTGATACAGAGTTGTTCCAATTTGTATTGGTACACCAGCCTCAAGGTGTGTTATCCTGAAAATCTGTGTAAGCAGACAATGGATTCAAAATGATGCTTACATTTTTGAGGACTTCAAAGCATTGTGAAGTAGTGCCCTGAAGACCTCTAACATTGAAGGGGTTAAGTCCTATTTAACCCTTTGAGTGCCAGAGAGGTATTGAATGCATTGCATAGGACTTTGAGGGTTTAGAACACTAGGGAAGGTATCTCCACATCACTTTTCTATCAAACCTTAGTGCATAACTGCCAGAAGGGGTAAGTCAAATGAGAAGGGATTTTAAAAAGTTAGAGCAGCGGTTCTCAACCTTCCTAGTGCCACGACCCTTTGATAAAATTTCCCAAGTTGTGGCGACCCCTAACAGTAAAATTATTTTGGTTGCTCCTTCATCGCTGTAATTACTGAATTACTCCGTTATAAAGAAATCCTTATTGTTCCAAGGCCGGAAGCCAGGCACCAGTGCAGACATCTTGTCTGCGCGCCTGCGCTGTCAGTCCCTGTCTCCCGGTCAATTACAAGTTTTACAGATTGACAAAAAAAAAAAATTCTGATTGTTTTAGGCAACCGTTGGTATATAATCATTCGACCCCCGAAGGGGTTGCGACCCACAGGTTGAGAACTGCTGAGTTAGAGGAATAGACAGTATGGCCTTTAAACTTGGGATAGATAAAAGTATGGCTTTTCTAAGGATAAAATAATTCTGAGCTAACTAGACAGGAAAATAGTCAAAACTATATGGTGCAACGGGTACTTATCTGCTGTAAATTGTTTCTGTTTAATATATGCACTATGCTTTGCACATGTTCATGACTCTAGTCAAGACAGTTACTGTGATATTACTTTTATGGGCTGGGAAATTGGTATGATGGGATATTGATTTATTCTCTTCTATAAGAACTGATGCACAAGGAAATTGTAAGCCTCAACCTTATCACATAAAGCTTAAAATATGAACAATGAAAACCAAAATACAATCTGAAAAATGTGTGCAGCAGATACATAACACCCACACCATACTGCAACTAAATGTAACTATTCTACTGAAGAAGAACCACACACTGAAGAATACAATAGATTACTAACCCTTTGAGTGAACGAGGTATTCAACTCATTGTGTTGCAATGCTCTGGATACCTCTGGTACTCAAAGGGTTAAAGGGATAGTAATACTTCATTTTTACTATCCCCCATGTTGTATCCCTTAAAAATTGGAATTAAACTAGACAGCGGCATCTCGCAAATCTTTATGGTTTGAGAGATATCCGCATTCAAAGTTCCCTCTCCCCTGACGTCAGTGTTATAGCTGACAGCAGGGGAATCCGGTCCCAGGACCGGCAGCTACTCTGCAGCAGTGCTGAGATTGCATTATAGAAACAGAAATCCTTCACTGAAACGGTCTTCTACGTGTGCTACGTGTGCAAACCAATCACACGTAGAAGTTCGTTTCAGTGATGGATTTCCGTTTCTATAACGTGATCTCAGTACTGCTGCAGAGCCACCTCTTGATCACTGACCAGATTCCCCTGCTGTCAGCTATAACTCTGACGTCAGGGGAGAGGGAACTTTGAATGTTGATATCTCTCAAACCATAAAGGTTTGAGAGATGCCGCTGGTCTTGTTTAATTCAGATTTTTAAGGGCTACAACATATGGGATAGTAAAAATTACGTATTACTATACCTTTAAGGGTGGTCAACCTGTAACATTTCCCCTCCCCTCCCATCTATTATTGGATTAAAACTCCCACTATCCTTAGCTTGGATAGCAGACATTGATGGGATTTGTAATCCAACAGCTGGAGGGCCGCAACCCCTGAATTACATATTAATATCCCAAATATTGTGTGCTACATATAGGAAGCAAAAGAGTAGCAATTCTGGAGCACTCAAACTGCACCACAAGGAACAGGAAAACTTCCAAATCCCTCACTGATTTAAACAGGGCTTTTAATGCTAGATTGGTGTGCAGAATGTTGCTTTGCAATACAATGGATATCAGTCTAGCATTCAAGGGGTTAAAATATTTAAATAGTTATAATTCAATTGATTTGATGAGCTTTTACTTTCTGCATAAGGCCCAATTCATACAATCACACCTCTATAAGAAGGTTCTACAATTTAATTCAGACAGTAGAAGATGCACCCATATAATGTGCACTGTGTCAATACACATGCTTAATTGTTTCTGAACTCTCTCATAACATGACAGATCTGCTTTGCACAGTTTTGCCACATCTACAAACCAAAACAGAATCTGGCACAATTTTATTTATTTTAGTCTTTTTTTTTTTTTTTTTTTTGAAGCTAACCATGTTAGGAGGATATCGCTGGTATTCTTGCTACATTGTTGATACATTTTTGCCACAATTAAACCCTTGGCTGACAGAGAGCTCTAGTAGTCAGTTAATAAACAATGCCTGAAGAGAACATAACCAAAAAAGATATAGTGCAAATGTACCAAAGGATCATTTTTGTACAAAAGAAAATGCCAACACAGTAACATGCCAAAGATAGTGTATGATGTACATAGATTTAAAGGGATAGTAATACTTAGTTTGAACTTCATTTTTAAAGACATAAAAAAAATATTAAGGACTATGTAAGTCTTATCTCTCAAACTTTTATGGTTTGAGAGATATTCGAAACGAAAATCCCCCCTTCTGTGGCATCAGCACTCTAGCTA
Source organism: Rhinophrynus dorsalis (assembly GCA_037306005.1). Lineage (NCBI taxonomy): Eukaryota > Metazoa > Chordata > Amphibia > Anura > Rhinophrynidae > Rhinophrynus > Rhinophrynus dorsalis. The sequence continues at coordinate 597,430,508 of CM074718.1, read as the reverse complement.
ACAGATTTGGATTCTGGTCCGCAGATCGTCTGGCGGCTCTTTGGCAGAGCTGACATCACCATCTTTAAAAGGAGCTACTTAATTGGAACGGACTAAAAAGTGTGCCTGGTTTGCAATCACACTTCGTACACCATACCAATTAAGTAGTTATTTGTAAAGATCGTGATCTTGGCTCTGCTGAAGAGCCGCCGGCTGGTCTGCGGACAACAATCCAAGTCTGTCAGATAGATGGCAGACCTGGCTAAAGCAGAAAGAGGGAACTTTAGTTTCAAATATGTCTCAAACCATAAAGGTTTGAGAGATAACACTTACATAGTTCTTAATATGTTCTAATGCCTATAATAATAAATAAGGTTTAAAGTAGGTATTACTATCACTTGCTTAGCTGTAATCAGAAGGATGTAAGGCATCCAGTAAGAATTATTTTACACACACACACACTATATATATATATATATATATATATATATATATATATATATATATATATATATACACACACACACATATACATACACACACACACACACACACTACCAAATGTGTCAAAATAAAAGCAGAGCATTTTGGGTAAACAACTGCACACAAGTAAACATTTCCATTGATTCAAATGAGGTGTTAAACCAAATGAATTATAAAATGGAGTGCAATGCACTGTGAAGCACTGCATTGGAGACCAATCCGGCATATAAGGCAGTGGTTCATTTTTTTTTTTTTTGGGGGGGGGGGGTTCTTCAAAGTAACACTATTACACGTTGTGGGAATTTCAGGACACCCCTAACAAATTATAGGTAATTTTTTGCAGAATACACAAATGTACATTTATTCTTAGGCCTCAAAACATGGCAAAAAAACACATTGTGCAAAACTTTTCCATGATTATTCAATTGAAACATCATATTTTGACAAGAAAGAAAAAAAAAAGTGTCCCCATAAGTTGGTACCCAAGACAAACAAAAGTGCCATGGCACCCTGGTTGAGAAACACTAATCTGAGACTATTATATATGATAGATAGATAGATAGATAGATAGATAGATAGATAGATAGATAGATAGATAGATATACTGCTCCCAGTAATTCAGTTAAGTTTCCCCCAAAACTGCTCCACTTTTGATCTTATTAATATGTCCCATTTTGCCATATGAATAAAGTCAAAAGTGTTGACATTTTGGGGAAACAATTGCAAAACAGGAAACATTAAGATCCTATTGATTTAAATTGGACTTTCATCCCACCTCTCTGGAAAACAAGGTGTTAGATTTTAATGTTCTATACAGTTGCTTTTCCACAGAAAATTAAATACTTCATTTCACTTTATAGTTATCCTCAAATGTGTCTTATGAGCAGGAATAAGCCACAAAAAATGCATTAGGTACTGTATACACATGAATATAGCCCTATCCCTGGAGGGATTCCCAGTGGATTGCCCAGGGGGCAGGGAGGAGGAGGAGGCCGAATACCGGCCAGGAAGCACATCTTACCCAGAAACTCTCCAGGAAATAGGCCATGACCATGGTGCTTAGATAAATAAGGGGGAGCAAGCCCCGCACTACTTTTCTCCAAAACGTCCCCTTTCAGTTCGCCGGCTCCTTGGCTCGGTGTACTAAATCTCCCCTGACGGCTCTTCCTCAGCACAGCTATGGAGCCCGACGGTGTATGTCAACTTCCTCCCCCCTCTCCTGAAACCATGAGCGCGCATGCGCACCACAGCAAGGGAAGGCGCAAGGGTGGGGAGAGGAGAATGCGCGAGCGCTGCCACGAGAACGAGCTTTGCGCGCATCCATGTATGTGTCTAATCAAAGGCGTGCGCGAACAAACGGACTGCTAGAAAGCTCTGCAGCTTCTTTTGGCTTTTTTATTTGCTAAACTTTATTGAACAACCAGGAAGACAGTATTATAAGTAGAATCAGTCAGTGATAGGCTGACAAAAAGCGTGTGCAGCGGGTTACAGAACTGATTTCTAAAGGGTTAAAAAAATAAGATATTAGAAGAGATATACGTTTCATTAGCTAGTATCATTTAACTCTTCATCCTTGTAGCATGAACATGTTAAATGAGCTCACGCTAACCTGAGGTCTTTGAAATATTAACCATTAACGCCCCAAGAAACTCGATTATAGGTGCTATGTCAATGTTAGCCGTAACCCAGAGATGATCCAATAAGTCCTCAGGGAACGTTTAACATGCCACCTTTCTGAGATAGCACTTGTTAACCCCTTAACGACCAGCAGTCCAGGGAGGTTACCTTCCCTTAAAGCACTTAAGGACCATGAAGCATTTTTTGCTATCTGATGCGAATACCCCCTCCCCCCCCCCCCCCCCCCAGAACGGGGTTACCCGAAATCTATGACAGTCTTGGCACGTAATGGGTCTTTATCGCACGTCCAACCTATGATGTGCCATGTGAATGTAGACTTACAACTGTATATTTAAGGATATTACTATGCGCAATATGTTTATTTTAGTTGTGAGGTCTAAAAATAATTCTATATTTATGCACCTGTAACCTTCATTACACACTTGACAAATTAGATAAAATGATAAGGGTGCCCCAAAAAAATCAGACTGTGTGTTAGATGTGCCTTGAGCAAAAAAAAAAAAAAAAAAACTCTTAGGAACCACTGGGTTAAAGCAGAACTACCACCTTTAACAAAGATGGCCTTAAATAATTCCTCATCTGGCAACTAGCTGCTCAGTAGCGCTAATTGCCAGAATTATTACCTCATTAACGCAAATTATCCACTGCTCCGGGACTGACAGGCAGGACAGAGCGCAGACATCTTTCCATAGTGATGTCTGCTTGCCTGTGCTGTCAGTCCCTTTTAGAGCCAAACGGCTCCTAGAGCCGACTGGAACTGACAGCGCAGGAGTGCAGACATCACTATGGAAAGATGTCTGCGCTCAGTCCTGCCTGTCAATCCCGGAGCAATGGTTAATTCGAGTTAACTAGGTAATAATTATGGCGACTAGCGTTACTGAGCAGCTAGTTGCCAGATAAGGAATTATTTGGGGCCATCTTTGTTAAAGGTGGTAGTTCTGCTTTAAACACTCACAAGACAAGCATGACCTTTCCTGCCTTTCTGGTAGAAATGCCACTAATTTGAAAATTTAATAAGCAGTACATTGGTGTAAATCATATAGTAGGAAACACTGGACTCTCACCCTGAGAATTTGGTCCTTTAGCCTGACATTTGGTTCAAAATGTTTCAAGGTCAAACCCTGAGAGTTCCAAGGTATGCTCATAGAGGTCAAAGGTTATGTTTGTAACCTTTATTATTAACACTTATTACATACCTCCCAGCAGGGTTCAAAATTTCCACTCGCCACTAGCCAAGGGCGAGTGAAAATTTAGCCCTGGCGAGTAGAAATTCAGGCCTGGTGGGTTTGTTTTGGCTTGCAGTGGCAAGTAACTTTACAGGTCTGGCTAGTAGCAAAGGACTTAAAATTATAAGCCCTGACTCCTAGCATTTCAAATGGCTAAAGAGGGCCACTTTTGTTTAGGTGGTGTTGTTGGGGGGTGCTACTGAGAATTTTGAGGTTATTTTGTAATCTATTGATACCTGTTTGTGTAACAGAATAAATGATTTAGCACAAGACTGAATTATTTTATTTACACAGACTAATTTCTAAACACATATACCAAAGTTTAATGTAAGTGTTATTGCTATGTAGCAGTGATACACTTATATAGACACCACACAGGGTGACCACACTGTCCCAGATTGGCCAGGACAGTCCCTGGTTTTAAATGTGTGTCCTGTGTCCCGGGCAGCCCCCTTCTTGGACAATAAAATGTCCTGGAAAGAAGACTCCATAGCACAGAGCTCTAAACACTAAAAAGAAAACTTCATATTTCCTACTGTGACAGAAAGTGATGCCTCTGCTGGGCTATAAGAAAATGGACTCCAGACAGAGCTCTAAACACTACAGAGAAAACTAAACCTTGATCCTGACATCAAACAGGAGCCACAGTGCAATGTCATTGTAGTGTAATGCTAGTCTAAAGCTTTGGGTGTGATGATCATTTTCTTGTAGCCCACCACAGGCATCACTTTCTGCCACAGCAGTTTATGGGCAGTTCTCCCTCTAGTGTTTAAAATTCTGTGGTGCACTGGAGAAAGAGCAGAATGCACATTGATGTCCAGTGACGTATAGTGACCACCCACATATCTGCACTAAAGCGGAGGACTAGTAGCCTGCTGCTTTTGTCTCCACAGTGTCCCTGAATGGAAGAATGGAAATGTGGTCATTCTACAGTTTAATCTCATAAAAAGAGGGGCATCAAGGTAGGATATAGGGACATAGGGATTTGGGTCTCAAATAAGGACTGTCCCTCCTAAGGAGGGACACTTGGGAGGTATGTTATTATCAAATCCGTCTTTCCTACCTTGGTGTCCTTTTTTAGGCGATCAGACTGTGACTTGTATATATATGTATCGCATTGGTTCAAGGCAATAAATCCACATGAATGTTTGTTTAAAGTTAAAATACTTTGGTTTTGCTCTAAATTATTTTTAAGTTACAAAAAGAGGTGTCAATGAGTCACAAAATAACCTTATAATTCTTTCTAATACTCTGCTCACCAGCAATTTGAAATGTTGGGAGGTATTATTTTCTGTATTATTAAAGTGGACCTGTCAGTATAGCATTTAATACATATTTAAAAACTTTATTCAAAACTGCCTATGTGTCATGTTAATCAAAAGTCTAGCGGATGTATAGGTAGGAACTTTTCTGGGAAAGTGAAAGTCTCCTGGTGTAAACAGAGCTTCATTAGCATATGAAACAACACTGACAACCTTCTTTAGCTTCTTTCTAGTGTTTATCGCTCTGTCTAGAATCCATTTTCTTGTAGCCCACAGAGGCATCACTTTCTGTCACAGTAGGTAATGGGCAGTTCTCCTGGTGTCTAGATCTTTGTGCTCTGGAGTCTTCGTTCAGGGACTTTGCATTGTCCCAGAAGGGGGCTGCCAGGGACATGGCGCACACATTTAAAATCAGGGACTGTCCTGGGCAATCAGGGACACATGGTCACCCTATTCTTCACTGAATGCCAAGTCATTTCCTGTGAGTTAGAACTATAAAGAAGTAAACACACGGTAAATTCCCTTCCTGATTAGTTGAACTTTTATTACTGACAGCAGTGAAAGATCATTTGTGTTACTCAGCAGGAAAAGCTCTATAGCATATATGTTTTCATTAAAAAAAATGTTTACTGCTCCTTTAATGCTATTCTTGTAACCCTCTAGGTGAACAGCTCTTCACTCTCAAAATACTGCTCCCACACTAGGAGCTTCTGAAGGACAAGTTAAAGGGATAGTAACACTTCGTTTTAACTTTATTTTATTTTATAGGCATTAAAAAAACATGAAGAATGATATGTCTTATCTCTCAAACCTTTATGGTTTATGAGATATTCACAAGCAAAGTTCCCCTCCCCGCCCCTTTTACCTAGTGTAAGCCATCTCTTCTCACATGTGAGTCTGGTTGTATGACAGTACAGATAACAGAAGGGGACAATTTTCTTTGTATGAAAACAATGAAAGCCCTTCCCCACTTGACAAGTTTTTCAGCTTTTTCCATTATCTTAATTGAAGATTGTCCCTCTCTGCAGTCTACCTGGGCATCTCCCTTCTGATCTGCTTGAACGGGGGGGGGGGGGGGGGGATACTTTGTTTGTGAATATCTCTTAAACCATAAAGGTTTCAGAGATAAGACTTATATCATTCTTCATGTTTTTTTTAATGCCTACAAAATAAAATAAAGTTAAAATGAAGTATTACTATCCCTTTAAAGGGGATGTTTCACTCCTTTACAACTTTGCATACATGGATTTCTTATAAATGATAAGTAATGAAAAGTGTAAATTTAAAAAAAAAAAAAAAAAACCCGCATGTTTGGAGGAATTAGAAGAATAAACGCAGCTCTGTACCCACTTCCAGGCAAGCTGTGTTTAATGGAGCTGTACCGCGGTCTGACGCTTCTATCCAGCCTCCTCTGATGACGGAGGCTGGCTGTCTACAAGCTGTAGCACTCTCGTAACAGAGATCCGTTTTATGGCCAATGAGAGCGCTCAGGCTTACAGACAGCCTCCGTCATCAGAGGAGGCTGGATAGAAGCGTCAGACCGCGGTACAGCTCCATTAAACAGAGCTTGCTCGGAAGTGGGTACAGAGCTGAGTTTATTCTTCTAAGTCTTCCAAACAAGCGGGTTTTTTAAATAAATATTTACACTTTTCATTACTTATCATATAAAAGGAAACAGTGTATGCAACGTTGTAAAGGGGTGAAACATCCCCTTTAAAGGGATAGTAATACTTTGTTTTAACTTTATTTTATTTTGTAGGCATTAAAAAAACATGAAGAATGATATAAGTCTTATCTCTCAGTCCTTTATGGTTTATGAGATATTCACAAGCAAAGTTCCCCTCCCCGCCCCTTTTACCTAGTGTAAGCCATCTCTTCTCAGATGTGGATCAGGTTGTATGACAGGACAGATAACAGAAGGGGACAATTTTCTTTGTATGAAAACAATGAAAGCCCTTCCCCCCTTGACAAGTTTTTCAGCTTTTTCCCTTATCTTAATTGAAGATTGTCCCTCTCTGCAGTCTACCTGGGCACCTCCCTTCTGATCTGGTTGAACAGGGGGGGGGATACTTTGCTTGTGAATATCTCTTAAACCATAAAGGTTTGAGAGATAAGACTTATATCATTCTTCATGTTTTTTTAATGCCTACAAAATAAAATAAAGTTAAAACGAAGTATTACTATCCCTTTAAGGTAAGTGAAGAGTGAGACACAGCTTTCCAGCTATTATTGTATTACAAACGCCCAGCTTCTATACCTGACAACTTTCCCAGATTTTCAGGGACAGAGTGCTTTGTCTTTCCTTCCCCAAACCCTGCTTTTCCTGCTTTTGACTCAGGTTTTAACCCATTAAATGCTAATGATGTCTCCAAAGCAAACATGCTTTTTGTTCCCATACCCTGCTTATATGAACAGTCCTCTGGACCATAATTAACCAGCATTTAAAGACAATACCAAGGGTCGCTTTTCCACTGGGCATTTGCATGACAGAGCGTCACTAATGGTCCATAGTACCATGTAGCATGATGTAGAGCTGCCACCCATCAGGTATTGACACAGGCAGTATAGTTTTATTTTTCCCTGTCTGGTTTGCTAAACACTGTCCAGGATTTATGGGTCCTGAAACCTGGACACCTTAATCTGCAAGGTTCTGCCACAATCTCTAACAGTTGCCAGAAGCCAGTGTTAGAGTTCAAAAAGGGCTGATAAGGAGTCTCTCATACAACCTGCCCCCATGTGAAGTAAGATGAGAGTTGGTACCGTGTTAGCCGTATAAATACAGGAGGCAAATATAGTTTTTGATACCTTTTATTGGCTAACTAAGCAGATTTAAATGCAAGCTTTCAAGACCTTAGGTCTCTTCCTCAGGTATAACATGCCTGAGGAAGAGACCTAAGGTCTTGAAAGCTTGCATTTAAATCTGCTTAGTTAGCCAATAAAAGGTATCAAAAACTATATTTGCCTCATGTGAAGTAAAACATAATACTTGCCTCATACCAGTGATCTCTTCATACAGACCCCTGTGCAATGCTTCTTGTACCGACTCCAGGGGGTTAAGCACTAAGGTATGATAAAGACGAGATAATAGGGGAGATGCATTAAGGTGTGCTAAAGAGGTGTTATAGTGCTGTTATAGCTTTTTCAGTGTGATAAACTCTCCAATTCCCATGTTGTTCAGTGGTGCCTATGCATTAAGATTTCCCCAGCATCAGAATTCTTAGTGCATAGGCCCCATAGAATTAGAAAGGACTTTATAACACTGCATCAGTGATCTCCTCTTTATCACACCAAACATCTCCAGTGAAAATCCTATGTTATAATATGGAGCTCTTATACTAAAATCTCTCCAACCTGAAAAAGTTTAGTGCATAAGCTCTATAGAATAACAAAGGAATTACAGCAGTGTAATCACCTCTTCTCCTGTATTCCTAATACATTACCTGTGGCTGACATGGAATTTAATCTACCCCTTCATACCCAGGTTACTCTTCCACGTGTGAGCAGTGGGTAAGGGAGTCACACAGGAAACAGTACAACTAGTCTGTAATCAGAAATCACTTGTATGAGGCAAGGATTTGTTTCTCTACATGACAAGGATAAGTTGTGGGGAGGGAAATAGGGGAATATAATCCTTATCAGCTCTGCATGCACTGTGGGAACTCTGAGTACAATTCTTTAACTATTTTCTTCAGTTGAGGACTTAACATTTCTATGTGGTTCTGTATCTGTCTTGTGTTAATACCACCATGCTATTGTTTCCCTTCACACCCTGTCTTACAGATGTGCCTCCCTCTCCCTCCTTGTCTCTCTCACTACCTCTCCATCTCCCTCCTTACCTCTCTCACTACCCCTCTAGAGGGCCGGTGCAAGGATTTTTGTATACACAGGCAAAGGTGTATTTTGATACCCCCTCCACTCCGACCCGGACACAATCCCCTGCCCCCCCCGACCTTGCCACAATCCCCTGCCCCCGCCCACATATTCACCTCCACACTGCCCACCCCATCCTCCTCCCCACCTCCACATTGCCCACCTCCACACACTGCCCACCTCACCCTAAACACACACACTCTCTCTCTCTTTCTGACTAAGCACACACTCTCTTCTCTCAGACTAAGCACACACTTTCTTCTCTCAGACTAAGCACACACTCTCTTCTCTCAGACTAAGATGATGTCATCTCCCAGCGCTCTGTATTACTACAGTGCCTGGGTCGCTGTGCGTGTCACATCATAGACACCACGAGGGAGCACTTGGTAGCGTAAATCAGCGCTCCCTAGCAGCAGATATATGGCTTTAAAAAATTTTTTTTAAAAATTCCCAGCTTCCCCCTTTTCGGCTCCCCTCCGTTGCGGCGCCCTAAGGCGGCTGCCTGTCCTGCCTTATGGTAGCGCGGGCCCTACCCCTCTATCTTCCTCCTTGCCACTTTCACTTGCATTTCTCCTGAAGCCTCTCCCACTCTTTTAATCTCTTGCTCTTTTGCACTTGTCCCTCTCACTTCTTACTTGCCCCCAATCTTCCTGCTTGTCTCTCTCACTTGCATCTCTCCCTCTGTCTCTCCCTGTTACCCCGCTCTCTGCCTGCTTGCATCTCATTAAGCTTTTGCCCCATTTCCTCAATCTCCATCTAACCCTGGCCTCTGTTCCTCTCCATCTGTCTCCTTCCTCTGACAATTATTTTATGATAAAAAATAAATATCAATGATCATAAAGCAGGATTTACAGGCAAAACAGATATTGTACAGTTCAGGCATAGACATGAACAATGCATGATATTAAAAAATAAACAAAATAAAACAGTTCTAACTCAATAAAGGTCCTGGTTAAAGGGATAGTAATACTTCGTTTTAACTTTATTTTATTTTGTAGGCATTAAAAAACATGAAGAATGATATAAGTTTTATCTCTCAAACCTTTATGGTTTATGAGATATTCACAAGCAAAGTTTCCCCCTCCCGCCCCTTTTACCTACTGTAAACAATCTCTTCTCAGATGTGGAATGCAGTCCATAGACTGGACAGATAACAGAAGGGGACACTCTTATTCCTATGAAAACAATGAAATCCCTGCCCCCCTTGACAAGCTTTTCAGGTTTTTCCCTTATCTTAATTGAAGATTGTCCCTCTCTGCAGTCTACCTGGGCACCTCCCTTCTGCCCTGGCTGAAAAGTGTTACATCAGTAAAAGGGGCGGGAGGGGGACACTTTGCTTGTGAATATCTCTTAAACCATAAAGGTTTGAGAGATAAGACTTATATCATTCCTCATGTTTTTTTCATGCCTACAAAATAAAATAAAGTTAAAACGAAGTATTACTATCCCTTTAAGCACCTCACTTATCCACTTTTTCTTTGGACCGGGGAAAGAAAAGTTTAGGTGTGGCCCTACTAGTTAAGTCTGCATGAGTCCTATGATTTATGATGATGGCCCTGGTGATGCCATTCATGTTAACTCCTGCAGTGTGGGAAATCAGATCAGCTACCTCACATAGACTATTAGATGGCAGATCTCTGTCCATCCAGCACTTTGGATGTTAATGTGGTTTTAGTGCAATCCAGTGGTAGGCAACCTTTAGCTCTCAAGTTGTTGAGGACTATGATGCCCATCATCCCCAACCATCCATTGGCTATTTGGGGACAGTGGCAGTTATAGCATCTAACAGATGAAGAGCCAACTATTGCTTTCATCTGGTCTAACCATATTATCTCATGCTCAACTGGAAGAACAAATATATCTAAAAATGGTATAGCCATATTAACTACTGCTGTATTGAAAGTTTGACATCACCAACCTAGTGGGACTCATTAAGTGTAACTCTATGCCCTTCCAACAGAACAAGAGTTAATACCGTAACAGTCTAAAGCAATATGATATTTTACGGGTCAGTCCTTCCTAACACCAAAGTGTACAAATGGCAGGGATATTCTAGATTAGTCCTTCCTATGATCAAACTGCATTAAAGATGATTGTAATGTTTAATACTGAAAAAAATATATATTGCAGGGTTAATCCTGCTGAATAAAACAAGGCAACTAAACTGTATTTTTTTGGCTGCAGTACCTCCATGGCCTGAACATTTCCAGTGGTGCTGTTGCTACAACATCCTATACAGGTATATATTTAACTTGACCAGAGCTCTCCATAGACTGCTGTAGCAACAGAGCCAGCTTAACATTTCAGGCCATGGAGGTACTGCACCCAAAAACTGCAAGTCTGAGCTGCAATAACTTGAATAAAACATCCCTCAGTAGTGCAGATGCCCTTGATTTACTCAGCAGGTTAAAACCTGCAATACAGTGTATATCTGTAAATATATGGTATCTATTTATTTATACCAATATGAGGCTACAGAGAATGGGAAGAATGCATGGAGGTTAAATGGGATGAAATGAGGGATGGGGAAGAAAGGTGGAGGGAAGGAAATGGCAGGGCCATTAAACTGAGAATGGGGTTCCTAGGAGCATATGAGATGTGTGGAAGCTGAGACACACGCACACTCACACTGTCTCACATGGTTTGGCTGTTACAGGGTTAGCTCTGTGTGGTTTGTGATGTGCTAATACATATCTGATTCCCCCGTTCAGTGAAGGGAGTTTTATAAAGTAAAAAAAAACCATCCATATGACCAAAATAAACCTGTCTGGCCATGCAACAATAGGTGTTAAAGTGAAAGATAATGCAGTTGTAGTGAGAAAGGTACACCTATAGTGTGTGTGTGTGGTGTTGTTTGTGTGTGGAAAAATTATATTAATCCTTGTTTCATCACTTGTTCCTTTATGTTTTGTCCATTTTCTATGTATGTGATGCAGGCCTCATTTCTGTGTCCTTTGAGTTTAGATAGATAGGAAGATATGATAACTTGATTTGTGTGAGAAGACGCTTGTACATATTTTGTAAGGTGGTTTCGTGGTTGGAAACTTTTGTTTGAGAAGTAATGAACCATTTAAGTGTTTGGTTTATAATGTGTTGCATCTGAGTGTGGGATAGTTAGTATTGTGGAATAGTGGATTGTCTACTCCACTGATGAAGTTTGTGACAGTGAGCATACCCTGAAATGGGGTGAGAAGGAGCTGCTGGGATAAACATACGTAGGCCCTGATACAGTACTACCATAGCATGAATGATCATACATGTGCACATTGAAAGTATGTTAGTGGGGTGAGAGTATGTGGAGGGGGTAAAATGGCAGAAAGATACGTTAAGTGCAAAGAATAGGCACAGCATTGGAGAAAGCTCTTGCAATTGAATAATGTTGCATGGTGGTCTGAAGTGCTGGGTGAGTCCGGAGGTAGGGGTGTGTAGTTGAAAGAAACAGTTTGTGTTGTGATTACCGATAGTGAGCATAACCAAGATAATTGTGGCAGCTTTAGTGGGAGTAATGGGCACACTGTTGTGTAGAGTAAACAGTGTATGTGCAGTCGTATATCTGTAGTAAGTAACACTTGGATGATGTTTACATAAATAAAAAGTGCAGCATTAATTATAACTTAGCAGAGGCCTCTACATGCAGCTGAGTAATTCGTGGTAGGGGTATGTATTTGAATTAACAATCCCCCCCGGTGGTAGTCTGCACTTCCATACACCAACAGAGAACCTTGAATTTTCATGGGCTTCATCAGTTGCAGTGCCTCCTCCTTACAGGAGCTGGTTGAGTGAATTTAGGTATGCCACCAGACACCACTGCCATAGTGTAAACGAGCATATATGAGGACATTCAGTGTATTAATTTGATTAATCTACCACCAGCTCTTCTTTCTATGTGGCCTTCTCATTTCAGGAGCTTTATTCTTTCAGTGATTTCATAGACCGTTCTTCACTGATGAATCCATGCACAAGTTTTTCTGTCTTTTTTGTTATGTTTAGAATTCTCAACTTCATACTTCTCTGCATAACCCTAAGTTTTTGTATAGCTTTGGCATTCAGTGTCCATGTTTCACAGCCATACTTAAGGACTAGGAGGACACATTGGTCAAAAACCTTTCACTTGAGGCAGAGTGGTAAAATTGTCTTAAAGGCATTAATACTAAGTTTTCCAAATGTTTACCATCCCAATTTTGTCGCTGACTTTCCATCATGGTGTGTCATCTGTCGACATTTCACTTTCAAGGTAAACATACTTGTCCACTTTTTCTTGTCAATCTAATGCGATTTTTCTTGGTGTGGCATCGACGTGCGCTCTAGTTAAAGGGACAGCCATCTGTTAGCTACTCCTCCCCTTCCTGTGACTACACTATTTAAACTGCCTGGACACAGGGCTCAGTTGCCCTTTTGTGGTGTCCAGTGCAGTTCTATATTTTGGCTTTCTGTGCATGATGTGACTTGTCTAACTAACCAACCTGGTGCTGACCTGTGGCTCTGTCTGACTATCCGTTCCGTGTTTGACTCCTGGCTTGTCTGACTACCCATTCTGGTGTTGACCTGGGGCTCTGTCCACTGCATATCCAGCATTCCAACGCTTCAGTGGACATCCTATCTGTTGCAAACCTGTGGCTCTGAGTGACTACCCACTCCATACATGACCCCTGGTTTGTCTGACCACCCAATCTGGCGCCGACCTGTGGCTCTTTCAAACTATCCTCTAGTGTGGCCTTCCGTGAAGTTAGATATCCAATCTGGTGGGGGCCTGTGGCTCTGGCAGACTTATTCCTGGTTACCTTCCTATTTTGTCTGGCTTCTCCCAGGTACGGACCTGTGGCATTGCAGACTACTCCTTGTTCCATCGCTGGGACCTATCTCCAGAGAATCACACGGGAGCAGTTTTCTATTTCTGATAGTTGTAGCTTGCTCAGTTGTGCTCTTCTCTTTATACCATCTATTGTGATATTTCTGTTTCATTGTTGATACCTAATAAAGTTGGTGTTACCTTTTAGTGCTTGTCCTGAGTTTTCTTGCCGAGCCGTGACACTGAGTCTGTCAATCTTTTGACTCAAAAATCCGATTCCTCCACATCATCCATCATCCTTTTCTAGTATAGCCAGTGTCCATCTTCTAATTTTACAAAATCTTTGTTTTTTTTGTGTGGGTTTTTTTTTTTTTTACAAGTCTTTTTTCATATATTAATAGCTGTTTGTGAGATTTGCCTTTGGCCTTGTCTTTAGCTTTGTTTACGGTTTTGCTTACATCTCCAGCGATGCCCTGTGCCAAAATATGTCCATCTATTTCAGTAACAACACTGCACATAATTTAGGTGTGTGTGTGTGTGTGTGTGTGTGTGTGGGGGGGGGGTGCACATTTATTAACAGGGTTTCCAGTATTTTTTTTTTTTAATATTTAAAAGAGACTTACAATAAATATTTGTTTTTTTTTTCTTAAAGTTGAAAGTAACAAACAAAAACATTACAAGAGACAGAGGGATGTGTGAGATGTACAAGAGACTGACAGACACAGGAAACAGGATAAAGGTACAAGAAACTATAGATGGAAAGGTGATATAATGTTTCTTTGGCTAGCTCACCAAAATGTTTGAACCAGTCTAGGATTTGTAATTGTCCCTCAACAGGTCCTGACAATATGTAGTCAGGTTTGTTGCTCTCAGAGCTGATTCTGATAATTTCTAGTAAGACTGATACTATTCTGAGCCTGTCCTGAGAAGGTGCTATCAGATTATTAGGTATCAATGTTTCCTGAAGATTTTTAAAATTATTTTCTTAGAAATTCAAGGGCAAAAAATTATTTGTTAAAACCAGGTTAGTGTCACGGACATCAGAGTAAATAATACACACGACACAGGTACAGTGAAGTTTAACCAGTTTATTAAAATAAGCAAGAGGAAGCACTTCCCCAACCTTAGTAGGAACCGGTGTGAGGACAGTGCCGAGTCCACTACCCAAGGACTGACACTGAACTGTAACCGGTTCTCAGTAGACTATAGAGACAGATGGGAGCAGAACCAGGCTTGGTCCTATACCTAGCAAATGGAAACCCAGAAAGCCAGGAAACCTGATCAATGGAGCCACAGCTAAACTCCCAGACACGAGACAGGTAGACAGATGTCTCGAAGTAGTGACTCTACCCTGGAGTGGTAGGAGGAGCAAGACAGAAAGTAGCTAGTACTCCGAAAGAGTCACAGAACTGGTCTATTCAAAAGGTGGAGGCAAGAGTGTGGAACATAGCCAGCCGCAATACCGGTAAGTATGTAAAGGCAGTACTGTACGTAGGCTACAGAGTGGAGGGTTACACAACAGGCCCAGGAGGTAACAGATACAGTGGCACAGGACGGAAGCAACGGAGCGAGAGGCAACCAGCAACTCTACCACGGAGGTAGCAGTTGCACTACACCGATGAAGCGCGCCCACAACTAGCCCAGACAGATGGTAGTCAGACTGGAGCAAAGGACAGCATAGAGCGTAAGTCAGACAAGCCACAGTTGAGAGCCAAATCGGGTAGTCAGCCACAGCCAAGGTCAAAATAGAGCAGGTAGTCAGACAAGCCAGGGTCATACGAGAGCAACACTGAAGAAACACAGATACACCACGAAAGGGCAGCAAGTCCTAGCCTCAATGAGGTTTATAAAGCAGCAGGAGGAGGCAGGACCCAATTAGACCCAACAGAATAGGCCCATAAACAGGCGTCCGTGCCAGTGCCTGTAACATGACTTTAGCAATGAAGAAGTGGCTGGAGGCCATATTGGCCAGCGGCCGTACAGAGGTAAAAGCACAGGATCGCTTAGGCCTCAAAGGGAGACTGTGATAGTTAGGTCCTCACTAACGCATAAAATCTATGAACTACTGATTACATTCTTCTAGCATAACACCATGCACCCGTTTTCTTGTATGATATCAAACATGACATCAGAAAGGCAAAATCACAAATATCAGTGACATCTTAAATTATCTCATCACCCACAGATAATTTTTATAAGCTGTTGTGTCAAATGCAGTGCTCTTACTGAGTTAGGCTTTGTAATATATATAACTAGTGTAAAAGCCCATGTACACAGGCCAAGGTCCAGATAATGGTAACCCTTTGAGTGCCAGAGGGTAAGCTACACATTGCAATGCGAGCATGGTGTCCACTGCATTGCCTGTAATAATAAATTGCTTTAGCTTTGCAAAATGTTTTGAAATTTGAGCTATTTACTAATGATAAATGTGTGCCTCTGTGTGTGTCATTAATTAAAAGTGAAGCTGCCTGATAAAAAAATATGCATATTAATGACACACAGAGAGGCACACATCTGTCATTAGTAAATAGCTCAAGTTTCAGAACATTTTGCAAAGCTAAAGCAGTTTATTATTACAGGCAATGCAGTAGACACCATGCTCGAGTATAATTTTTTTTCCCAAACAAACTCCACAGACGATCACGCTGTTAAAAGAAGCAACATGAAAATCTTGCGCTGATACGCAGGGAGAGATTCTCATGTCGCCCTTTTCAACACAGTGACCTACTTAATGCGGCTTTAAGCAACTTGGTCTTAAAAATGACCTATTTTAAAAGGGCTCCTACCTAAGTAAGTCTCTCTGTTACAAACAGTAATTATTTATATAGTCTATAACCCAAAAAGGCCACACAACAGTTTATGTTTTGTTATATTATTTTACATATCCAACATAACATGGCATTGTTTGAACAAAAAAAGATATGCGTCTATTACATTCAACCATTGCTACACCACCTTTGGTGATTCAGAGGAAGGTGGAAATACATTTACTGAATCCAATTTCAATTTTGCCCCTGATTTCAAAAGGTAATCAAATGTCTCCTTGGGTCAGCAACACCACAGCTTTCTTGGTTTTCTCTGTCTGGGATTCTGTCCAAAATGCAACATGTCTTACTGTTTTGCTATACTCCATCTGAACTGCAGGCATGTCTTCTACTTCTACTAAACTCGATCTGATCACTAGCTTCTTTTACAGTTCTGCTAGTCCCTGTTTTAACCCAAGAACGCTCAACAGTTCTCTTTCTGGGCACCAGCGATTCTATCCTTCCATGTTGTCCTTTTTAGGAGATCAGACGGTGTGTGTTTAGAAGTGCATCACATGGCTCCACAGCAATAAAACTCATGTTGATATTTGTTCATTCAATATATGTTTATAAATTAATATGCGTAAATAAAATATTTTAAATACTTTAGCCTTGCACTAAATCATTTGTTCAAGTACACAAAGAGGTGTCAGTAGGTCACGAAGGTACCTAAAACATTATGTTAAATGCTCTCCCCATCAGTCCTGACTCCAGCACCACCTCCTGTCTTGGATCAGTTACAACCTCCCTGTCATGATCACAGTGTGCCCTGAGGAGCGCTGTGATCATTAACCTGTGACTACCATGACAAATTTCTGTGGTGGTCCTGGCATGTTAATGGGTTAAAATTAAACCTGGCATATCAATTCTCTGTCCTCTGGAACAAAAGGGATGCACTGTAGCATGCACCACCTGATCCACAAATTGTAACATTCAGACTCAATGTTTGTCTGTTATGGTCACCTTCTGCTGGATGGAAGTTACTGCTGCAGGTCCACATGGAAGAACAGAGATCATACTGAAGAGTTGAATTTACTGAATATTTATTACAGAGTGCTTCTTGGGGCATTGGAACATATTGAAGACTAGGCCCACCACAATGGAACATAACCATAAACAAAAGGAACAACAACATGACCTAGAATTCCTCTTACATCTCAGGTCCCTGGAGCTCTCTGGTGGTCAACCTCCTGAATTTCCCATGCTTACGTCACTCGAGGTTCTAGCGACTGATCAGAGAGCGAGTTACCTTCAATTAAATCTAAACTGGCCAATCTGATGATGATGATGCTGGCTTTGAAATATCCAATCAAGCCTCTGCCGACAGCCCCAGATTGAGAATGGGCTGATTAGGTTTCCCTTTCTCTTTTGTTCCTCCAGGTAATCCCAACAGCCCAATGATGATCCCTGTGGGAGGCCATTGTGCCAAAACTGTCTCTTTGCAAGTGTAGACTGTTAGGAATTGTTATCTGAGATGGCAATCAAGGAATTCTAGAGCCCTGGGCTGAGCGCTATCTATGGTGCTGAACCTGCCTCTCCTGAGGCAGTAGACCAGGATATGGAACCCCATGACCCAGGGGTAGGGATGGGCAGGGATTGGTCACCTAAGGGGCACCCAAAATCTCCAATCCATGTGATGGTCCCACAATGCATCCTCTTGCCTTGGCATCTTCGGGGTTGATTTTGCCACCCCGTCACCCAACAAATAAGGGAGTTGTAGTCAATGTGAAATTTGGTATCATGTGGACCAGTGCTTGGTCTTTTCCTTCTCTTCCCACCCTGGTAGCTCAATGTTGGTATATCTCCATGATAACTGTGAGTTATATTGGATAACAGAGAAAAGAGGATTTTAGTCTTACCTGTTAAATCTTTTCTCTTAGTCCACATAACTAACAGGTCTCCCACCCAGTGGTCCAGGACTGAAGGAGCGGAGGGGGAAAGAGAAACGGGTATCGCTGTGCTACATTAAAAAAGATATCCAGCCAAAGGAGGGCACCGAAACACTTTTTTTTTTTTTTTTTACTTGGGCAGCAAGTGGTGAGCGGGGCAGGGGGCCGATGCTCCTCCAGAGAATGTGCGCCCTAGGCCAGTGCCTACCTCCCCTATAGGTGGCGCTGGCCCTGAGTAGACAACCACACAATGTTGTAGTAAATCTCTCAAAACATCATTGATGAACTCCTGGAAGACAGCGGTAGCTTTGCATAAACCAAAAGGCATGACCAAATATTCATAATGCCCTCTCCGGGTATTAAACGCAGTCTTCCACTCGTGGCCCTCTTTGATTCTTACGAGATTGTAAGCGGCCCTCAAATCAAGCTTGGTGAATATTTTCGAGCCCTGTCAATCGAACAGTTCTGTAATCAAAGGAATGGGGTAGGCATTCTATATCATCAATTTATTCAAACCTCTGAAGTCTATAAAGGGTCGTAGCTCCCCATACTTCTTTTGAACAAAGAGGAAGCCTGCACCAGCTGGAGAGGTAGACTTACGGATTACCCCTCCGGACAAGGCATCAGACACAATCTTCCATGGCCTTATTCTCCTCTACTGACAGAGGGTACATGCAGTCCCTGGGAGGAATAGTACCAGGAATCAAGTTAATGGTACAGTTGTACAGCTTGTGTGGGGGTAATGTAGTAGCCTGTACCTTGATAAATACATCTCTAAGTCTGGTACTCATCAGGCAAGGTAGAGGAAGATGTACGCAGTATTCTCTAGGGATGCTGGAGGCAGGAATTGGTACAATGGGAAGACCAAGAAAAAATGTCACAAGTGCACCAATCAATCCTAGGGTTATGTGTTTGCAACCAAGGAAACCCAAGAACAATAGCACAATGAGGAGAACTGATCACCTGAAACTGCTGAGCATCACTGTGAAGTGCCCCTACCCTAAGAGACAAGGAAAGTCTCGTGTGTAACATGCGAGGGTAGTAGAGGCCTCCTGTCTATGGCCTCAATGGCCAATGGAGATGAGCGGAGCTGCAAAGGAATGGAGTGTTTGGCCATAAACACCGCAACAATGAAATAACCGGCAGCACCTAAGTCTATCAAGGCTGGGGCAACCACCAATGAATTAGCCCAGGGAAGAATAACCTCAATCACAGGTTTACCTTGTAGCTCCTCCGGAGACTGAGATACCACCCAGGGTTTGTCCCCAACAAGACCATAGTTGCGGGCTTTTCCCGGCAAGACGGGACAAGAAAAGCAAGAGGTGACCAGGCTTTCCACAATACAGGTATAGGCCCACCCTACGACGGAAGGCCATCTCCTCCACTGAAAGGCAAGTAAACCTCACTTGCATTGGTTCACCCCCTACCGAGTCAGAACCAGGAGGCATGGTAGGTGAGGGAGGAATGGGTGGGTAAGCAAAGTTCTGTGCGAAGGGAGATGGAGGCCTATGCAGGCGCTCCCTAAGGGACGGCCTCTCTCTGATTCTGGTGTCAATCAGAATAGTAAAGGATACTAGTTCATCCAGATCACTGGGCAGCTCACGGGCTACAATTTCGTCTTTGATAGTGTCACTTAACCCTTGTGAAAAGGCGGCAGCCGAGGCAGAGCAGGCGGGAATATTGAAAACTCGCTTAAAGGAAGCCACAAACTCTGCAACGTTGTAAGAGTAAGTCTCCCATAATGGATTGGCCCTCGCCAGTGCCTTATCAGATAGGAGTGATATCATACAACCAACTTTACTTCGCTCCGTAGGAAATGTCTGGAGGACCATTTCCAGAAAAATGCCAACCTGATTAAGGAAACCACGGCACAAGGACGGATTGCCTTCGTAACGTAGAGGAAGGGGTGAGGGGCCCGACAAACCTCTGGCAATAGTGGGATCAGGTGTAGCATGAACAACCAGTGCCGAGGTGGAATCAGAGGTGGCCAACAGCTGACGCATAGGACGGTCTAAACACGGAGTACGGTTCAGGAGTGTCTGCAGAGACAGCTGATCAATACTTGATCCTGCATATCCATCCTAGCAAGGATGCACTGAGCGGGTGGGTTCCCTGTACCTTCTGTACTCATGGCCCTTACATACTGTCACGGGTAACAATGATACAAGAAACAAGTACAGTAATTGAACTACACCTTTATTAGATATGCACAAGTAAAATGACATAGCCAATAGCAGATGAAACCCTCTAGAGCGAGAGCGGACCCAGAACCAGAGCAAGTGGTTCAAACCAGAAATAGGAGACTGCTCAGGAAGGTCTGAAAATGGAGGTCATCGAGCAATGCACCAGTACCAGGGATATGAACCAGCCAATTACTAGTACAGGAACAGGTAGCGAGTACCGGGGTTATGACCCAGCCAAATAACTAGTACAGGACCAGGTAGCGCGTATCAGGGTTATGACCCAGCCAAATAACTAGTACAAGACCAGGTAGTGACAATGCCACAAGGCAAAAGGAGAGAACTTGGCCGGAGCCACAGGTCAGTACCAGAGTGGGTAGTCAGACCAGGCCAGGGGTCACACACAGAGCAGGTAGTCATCCAAAGCCACAGGTCAGTGCCAGAGAGGGTAGTCAGAAAAAGCCAGGGGTCATACATGGAGCAGGTAGTCAGCCAGAGCCACAGGTCAGACCTGAGAGGGTCGTCAGACAAAGCCAAGGGTCAGGACACTGGAGAGAAAGGAAGCTAAGCAAGGGTCAAACCAGGATACAGATACAGCATACAAAGAGCTACTGCACTGGAACACCACGTAAGGGCGAATAAGCAAGGAGTCCATGCAGCTATTTATAAGTGTATGACAGGGGAAGTGGAGCACATGACAAGCCCCTATGACTTTAACAGCTGTACACAATGTCACTGGGGGATTTCCCAGATGACGTACGTCCGCTCGAGATGCCGGGAGAATGCAGAAGTAACCCACATAGACGATGATGCATGACAGCCACGAGGAGAAGGAATCGACCGGCCTTATCGAACTGGCCGCCTAAGTAAGTCCCAGCTGCTGGATACGGAAGAGACCAGCTCGTCCAATGCCAGCTGCAAGTAGGCACAACTGTGACATGGACTTGAGGTACTATTAGTTGTTGGGTCATAGTCCAGGAATGCTTCAGGCTCTCTGGTTCCATCATCCTGTATAATGGCTACTTGCAGAGGACCAGCTCTGCACCAGTTCAAATTGCATTTGCTCCACCTCAAAATCCACAGCCCTTCTCCGGTCAGCATCTGTCCTGCTATTCCCCAGTTGCTAGGGAAGTAGTGTTCGATTCTACCATGTGGTCTGATGCTTTCAGTTGGCTCCTTTGATCCCCAACTGTTGAGCACAACGTCTTAGATTTGTCACAGTACATTGCTGTAACCCAACATGCCCTGGGGAATTGACCTTGATCCCACCACTGCCAGTTACTGTCACCTCAGGCTGGATGGAGGTTACAGAGTGCTTCTTTGGGCATCAGAAGTCCAAAGACTATGCCCTAACCCGATGGATCAATGATTCCCAATCAGAGAGTCAGCTGCCTCCGTGGAAATCTAAACCAGCTAATCTAATGACTAGGGGTAGGATGCCTGCTTTGAAAACATCTAAATCAGGCCCCCCACTGACAGCTCCAGATTTACAATGGGTTAATCGGATTTCTCTGTACCCTTTATGTCCACCAGGTAATCCCACTACTCTGTGGAGTGTCCTTTATACAAATGGGGTCTGCAAAGGCTCAGAGACCATGCTGTCTCCAAACATCTGCAGACTACCTAGAACCACAGATTACACAATTCATATCAGGAATACTGGTGCCCCAGAATCAATGCTGGCAGTCCCAAGTCAGCGGACTTAGATAGGCAGCACCATGACCCATGGATGGAACAGGCAGGGACTGGCCACCTATTGGGTACTGGGATGAGTTGGTAGCATGTTTAACCATTATTGCAAATGGCTTCCCCCCCTGTGCTACTGTATAATACAAGCCAAAGGATGTGAGAGGCTCTGAGCACAAACAAAAGCAGTGTTGCCTAGTCACCATTCAAGAGCATCACATTTTAGCTTTATAGTGCCATTAGAGGAGAAATTTCCACATACATATTAGACTAATCCCATCCAAAAGGGCAGTCCAGTTCCAAAATGATGGGTAAGTACCCTCTGAACGGGAAATACCAGATAAGCCCAGACATATGTTTCGGCCTTGTTTGGCTCTTGTCACTGAGGTGCAGCTGGTTTCCCTCGGCACTGAGTGCAAGGGGTCCATGTCTGGATTACCCTTTACCTTTAGGGTATCTGCTTAATATTTTTTTCAAAAACAAACCTCTGAGCATGAACAAAAGCAATGCTGTCTATTCTACAGTTAGTCACCACTCCAGAGCATCACATTTCTAGTGCCATTACAGATGAGAAATTTCCCCAAAACATACAATATAGAGGAGATTTGCATAACTCATCCTCTCTGCTGCCCCTGCTGTGCTTGTCCTCAGACATAAATTAAGTCACATGATGCTTTCACTCATTTATTAATACAGTATCATATAAAAGTTTTAGGCAGGTGTGAAAAATGCTGTGATAATAGACCTGTTAATAGTTTATTTTTATCAATGAACAAAATGCAAAGAAGAAAAATCTAAATCAAATCAATATTTGGTGTGGCCACCCTTTGCCTTCAAAACAGCATCAATTCTTCTTGGTACACTTCCACACAGTTTGTTAAGGAAATCGGCAGTCAGGTTGTTCCAAACATCTTGGAGAACTAACCACAGTTCTTCTGTGGATTTAGGCAGCGTCAATTGAGACCAGGGCTCTGTGGGGGCCATACCATCACTTCCAGGACCCCTGGATCTTTACACTGAAGATAGTTTTTAATGACTTTGGCAGTATGTGGGGGGGGTCTTTATCATGCTTCAGTATAAATTTGGGGCCAATCAGACGCCTCCCTGATGGTATTGCATAATGGATAAGTATCTGCCTGTATTTCTTTATATATATATATATATATATATATATATATATATATATTTGAACTTTTTAACTTAAACAGGGAGAATGTGGCTGTTTTTTGTCTTTTAACCTACTATGAGGTAAACTTTTTTTGGGGGGAGGGTCGTTCCAACAAATTTTCATTCTGATTTAAATGGGGCTTTTGACCCTTTGAATGATTGCCAAGACATTGAGGAGAAAGGCATTAGAGAGGTCCGCTGCTTCTTAACAGGTTTATAAATGACCTGGAAATAGATATAGAAAGCAAAATATCAATATTTGCAGATGATACTAAATTATGCAAGGTCATTAATTCAGAACAGGATATTTTCCCTCTACAGAGAGACTTACATACAATGTCAGATTGGGCAAACATATGGAATATGACTTTTAATGTGGGGAAGTGTAAAGTCATGCATTTGGGAGGAAACAAGCCCAAGGCTACTTACGAACTCAATGGAATCATTTTAGGGGACTCATTGCTAGAGAAAGACCTGTGTATCCTTGTCAACTACAAAGTTGGTAACGGTGACTATTGTCAAACAGCAGTAGCAAAGGCAAACAAAATCCTGTCTTGCATAAAAAGAGGTATTGAAGCAAGAGTGGATAACATTATTTTGCCATTATACAAATAATTGGTAAGACCTCACCTTGAGTATGCAGGGCAATTTTGGGCACCGGTTCTGAAAAAGGATATACTAGAACTAGAGAGGATACAGCGGAGAGCAACAAAATTAATTAAGGGAATGGAGGACTTGACATATGAGGAACGACTAAACAAACCTGTTTTACTCTAGAGAAAAGATGACTAAGAGGAGACCTTATCACGTTGTACAAGTATATGAGAGGTCAATACAAGGATCTCTGAGGTGAGCTATTTATTCCAAGGCCTGATCAGGTGACCAGGGGACACCCCTTGAGATTAGAGGAAAGGTTTAAACTTCAGCAGAGGAAGGGTTTTTTTATGGTAAGGTTTGTTAAATTCTGGCATTCATTGCCCAGGGAGGTGGTTATGGCAGATACAATTGATACATTTAAAAGATTAGATACATTTCTTTCAAAATGAGCACCTGAAATTCTACATTGTTTGGCCATGAATGCAGGCTTGATCATGTGTGTTATCAGCCCAAGATACCAGGGATTCATATTTTCCTGTATTTGTATTAGAGTCAGTTGCTTTCCCTTTTATGGTATATTTGTAGCATTTATAGGAACAATTTGGGTATATACCAATGTGACCAGGGATGGGGGTGTGGTGCACTACAGTGTGATAAAGAGAAGCTTATATCACTTTTCCAATTCCTATGTTTTTATATGGAGCCAATCCACTAAGATCTCTCCCACTTTAGAATTCTTAGTACATTATCTCCATTGAATAACATAGGAAGTGGTAGATCTGGAGAAGTCATCTCCCCTTTATCACATCTTAATGCATCTCCCACCAGATTTTCTTTAATGCCTTGTGTTAAAATGACACACACACTACAGTTTAGCACTGGTTCACTGCAGATGGGTTTCAAAGCAGATAGGATGTTGATACAGGGAAAGACTACCAAATTGCATCAGTTTGGTTTGTGTTGTTTTTCTTTTTTGTGCCTTTTTGTGAATAAACACAGGTGATATGGCAGGGGCTGAATTTGAGGGATGCATATTTTTTTCAGCCCCAACAACTATGTTAAGCTAAGCAGAACTGAGAGGAGAAAAGGCATGATAATGCAAGACATCCTGTAGTAGGCCAGGTCCCAATTTGTCTCCACTCAGGTTCAAACTGATAATGGAGGCAAGAGATAGGAGCCTGCCTAGTGGAAGGCTATACAGCCCCATCCTACAGGAAACCCCCCCAAAAAAAATCAAAGGCTAAATAAGTGAAACTTTCCCCATGCACCTCCAATGAGGTCATTTTTAAAACAGTGCATGTCTTGTAGTAGTGAAGTGAAGTAGGGGCGTTTCTGTCTGCAGAAAGCCTGTTAGGGCAAGTGCCCCATGGTTGTAGGAGAAATAAAAAATATCACTGATTTAAGAGAGCAGTAAACATTTTTTTATGAGAGCATATGTTGTTTAACTGTGCAGGGAAAAAACCTGTTACTTGCAGTGCTGGGAGATTTTTCATTCAAGTTAGATTTGTTTTAATTTAACTGAAATGTTCTGGACCCCCAAAAAAAGATGTACCAAGAAAGGGATTTGTAAGGCACTCAGTCTAATAAACCCTAAGTCAGTTAAATACGAAAACAGAAAAAGTATTTATTACCAAATCACATGTAACAATAACCATACTGGCAGGTAATAGACACAGTTTTGCCCTGACAAAGCCCGCAAAGTTCGTGGAGCATAGTGACTGTTTCTGTGAGATGAAATTTAGCCAAGGAGGCTATACAGATCTATGGAGCGATGGATTTACAAGGCAAATAAGTACATGTTGGTACAAATTGTGAGTGGCACCGGAAGAGCACAGAGGCAGGTGTTGAATCGAAATCTGCAGAGGATAAAGTGAAAGCGTCCCTGAGAATTGCAGGATTACACACCTTTGCTAATGGTAGTCCAGACTCAGTTGAATTTGTGAGTACTAGCAATTTATATATTGCCATCGTGTATTATGATTGAAATGTACTGCACGCAGTTCCATGTGCCATAGCTTTATGAACTCCTGACATAACATCTAGCTCTAGGACACTACTTGGCTTTGCTTTTGCCGCTTTGCAATAACGAACTATCATCTTGCTTCAGCACTATTGCAATTTATTGTGACGGCAGAAACAGATTATATTGATACATACTAAGAGTATCAACTGAATTTGTTGACATCATTGGATTTATTTTTATCCATTTTGCTCCAATTTTTCACTGGCGCCAGTATCGGGTTTTATTTATGATTTTGTTTTGATTTTATATGTTTAGTTTATTATTGGGATATATTTTCATAGATATAGGGATGGGAGGGTGAGGGGGAACACTATTACCTGCCAGTATGGTTATTGTTACATGTGATTTGGTAATAAATACTTTTTCTGTTTTTGTATTTAACCAACTTAGTGTTTATTAGACTGAGGGCCTTACAAATCCATATCTTGCTACTTTTTGTGTGTGTCATATGTCTTTTATAGAGATGAGCGCACCCTAGACATATTAGTGTCAGGTACGTCTATGTTCTGGTTATTGAATTGAGTGTGCTGCTTAGATATTTTATTATTATTTTCTGAAATGTTCTGGACACCTGTGAATAGTGTTCCTTTTGCACACCAGATTAAGCAACTGTTAACAACAGCACAATTTAAAAAAAAAAAAAGTACCTTTGTTTTACTCAGCAATTAAACCCTTTGAGTGCCTCTGGCACTCAAAGGGTTAAGGACCACTGAATTTTTTTTTTTTTTTTATCCATTTCAGGGGTCCCCGTGCGGCGTGCAGCTGCGAGGGGAGCCCTGAATTCCATTATGTGCCAGGACCGTCACTGGTCCTTAAGTGCCGGACAGCTGTGACTGTCCTGGCACAGCAGTGGATGTTAAGGGGTTAAAGGGACACTAAGGTTTCCTAATAAAAGCAGCTCTAGTTAATCAACATAGTATTTTGGCCTTGGAGAGTGTTATTTCAATTCTGTCAGAGTTGTAGTTCAAGAGTAATTTGAATGATAAAGTATCCCCCTCCCGTCCCTTTTACTGATATAACACTGCTCAATTCAGAACAGAAGGGTGGTGTCCAGATGGCTTGCAGTGAGGGTCAATCTTCAATTACCCTGAAAAACCTGTCAATGGTGGCAGGGTTTTCATTGTTCTCACAGTAAGAAGATTGCCCCTGTTATCTGTCTGGTCAAGCAACCAGATTCCACATCCGAGGTGAGCAGTGTTACATCAGTAAAAGGGGCAGGAGGGGGATACTTTATCATTCAATTACTCTTGAGCTACAACTCTGACAGTATTGAAATAACACTCTTCATGGCCCAAATACTATGAAGATTAAATGGAGATGCTGTTTTTGTGAAGCATTACTATCCCTTTAAGGAATTGGAGAACAACTCGTTTGAAACCTCACCAGCATTCAATGGGTAAATAAATCACACTTTAAAGCAATTGACATTTTGATTTGTTCCCTATGGTGCAGTTTTATGCTCCAAAATTGTTCATGTTTTCTGCATATAGCCCATATTGTTCCATGAAATTTGCCACACCCAGAAAAGTGTTTATAAAATGTTCTTGTATTTCTCAATTAGAAGAAAATATATACATATGTTGAATTTTACAAGATAGATGAGCTGCTACAAAGTGGATATTTCTAAACTTACTGTGTGTACAGCTCCTCTCATTAGGAGGTAGAACACACTGAATTCATATGCTTCCCACTCCTGGCTCTATACCTGTGACATTGTGAGCTGACTGCCAGGTTATGTATAGCAAATCTAATGTATAGACAACAGATCAGAAAGCCAAGAATTGGTAGTGCATCCCAATCACTTCTAGTTCTCACAGTGTGATGTCGTACATCCCTAATTGGAGTACGAGAAAAGGATTTATTGGCAAGTATTAAAAACCTCCTCTTCTCTTACCTCATTGGGGGATGCAGAGGGACCATGGAGCAGTCCCAAATATTTTAGGGAAGGAGAATACTACACAACAGAGGCCTGCAAAACAATGCGGCCAAAAACCTCAATCTGTGTGTGAGAAATAACAGGATTTTAATGTTCTCACCAGTTAAATTGATTTCTCTGTAGTCCATATGGAAGACAGGTACCATGGAGTAAATTCCCTCCTCCTAAGGGCAGGGCACATCACAAGACACAGGGTCTTTGAGGTGGAGACTCCCTCCTCCAGCTCAACCCCCTGCCTATAAACTGCCAGAAGTCTTGTGAGAAAAAGCTACAGTAAAGGAAAATAAGAGGGTAAGAACAAAAGAAAATATCCCAGAACTAAGACCCTAAGAGGACTCTTCTGCCCGGGAAAGCAACAGAAGTGAGGTTTTTCTCTGGGTGGGAGACCTGTTTTCCAAATGGACGAAATAGAAAAGGATTTAACAGGTAAGAACACTAAAATCCAATTTTGTCTTATGCCAATATGGAAAACATGTACCATGTGGATATGCCAAAGCTAGGATTCCCGGGGAGGGAAAGAAGAAAAAGACCTTCCACACGTCCCCATGATACCAGAGTTCCCTGGTATGAGCCATGGCAAACTGAACTGCTTCTATGGTGGAAATGAACTTCTCCACCAAGGAGGACAGCTTCTTGGCTGGAACCGGATCCTGAGACAGGATAGCTTGGACCTTCAGTGCAATCTGATGAGCCACTTCGTCTGTCAGAAACACCATCCCCACTCCGAGTGTCGAAGAGGAGACCCAGAAAGACCATCCTCTGAGAAGGAACAAGGTCTGCCCAAGTTGATGATCCACCCGTGACGGGAGAGAGCATGAATGCAGTTCTGCAACTGCTGGTGAAGGAGATCCGGAGATGAGGTCTTCAGGAGGAGGTCGTCCATATATGGAGTCACTCTGACTCGGTTCAGATGTAGGACCGAGATCAATGCTCCCAGGACTCTGTTGAAGACTTGAGGAGCCGTGGTCAGGCCAAAGGGGAGGGCAGAGAACTGGAAGTGCCCTCTGTCGCAGGCAAAGTGGAAATACTGCCGATGCTCTGGATGAACAGTGATGTGCAGATATGCATTTTGAAGGTCCAGAGAGGCCAAAAATTCCCCAGGAGACATGGCTGCTATCACTGTGTGCAGAGACTCCTGGTGGTACTGGGACCTGACCACAAAGGAGTAGAGGTCCTTCAGACTCAAAAAGGGACAACAGCCCCCATCCTTTTTGGAAACCACAAAGAAGTTGGAGAAGAATACCAAGCCCTTTTCCTGAGGGGGAACTGGCTCCAGGATCGCCTCGTCCAGAAGGGCCTGCATAACTTCTTTGAAAAGGAGTCTCTTTTCTGCTCCCATGGGAGAATGAGAAACAAAGGTCCTTGGAGGAGGAAGGGAGGTGAAGGGTATCCTGTATCCCGAGGCCACCACCTGTTAAACCAAAGGGTCCACCACAGAGGCCTGCCAAGCTGAGAGGTAGAGGCGTAGGCTGCCCCCTACCTGCGGGTGGGGACCCGGGTTCGGTGAGTCATGCAGGTGGTGGTTTGGGAGCCTTGGGCTTTATGGAGGACTTGGCTCTCCATTGCTGCTTAGGCTTGGATGAGAAACGCGGAGCCTGTGGGACCGTCTGGGTGAGTCTGCTTGAAAGGAATGAAAAAGCCGATACATTTTAACAGGTGCCTTCCTCCTTAGGACCACTGGCAGGTGAGAACTTTTCCCTCCAGTGGCCTCATTGATAAGATCCTTAAGTGCAGGCCTGAAAAGGGAAGAACCCTGAAAAGGCAAAGACAGCAGAGCTGTCACAGGAACCATCAGGCCCTTGGCTTTTGGCGGGTCCTGGGGGCCAGCCCCTTCCTACAGACTCTGTGGACTGTTTTAACCAGGTTTAAGACTATTGGAGTTAATATTGATATGTAGAACTTTTGGACGTTATATTGGCGGACAACTATGCCAAAAGGACTAAAAATAATAACCTGCTTTCAGGGGACTGGGCTGTCAGGAGTTAATTATTTGAGTTTACCTAAAGTTACTTGCAATGTGTATTGTAGTCTCTCAAGGCAATGTATTGTGATCTGTACTGAGACCCCCTGCCGTGTGTTAATTCATTCAAGCCCCTCAAGTCTTTGTGTCATTGTCTGAGTTCAGCATCCCGTTTGTGTGTGAAATGTAATCATGTCTAACTCATTGTATTTATTAGACCATCTGCTGTTGGCCTTTTGTTTACTGTATGGTGATTGGATTATGTCCCTATTTTATCTGCTTTGTCCAGGTATTTGAATGTAAGGTTTGAATATAAATATGTGTGGTTTGTTTCAATAAAGAGAGTTCTTGTCTTACCTACACTGGTGTTGTCTGGTGGGGTAAGCTTGCTGTATCCAGAGCGTGCTCCTGGTTACCCTGACACTAGTTTTGCCTGGTTTGGGGTATAT
The DNA here is from genome assembly GCA_037306005.1 of Rhinophrynus dorsalis. Lineage (NCBI taxonomy): Eukaryota > Metazoa > Chordata > Amphibia > Anura > Rhinophrynidae > Rhinophrynus > Rhinophrynus dorsalis. The sequence goes on along the minus strand of CM074718.1, from coordinate 597,400,570 downwards.
TGCGGTATGCTGTTGGATGACCATCTGGCTCATAGCGGAAGAAGTGACCATTGACGGGGACACCAAGACTGGGTGTCCGCTGGTACTGTCACAAGAGCCTTCTTGGGGGCCGTGTCAGCTGACCAGATATTAAGCCAAAGTGCCCGTCTGGCCACCACAGACATGGTAGATGCCCTGGCTACCATAAATACAGCATCAAACAAGGCAGCAAAGACAATGCTGAGCCTCAGCAATGTTAGCAAAAAGATGCAACATGTCAGAAGTAGTGGGCCCCCTGACGGAGAGCAGAATTGAGCTGTTCAGTCCAAACAGCCACAGCCCTATTTACCCATGCAGCAGCAAAGGTAGGGAGAAGGGCAGAGCCTGCAGTTGAAAAAACAGCCTTGAGAGAAGTCTCAAGCTTGTCAGTCCAGTCTTTAAGAGCAGAAGCGTCAGCCACTGGCAAGGCAGTTTATTTAGAAAGCCTGGACACCGGGGCATCCACTTTAGGAGGATGAACCCACTGAGTAAGGGCCGTTTCAGAAAACGGATAAAGTTTAGCAAACTTTTTAGGCACAGATGGTTTCTTGTCTGGAAATTTCCACTCCTCTAACAAGCGGTCAAGGGTGGGATTAGGTGGAAAGCAGGCATGGGGCCTAACAGGCTCCTGGAAAACATCAGAGGGGTCAGAAGACACCTCCTGCACCACTGGAATGTTCAGGGTGGACAACACAGCCCTGATCAGGCCCTCAGCTGAGGGAATGGGGTCCGCCTCAAAGGGGTCCCCAAAAAACTGATGAAGGAACAGCTGAACAATCATCAACGTCCACCAATAATTCCTCCTCAGAGGAATCAGACACATCAGGTACACCCGGCAGCACCCTGCAACGAAGTGAAGACCCCCTGTAAAGTGGATGGAAGCAGTTGTAAGGTGGTCCGGAGGTCCCTGGTAGTAGCCTTAAGCTCTTGCATCCATATTGGCTCTAGTGCATGGCTGGAGGCCCCAGCAGGGGATTCAGCGGCAGCAGCGCATGCTGGGCACACATGACCCGAGTATTCTCTAGGTAACCCTGATTGACATGAGGAGTAATGAGCGACACAGACACCCCAAGTATCGTTAGTCTTAGGTTTAAACCCAAGGCCTAATGGAGTTGACATTTTCACAGAGTTAAAACTGTCAGAGTATCAAAACACCCACAATAAAGCATGTAGGATAATAAATGCACCCCAGAAACAGTAAATTAAGACTTATCTGGTAGGCAAAGGGTTAAGCTGCGGAGGAGAGAAGGAGAGTTCAAGCTCTGCGTAGGATACTCGATCTGCGAATACACAAAATGGCTGTTGCAACAGGAGCCAATCAGAAACCAGCGTGTGAAGCAAGCGCTCATGGGAAACGTAGTTTCGCTGACAGAGTACCCCAACAGTGCCCAAAGCCCCCACCATCCCCAGAACATTGACTGGATGACAGAGCAAGGGAAAACCAAAAAAAATGAGCCATCTCTGACCACGCTACGTGGAGTGGTTGCAGAGATGTCCCAAACTGTAAAGTCTCATAGAAGTGAATGAAGCAATGGCGTCTATGCGGTAAAAGCACGCACATAAAGTTAATGAGGTGAATACCAACCTGTAAAACCACACAAAAGCCCACTCAAATAAAACAGTAGACCCAATAAACACTGGTTCCAATAGGTAAAGTGTCCAAAAAAAACCCAAAACATTTTAACCAGCAACAAAAGGGTTAAGTTACCACAGAAACTTGCTCCAAACACCTCACAGACATACAGAATAAACCCAATGAGTGCATAGGTATGTAATAGAAACTCCAATACAGACCCCTGTGCGGAGGGGAAGCATGGAACATGTGGACCTCAGCTCTCAAAGGGTGCTCACCTTTTTCAGCAGGTCTTCTGTCTTCAAATAACCATATATCAAGAAACAGCTTTGGCGGGCAACGCCTGGGGAAAGAACTTGCAGCCAAGATTTTCCCCCCAGGGCTTAGGTCCACAAAAGCACCTGGTAAACTGAGCTATCCACATTTGGGTGATGGGAATTGTCAGTGATGGTAATCCAATGGTGGTATTCCATTTTTAACAGAAAATAATATAAAAGCTAAAACTATAGCAGATCTGTTCTCTTCCTTGTGTCTTGACCAAGGAGCAAATCTTACTGGTTGGGGATTGGCTAGCTTCAAGCTAAGGAGAGGAGGTAGGCTCCACCCAGCAGTCACTTCTAAGAATTGTTCCTGCTTATTAAAGGGGCTGATCGCCTACCAAAAGTTACCAGTAACCTGTATTGGACGACAGAGAAATTTGATTTTATAAAACAAGCTAAAAAGTTTTAAAAACCCCTTGATGTACCAGAAAAGATGATAAGATTACATTCCCTTTAATGATTCTAGAAGTATAAATAAGCATTGTAACTATTAATGTACGGAATAGTATGGAAAGGGTTAATATGGGAAGGGAAGACTAATGTAGCCATCTCTGCTACTTAGAAATGTGAGGGATAAAAAGGGAAAGAGGAGTGCCTAAACATCACACAGAGTGTGATGCCTAGAAAGATTCAGAAATGAGGAACAGACCTCAAAGTCAACCTCCACAGGGAAATAAGTACATAGAAACTGCTGTAAACTGGGCAATTCAAGTCCAGGGAAGTGATGGGAGCATGCCTAATGGGGGATAATACAGCCCCCATAGCTAAAGTAAAAAAAAAAAAAAAACACACTGTACCTCCATCTTATTCTCAGAGCACATGAATCAGAGTGGGGTGGGTTGAGCTGGAGGAGACAGTCTCCACTCCAAAGACTCTTTTTGTAGTGCGCTACCTTGCTGTAGAAGGCACACCCCCCATGATTCTGATGTTCCATAGTGGACGTAAGAGAAAAGTTCCATACAAGATCCAGGAAAGGAATGCCCACAGGCCGGGCAGGGGTTTAAAACAGTGCAAAATATAGGAAGCTGGTAGTTTTCAATCATTCATAGATGTGCTCCTCAAGCACGTCCATCAATACAGTACAATTCAGAGAATGTGGCAGACATGCCTAAAAGTAGGGACATACTCACAGGATCTCTGTACTCCAGGGAGACCAGCCTTTCTTCAGGTTTCAGGCTCCTATACAAACAGCAAAGCTTCAGAGAAGTTATGAGGAAACAGGCTGATTAAGAAAGCCATCCTCCACAGCCTCAGGCCCCAAGTATCGGTTAATCCCTTGAAAGAAGGCCAGGAATTGAAACCTGCCAAATGGTGATTAAACAGCCCCATTAGCTATAGCAGAACATAAAAATGAATGACTAACTAGGAGAGAAACTTTGCCCATACGCCTCATATGTAAGGTGACTTTTAAAACTGAACATGTCCAGTAGGGGGTAAAGTGGCACAGGACTGGAGTCTCTGCTCCAGAGACCTTTTTTGCTTAAGTGCCCTGCCCTCCTGGAGAAGGGAACTTTACCCTGTGGGTCCCATGTTCCACACAGGACGTGAGAAAAATTAGCAAGATTATCATTCCTCGGAGCCTTAAAATGCAGTCATTTTAAGGATCTGACATCCTTTTAAGTCACCTGTACCACAGAGGACAATATTCCCATGGGATTCTTGAATGTTAGCTCTGCAGAACATAGCACAGTAATGGTTTGAGACCCACAGGCATCCTCTAAAGTAGCTCAAAGACAAGAAATCACACAATACAATAAAAAGTACTTAAACAACTTTATTAACACAGCCAAGCAGTGATTAACATTCACATCTATTGTCACATCATACAAATGTAGATACAAAATTACTACAGTACAATATATATTCTCTGCATGATCCAAAATATTTGGTGGCCCCAAAAAAGTTTAAAATTCAGCAGCTTATCAAAAACTAAAACCATATTTTATTTTATTTTTTTTTTTTATTGAAATTAAGGAAGCAGAGGCAAACATTTGAGAAAGGTCACTCCACTTAATAGACCAGGGGTAAACAATGTGGCTCTCCAGCTGTTTAAATCTACAAAGTCAGAGAGCCAATGATTGCCAACCCTTGTAATAGACTAAGGTTGCATGAGGATGTCTAAAAGGTTAACATCTGCAAAAGTTTAAACAATCATATATAAAGCTTTTATTCAAAAATGCATACAACCTAAGTTGCCAGCAGAAAGACACCTTAATCTGCCAAACAGTGCTCAGGTTTGTCTACAATATAAAATGTTATTTGATGGTAAAGGGTGCGAACAGGAACTTAAATATTCTTCTATATGCTTCATATACATATTGCTTTATATAAAATATATAAATTAAATGTTGATTGTATCTATTTTATGGCTAATTGAACCATTTGAGAAGTCACAGTGTTAGATTCTATGAACCTTGTGTATAGAGGCAAACTGGATCAATTCTTTGGCAAATCATCTGCACTGGTGGGGGGATATTTTGCAAGTTCCCCTAGATTTAAATGGAATTCAGGGGGTTAAATTTCCAATTTAAAATCAATAAGAATTTTTGCCCCGGAACTGCTCCACTTTAGCTTTATACGCAAAGCTCTAAATATTTTCCATGGCTATTTATTCCATACTTAGTGCTGTTAGAAACCTGAAACAGTCAGGACTGGCCAACCACCAACTGCGCAACTGCTAGACTGCACCTTCTGTCATCCTCTCCCAGAGGATGTGGTAGAATTGCAGTGCAACAGCTGGAGAGCCATGTGTTGGTCTATCCTGCCCTAAGCAGTGGCCCTCACACAGTGTTTCTTGGAGATAACCAAAGATGCACACACAACTCTTGTTTGTGAAGGGGCAGTGGTGCCACAAAAAAAAGTTTGAAAACCACTGTACAGGTTTATTATTTTTATTTCTCTTATAACCCTTTAACCCTCTAGTCCTTAAAGGGTTAAAAGCTTAAATACATACAGAAGAATAGTAGTTCCGGTGGTCTTTAAGAGCTTCATCTTAAATACTGTTAATTACCAAAAAACTGTATCCAACCATTCCAGTTATTTAAAGACAGTATTGCAGAAAATGGAAAAGTATATTTCACATGGTTTATCCACATAAGAAAAACAAGGGTAAGCCCTACTGCTGAGATGCTTTTTTCAAAGTTATTGCAGATTAGATTTGCATTTGTCAGGTATAGGATCTCCACGGCCTGAAAATTGACAGCGGTGCTGTTGCTACAGGAGTAGATGGGGAGTTGCGGTCATTGACTATAGCGGTTAGCAACAGAACCACATTATTTCAGGCCATGAAATTACAGCACCCAAAAGGAAATGCAGGACTGAGCTGCAATTACTTCTGAGTTAAACACAAAAAAAAAAAAACCAACCCACAGTGGGAACTCTTGTTTTACTCGACAGGATAAACCTTCCAATATATGATGTTTCCATAATTAACAATATCATAATGGGCCACCTCAGCAAATAACTTGCCAAAAATGCATTAATCAGGTCTGTTTGTGTACAAATGTTTCTTGTGACTACTAATAGGGGTTACATCTAAATGTGCATGATCTGAGCCTTTATTACTCTGGTGACTGTTCACCAGAAACAAAATTGGTCCTTGTGTATAAAGCAAAAGCAGAGCAACACTGTATTTAAAAAGACAAAACAAAAAGACTGTAGGAGGACATATAAAACTTCCCATTGATTTAAATGAATTTTTAAACATTCGAATGGTATAGAAAATCCACTAGTCCTCTAGTGTTAATTGGGTTATATGCCCCATTTAAAGCAATGGAAAATTATTATTCTTCCTACAATGTGTAGTTTCTCTCCACCACTTGCTCTGCCTTTATACACAAGGCCCACTAGACCTTAGTTATGAAGTGAAACTGGAACCCATCTGCATCACTGGGAAGAAATAACTCCTAAAGTTCTCACTGATTTAATCCATTGAATGCTACAGAAATTTCTAATGTCTTGATTCTCAAGGTGCAGAAGACCTCCCTAGCATTCAAGGAGGGTTATGCCCACATGATAATAAGGTGATGAGGAGATAACTTCTCCAGTGATATCACTTCTCCAATTTATATGTTATTCTATAGAGCCTATGCACCATGCCAAGCCCCATTTACCAATTAAGCCCCAACCCTTCTAGGACATCCACTGTCCAGCAGCACATGATGCCTCTTTGGGGGCTCCAAGAGAAGACATTCCCAGATATGTTCATTTCCACTTTATCCCCTCTATCACACCTTTCGCATCTCCCAAAGTAGTTTAAAGACCCATTTAAATATAAGGGAGGTTTTATATGTCCCCTACTGCACGGCTGGTTTGCATTTACATGTAATATATAGCAATATGATTTGCTATATGTACGACAGCCTTTCCCCCATCTCTGATGTAGTATAAACACATCAAGCCTATTCTGGTAAGATGTTATGAAGCGGCCTTTTCCGTAATACAAAAAACTAACCACATGGACCTACACAGAAAGGGCATCTTTACAATCTAACAGGCAACCTATTGTATATTTCTACTGAGGAAACAAAAAAGTGCAGCACAAGCATTTTCCAAATGGAGGCTTTATTCTAAAAGAGTGGCAATTCTGTAGTATACACAGCACCATCTGGGCAAATTACAATTCTTATTTGATTTCAAATGGGACTTTTATGCCTTTGAACCCTAGAGGTCTCCAAAAACATTGCTTCTCAATGCTGAAAACCATTCTAGCATACTCCGGTGTTTCTTTGATTCCCTTTGGCTACTGCATTTCAGTAGCAGCCATTCAAAGAACACATATCAGTTGAAGTTACTTCAATGCGTAAGCAGATTTATTGTGACAATACGACTGTAGCCAACATTGTGGCTATCTTTGCCTTCATCAGGTTTATAAATACTTATTTGGCCATGTGCAGCTGATCTAGTGTCTCGGAATCAGGACACAATGCCCTCTCACCAGGAACAGACTGGTTATAACTCGTTAAAGGGCAGTGGCTCCTAGGACAAAATGGAGTTTAGTACAGTAGCAGGTTGAAGTAGAACATTACTTAGATGATTTTGAAAAAGCTTAAAAAAATAATTGGCCATTTTTATTTAAAATCTTTGGAGCTGTATCCAATAATTTATGAAATTTAAACTGGCTGGCATAGTCCTGTGCCAAATACAAACAATTCATACTGCTTTCCCTCCACATCATACTTTAACCACTGACAAAAATACAAAGGCAGGAAATGCAAACTGCTGTGAGAGGAAGCAACTATTATTTGGGGACTCTATATTAAGAGGTGATTTTGGAGGATAGTCATGTTGCAAACAAGGCAGATTTCTTCATGAAGCAACAGCTCACAGATAGAAGACATTTAAAAATTGATAAGGAAGCAAGGAAGTTAAGGAAGCAAGGCAGGATGGAGATTTGGATATCCGTTCATTTAGGGATTAACGATTCGTCTTGTAATTAGTTAAGTGTGGTAAAAGATCTTTTTAAGAAATTAAGATCTGTAGCAAGTTGCATCCACTGTATCTTTTTCTGAGGTTCTACTAGTGTACAAGGAAGATGGCAGGATGCACCGATTTTGATGCTTTGGGCTGGATTCAAATGCAGGTGCTAATTTTATCTCTGCCTTTATCTCAATAATCCCCATAGACATCAAAAGGAACATTTTTGATAAAACGGGAGGTAACACTTATCTCCTGCATTTGAATCTAGCCCTTTGATTCTCCACTAAGGAAATGGGGCTAAGAACATTAATTTGGTTTTGGTTCTCACATCAGCCCTATTTGGTGTAACAACGAAACGCACAAAATATAGTTTGCAACTTTCTCAAAAGGGAATAGAGGTTCTCAGCAAGTGGTTCAGAGAGCGCGTGTGTGTGTGTGTGCGTGCGTGCGTGCGTGCGTGCGTGCGTGTAAAACCAGTAAGTTTAGAGCCATGTGTACAAATCTCTGCAGTTTAGGGAAGAAGATCCCTGAACTCACAGCAATAATAACCAGTGAAGAGGAGGACTTCGTGAGGATTACCAAGAACTGGTACAATGAAAAAATGACTGGGATGTAGTAATACCAAATGGAAATAAGACGGTAACTCATATGGGTGTGATCTGTAGACCCCCTGAAAAACCAGACGAATTAGACCAACTACTGGTTGAGAAAATAACAAAAGAGGACAGTGAAAGTGAGGTTTTCATTATGGGGGACTTTAATATGCCTGATGCAGACAGGAAAAAACAGTAGATTCAGCCAGGAGTAAATCTCTGTAAAAAATGTAGGACCTCCCTTAGTGAATTACAAGTGCCAGCTAGGAAGGAAGCCATACTAGATTTATTATTTACAAATGGAGTCTTGGTATCAGATGTAGCTGTACAAATGCGTACTGGCTCCAGTGGTCATCTTTCAGTGTGGTTTCATATAAGAACACCACATTAAAATAAAGATTCTAGATTTTAGAAAGGCTGATTTTTCTAAAATTGAAACATTTATGTCAGCCTTTAACAGCATGTGGCTCTTTAGATAGAGTTCAAGAAAAATGAGATTATCTGAAATGTGTTTTATTAAATGCAACATAATTGCATTATACTTAAGAAAGGGTAAAAGGAAATTAATGTGGTACTCCGCAGAAGTGGCTAAGGAGAAAAAAGTAGCATGTAGGAAGTAAGCAGATGCAGAAGTAGGACGATAGGTATCTGTACAATGCTAGGCTAAATGCATTATTAGATGTGCCAAAAAAGCACAAGGATATGAAAAAAGTGCCAAGTGAATTTAAAAAAAGGAGAAAACTTTTTTTAGATCTATAAGTGAAAGGAGGAAAAAATTAACAAGGAATAGACTAAAGCCAAAATATTAATTTAGGTAACCGACTGCCTCAACGAATATTCGATTGTAAAAATCAGAGTAAGGTAAAGGTATATGACCTTTTCTAGAAGAAGAAGAAGAAGAAGAAGAAAAAAAAAAAAAACCTGAAGTGGGAAGCATGCATTTGTACAGAGGAAGAAGTTCTACTTCAACTCTCTAAGGTAAAAATAGATCAATGGGACCAGATGGGATATACCCAAAGATATTAAAAGAATTTAGTACTGTCCTGACAAAACCTTTAACAGAATTATTCAGTCACTATTGACAGAAACAGTTCCAGAAGGAATAAGGCATAAGACTGATAACAGAATAAGGTTTGATGTTTTTACAGTAGGAAAAATGAGCAGGCTAGATTGGAAAATGGTTATTATCTGCTGTCAAATCTTAGGAGTTGAACTGCTTAAGTTCCACCCAGCTCATCCTTTTCTTCACATATACAATATATGTGTTACATCGTTTAATTTGTGTGTAAATGGCCCTGTTTAGAGAGCATGCACTTTATGTTTGTACTGTTTGCACTTACAGATAAAGGGATAGTAATTTTTCGTTTTATCTTTATTTTATTTTGTAGGCATTAAAAAAACATGAAGAACGATACAAGTCTTATCTCTCATACCTTTATGGTTTGAGAGATATTCACAAGCAAAGTTTCCCCTCCCGCCCCTTTTACGTAGTGTAAGCCATCTCTGCTCAGATGATGAATCTGGTTGTAAGACCAGACAGATAACAGCAGGGGACAACCTTTCCATGAAATCAATGAAAACCCTGCCCCCTTTGACACGTTTTTCAGGTTTTTCCCTCATCTTAATTGAAGATTGTCCCTCTCTGCAGTCTACCTGGGCACCTTCCTTCTGATCTGTCTGAGCAGTGTTACATCAGTAAAAGGGGTGGGAGGGGGATACTTTGTCACTGAATTACTCTTGACCTACAACTCTGACAGAATTGAAATAACACTCTCCAAAGTCCAAATAATATGATGATTAATTAGAGCTGCTTTTAAGAGCCAACATCAGTTAATGGATTGACAGTAGTGCCCGCAGCTCCTGGATTCAGAAAATCTGTACCCTTATCTCAGTAATTTAACAGATAACAGTGGACAATCAATGGGAGCACTGGTAAAGACAGGAATGTCTTGCTCCCTCAGAACATATTAATATACTGCATGTGTGTCATGAGTGTGTTGTACGTATTGCGGTGTGCATAGTGTGTTTGTGTACCTGTCTTGTGCTGTGTGTGTGTTGTGCGTTTGTGTGTGTGTGTCTGTGTGTTGAAGGCCCCTGCAATTCCTTGCAGAGATTTTCTCAGGGGTGGAAAAGCTATATATTACCTTTTTTTTTTTTTTTTTTTTTTTTTTTTTGGGAAGAGGAGATTGTGGGGGAGGGCCAACTCTTTGTCCTGTCAAAATCACACACCCCTATATGTCCTGGACAGGCAATATACAGAAGATTTGAATAACTCCTAGATAGACAGACAGACAGATAGATAGATAGATAGATAAACACTAAGGAAACAGACACTGCATTGCTGCCTTTTTCCAGGGCTCCCATTTGTTTATCCAGGATTATATTTAAATGGGCAGAGAAAACATTTCAGAATACAAGAACTATGGGCACTAATCACAATATAGCCACTGTGTACTAAGAACATTGAACCTGTCCACTTATAAATGTGTTAAAAAGCAAGATTAGTATTAGATTTTAGCTCTGTAATTAATCAATCATTTTTAGATATGCCAGCTGCATGTACATCATATGTAAAGTTATACCAACGTATTTATTTTTTGGTGGTAGTGTTCTTTGATTATAAACTTCATGAGAGGACAAAAAGGGTGATCGTGTTACGGTGGCATTGTCACAATAAATCGACTTGTCTTTTGAGCCATTTATCTGATGGTGGTGTCTGCATTTACATTTCTGGAGTTGCATTCAATGTGAAGTTGTTAATTACTAATGTCTTAAGCCCCCTTTCACACAGGCAACATTGTCACCATGACCAAAAATTGTGAAGGAATTCTTGTGTATCAGTGTCCCCTATGGAGAATTTCATACAGCCAGCATGCACTACTGCAGTTGTTCTAGAGCAGTTTTATTCAATCTTTTTTGCTCAAGGAACCCCAAACCTGCATCTGGAATTTTCAGGACACCCATTAGAAATTATCTTTTTTCTTAAGAAATTACTGAATGGTGCAAAATAAATTCTTAGGTCTCATTTAGAGTGATTTTTTTTACTTTACATAGTTTCCATATATTTACATTAGGAACACAACTTTAAATTTTTTTCTCAGACTTCCAAGAAAAGGTGGGAACCCAGAACGACACTGAAATAGAACTGCTGGGGTAGCTGTATTTTCCTTATGGTTTTATCACTTCTGTTTCTATTGAAAGAATAGGATGCTGGGAAAACCTTGCTATACTGTAACATTTAAATATGCAAAAAATGTTCAGATGCTACAAAAATGTCATTGTACAAAGTTGCCCGTGTGAAAGAGCCCTTAGCATTTCAATTGACTCTAGGCATATTGTTATATCCAATTGTTATATAATAATTCGTTAAATCATGTGTAACGCCGCGACATGTGCAGTAGACACTGCTGTGCGTGCTGCAGTCATGCACAGTAGAGACTGCCCGCGCCGCTGCCGATACAGAGCTGGGCGCTCCGAAGGAGCGTCCAGCTCTGTATCAGCCATGGCGCGGGCAGTCTCTACTGCGCGTGACTGCCCTGCGACCGGGTGGCAGTGGCCAGTGTAAAGGGCTGTTCAACTAGTACTACATAAAATAGGCTTTAAAGGGAGCCATCTTTCCTGTCACAGAACTTTATTAGCTCTATAGCAGGATTGGGCAACATCTGCCTCTCCAGATGTTGGACTACAAATAACTTGCAAAATACAATAAACTGGGGCATATGGTCAAACACCAGAATGGTTTTTATAATGCACTAAAGACTTCCTCAGCATCCATGGAGTTAGAGGTTAAATATTAATTAAGGTATTGCTCTAATTTTTCTTTATACATCTGCCATACTGTAGTTTGGTTCTTTTTTGAAATACTTTGTTTCAAATGGTTATGCTTCTTCACCACATTTTTTTTATATTTAACCCTTACAATGTCAGTGTTGACTAGCAAACACACACACAGAACACCCCTCTAACACTTAAATGGACATTACCACCTAAAACAAATAAGGTTCTTACTGTTTTAAATATTTATAGTTCGCAAACTGTACAAATTTTTCTTAGCTGTAAAAGCCCCCCAAATATTAACTAGCTACTCATATGTAGGCAGCTGTGACAAATTTCTACAGTGACAACTGCATTGAGGTAAACAAATAAAAGATTAGTTTTTCTGAAGTGGAAAGGGTGGGTTCTAATCACATAACAATTACATCTGTTAATTTTTTTACCCCCATAACAACTGGTGACGTTTCTGGTACGACAAGGGTTATGTGTATACACTGCCCCTGGGAAGGAAGGGGCACACTGTGAACACTGAGTCTGAAATTGACTGCTCAAAGATCTAAGTCAGACTCTCGTTTGGCAAGACGGCACACATGATCAGTCACATGTTCCAGCTTGCCTAATGAAGTCTATGCAGTCTTGAAGCGTGATCCAGTCCCAGGTCCGCTGGACATTAAGGGGTTAACAAACAAGCCTAATAAAACAGCCACATTCCACCTTCAATTCAAACAAAAATTTCTAACGAGGTGTACATAATATTTGAATGGATATGAACCCTTTTATTTTTTTTTGGTTATAATGTCCCTTTAAGAAACAAAAATCCCTTTTATCAGGTATGTGCTTTCACCTCAAGTAACATGACAACTATTTAGCAAGTGACAGAGGTTCAATTCTAGGACAAAACAAAAAACATTCCCAACGACTTAAATGGGGCTTTTAACCCCATAGATGCTAGATGGGACTTCAACATAACATTTAAGGTGGTTAAGAGCACCATTTAACCCCTTTGCGTGACAGACGGGTATGCAACGTATTGCATACCTCTCTAGTACTCAAAGTGTTAAATCCATGAGAATTTTTAATTATCCCCTAGAGTGCAGCTGGGTTGCCCCAAAAATGCACCTCTTCAGCTTAATACCTAAACATAACCTGTTGTCCTATTTTGGTAAAGTGTGTAGAACTTTTGCCAAAACTGAAAAAGATCTGGTTAGTTCCAGTACTAACTGAAACTGATTGCACCTGACTAAATTAAATACTTTGCATACATGTTCCAAGGAACAGGCCAATCAGTGAGGGAAAAATGTGTTTTATTAACCCTTTGCGTGTCAGAAGGGTACTCAACATATTGCTTCTGGCACTCAGAGGGTCAAAACTGTATAACCCTTTTTGAGAATCTTCTAAGAATAATGTTCTGTGTTTTAGAATTGTTTGAAGTGTTTAATGATATAGTAATACTTCGTTTAACCATGGTTTATTTAAATATAGATTGCCATTTCAGAGTATTATTGATCTCAGTCACACTCATAAATGCTATAATTTTGCCCCCACCCCAATACACTGATTTAGCAGAATAATCACCAGAGTTGGGTCTCCATCGCAGCCTTACCCAGCAATCTGCCAAACAAGACGACTCCTGCATTCAAGTGTTAAAGGGGAACTATCACCCCAAATAAAGTCCAGCCCCCACAATTAGACATCTAGCAAAAAACTTACCAATAAAACAGTTATGCAGAATAAAGACCTCGTTAGTCAAAGATCCTACCTCAGCTGACATTGATGGCCAGTCAACATCGAAGACGGCTTTGCTTACAGGCATCTGCACACCTGCGCCATCATTCCCAGTCTCCTCTTGGAGGCACTGCATGGTATGGTACCTTTAGGTATCAGAAGGGTCTGAGGGTGCAGGCAGAGGAGTATCTAGAAGCCTCCGGGCCCAGGTGCAAAAAGTGCCATGGCCCCCCCCAACCACACTGCCCCCCCAATGTCCATAATGCCCCCATCTCCTACCACCCAGGTGGACCAGTGGCATGGCAGGAGTGACCTCTACGTGGGTTGAGCTCCTGCGAGGTCCTCTTCAGTAATGCAGAGCACTGGGAGAGGTCATCTCCTAGCACATTGCATTACAGGGAGATTGCGGGTGCCAGGTAGAGGGGTCGCAGGGGGCAGACTGGCTCCTGGAGTGACTGGTCCAGTCACAGGTGCGACCCCTATAGTTATGCCACTGGGTGCAGGCGCGCAGATGCTTCTAGAGCACTATTGCCTGGCCGTCAGTATCGGCTGAGGTAGTATTTTTGACGCAGTCTTTATACTGCATAACAGTTTAATTGGTAAGCTTATTGCTAGATGCCAGATTAGGGGGTGGACTTTATTTGGGGTGAGTTCCCCTTTAAAGTGTAAAGGGAACTAGGTACAATACAACTAGTGCTTAGGACCTCTTCAATGTATGAAGATCACCAGGAAGGGTTGTCATGGCAGTTTTTGCAGTATACTTTTAAGTGGCCTCACACAAAACAGCATGCAACCCTTAAACACAGTAGTCATGCCACAGAATCTCACACTGCATGACAGCGCGAGATTCTTATGTCGCCTACTGAAATGTAGCCGAAGTGATGGTCTGCTGGTCTGTGTTAAAATAAACATTGTTGGATGTGTGAGTATGCTCTTACTTGCAAATAGCGTGCAGTAAGGCTCTTTCCACAGAGCTAACAGATTGTAGTCCCTCCTCTCACACCGTGCCCTCTCTCTATTGTTTCTGTCTCACAGCCTCATTTAAAATAAACAGTCCTCTGCACCTCCGGTCCTCCACTACTGAGGATAATAAGGAAACAATAGGAAACAACGGGCACGGTGTGGGAGTTGGGACTACAATCAAGCCTTACTGCATGCTATTTGCAAGTACATGTATACCCACATCCAACAATGTTTATTTTAACACAAACCAGCATCCGCTACAATTTAGTAGGTGACATGAGAATCTCACACGGTCATGCAGTGCGAGAGTCTCATGTCGCCCTTTTTTATTGTGGTGACATGGTTACTGTGTGAAAAGGTAGCACGCTCTTTTGTGTGCGACCGTTTAAAAGGATACCGTTTTTGCAGTCAACCCTTTTGGAGTAGAAGGGGCTGATGATACAAAAGGGAGGGAGGAGGGATAATAAAACCTATATAAAATGTTTATTGAATTGTACCCTTAGCACTGCCCAATGTTTAAACTAAGCACTGCGCTATTTGTAAACCCGCCAAATAAAAAGCAATGTCTGAATGGGTGAACAATAATTATAGAGCTTGATTCCAGGTGAGATGTGGCTCAATGTCTGTTCCTACGAAACAGAGTAAAATTGTTGTGGAACAGGTTGAACTAACTGAGCACACTTTCTGTTACCAACTTAGGTTGACAGGCAGTTTTTGATTATAGTTAAGAATCCTTCAAAAACAGGGAAGCTCAAACAGGAAAGAGAAGGTAGATATAAAAACAGTAAACACAGACCTCCTGAGGTTCCTACAACATAAAAATATTCAAGTAGAAAATCTACATCACATAGCAGCAGCTATTTCTGTAGGTTAGCACACCAACAGCACTTTATTCAGTGTGAGACACAGATGTGTTGTAGCCGTGCTTTTAGCATGCCAAGAGGCAGAAAACACTGGAATGTAACAAGACAAGACCCACAATTCTATAAACATTCCATTGACATTCAAAAAACTGTCAAGACAAAACCACAGTTAGAAAGATGCTTTCTATATATCCCATGATGCAAGAATACAATATAACAATGGGAATCAGGAAGGCAATCCTGTCTAAGTTTGTACTAGAGTCAAACATGGCTTTCACCCCTTTGAGTGTTAAGTTTTATTGTCCCCCTCCCTCTTTCCCAGAGTTCAGCAAAGAAGCTCAAACAGACAGTGTCTCCACTGATGGAGATCGGGTTAAGAATCACAACTGCACTGTTCAAATAGACCAAGATAAAAATTCCTTTTCTGTATATCATTTTACTGTGTCCTGGGCATCAGCTGTGCTTTATTTGGTGATCAGAACAGAGTAAAATGACTGATAATAGATGTCTATCTTGTCTGCTCGCTGGTTGATCAACCTTATTTCCTTCAGTGCTGAAAGCAAACTTCAGCAAAGGGGTGGTGATGGAGGGGATAATTCTTTAACAACTTCAGAAGGGATGCATTTTAAAGAATGCTGAACAAACAATTTGAAATAGGAAGAGAAGGACAGTAGCTTCTGAACACATATAGAACAATTTTACATTTGATTTTGAATTGTTTTATTATTAATTTCCTTCCCATTATGTGGAGACATTAGGAGAGGTGTTTACAAATATATACGTTATAGTAACAAGTGAAGTCAGTGCTATAAAGTATCAGTAAAGATTCAAGGGATGGCCTTTATAAATGTAAGCTGCTATATGACCTTTATGGGAACAGATCCCAGAATGGAAAACTCTACCGTGGTTTCTGTCGCCACCCCCCCCTTCCCCCTGCAGATCTCCATCATCTGCAGGACTGAATGATGTCAGAGCTACATTCAGGAGTTCAAGATTTCTGTCCTTACCACTGATGTCCACGTTGGACGAATTCGCTGAAATTGGGCTCCACTGGAGAGGACAGAAATGTTGCTTCCTCTCCCAAAAGTGCCATGTTAAGCACTGCCATCACCCAGTCCTGCAAACCTGGAAGATCTAACGGGAAAGGAGAGAGTATGGCATAATTTTAAGCTATTTCAACTTAACCATATAGCTATCAGGCAACTTCATACAGTTATAATTCTGAATCCTCTGAGCCTTTACTGCCATTAAATGATTGCCCATACATCATGCGATGATAATAGAGTGGGAAGAAAAAACAAACAAAACATACAACACACCTACTGAGCAGCACAGTTTATCGGTTTGATTCAAATCTGTTAAGACCCATATCTACAAACTAAATGTTGAACAATTCTAGAGTAAACCAGCTGTGCCACAGGAGAAAAAAAAAATTACAAATTTCCCACATTTCCATTAAATGGTGGTTTTAATATCTCAAATGCTAAAGGTCTCCAATGGAATGCTTCCCAAAATGTTGGAGATCTCCAACACTGACAGATCAATATAAAAGCCCATTTAAATGAATAGGAATTTAGTTCTCCCCAATGGGGCGGCTGATTTACTACAGAATTTCACCTTCTGTGGATTTGAGGTATGGTACTTTAATGCATTTTCCAGCAAAAGTGGATCTATCACCCCCATGCAAGTTTGTCTAAAAAGTAGGTTTATTTAGCGACTAGGTGGAATACTATTTTCATTTTGTTTTTTAATTCTTCGTTTTGCCGAAATTAAGCATGTAAAGATGATCCTGCGCCCTTACTTCCGGACAGACTGCGGTTACAGCTCTGTACCGCGGTCTGTCTCCCTTCCCTCGATCCAGCCTCCTCTGATGACGGAGGCTGTCTGTCTGTAAGCTGGAGCACTCATTGGTCAGAGAAAACTCCAGTTTACAGGCAGAAATCCTCCGCCATCGGAGGAGGCTGGATCGAGAGGGAAGCAGAGGAGGAATGACAGACTGCGGTACAGAGCTGTAACTGCAGTCTGTCCGGAAGCAAGGACGCAGGATCATCTTTACACGCTTGATTTCTGCCAAACGAAGAATTAAAAAACAAAGTTTAAATAGTATTCCAGTTAGTGGCTATATAAACCTCCTTTTTAGACAAACTTGCATGAAAATCTTACAGAAAATTTAGCACCTTCCTGTACCAAGCATAAACTCCCATTGTATGGACCACATTGTTTGATTTGCTTTCAAAGTATAAAAAAGGACAAGGTCCAGAATTTAGCAATAAGGCAGTGTTCCCAGCTTCATGAAATAAAGCAAGTCTGAGAGCCAATGCAACATTCATTTCCTTATCAGATCAAATACCTGAGTGCAACAATCAGTCATTTAAGGAGAAAAGTCAGTGCATGCCCAGTGCATTGCTTTCAAGTGTGTTGGTCAATCCTCTGGCATTCGAAGGGTTACATTTACATATTTATCTTTACTGAACCAGCAAAGTCTACCAGCAGAAGTTAATACAGTGACAGAATTTAAGCATGCATGGGATAGGCATAGGGCTGTCCTTATAAGAAAAGACCAAGTTTTTACAGTAGGAAAATGGGCAGACTAGATGGGCCGAATGGTTCTTATCTGCCATCAAATTCTAGGTTTCTGGGAGAAAAAAAAAAAAAAAAAATGAATGTTGAACTATTCTGATGGATCAGCAAACTATGTACTAAAATCTCTCTCTGTTAAACATTAGCACCGCCTAATAATTAACTCACACCTCTCAATCTGGGCAGAAAATATTTGGTCAGTGTGCATCAACTCAACATGGATTGATTCTCGAATATGAATCTTTAACACTGTATATGCTGTTTAAGAAGGCAGACGCTATTCGCTGTTTCCAAACTACAGGACCCCCAAACAAAGATTCTTTTAAAGGAAGAGTGGAAGGGTTTTGACATCCTTGAGTGCTGCAATAATGAATCAGGCTTGCCTCCATGGACAAGACACCCTGTACTAAGACATTAATTGTACAGAAGAAATACTTGCAAAATTAATTTATAGGTGCCACCATGATTTTCTGCCAAGACTAAAGTGAAGGAAGTTATTAGGAGGCGTTAAGAGTTCCTTTAATTCCTGTTCTACCATTTCAATCACTGACTCCTTCATTTACAGGACAACAGCATGAACGGATCGTTTTACCTCAGGTCTTAATCTTGGCATGGATGGTGCCATTTTGTAGGTCTGATCATTAAAGAAGCACAAACATGAATGTAAAAAATCATGTAATTTGTGGAAGTCTAGGTTAATCCTTTGAAGCTCAGAGGGGAATGCAATGCTTGGCACTCAAGGTGTTAAAAACAACTTTTTTTTTAAAGATATATTAAAAATCTCTCCTTTTATGATCCAAAATATAGTGCAATGGGTCTCATCTTATCCACAAAAGAGAAAAAGCATACAAATCAAGGTGTATTTATTAAAAAAAGGACTAATTACAAATGTTTTATCTTGCAAAAGGCAAATTGAGAAACATATTATATTTAAAAAAAATGGTATGGTATGGCTTAACATTTTTCTTTATTTGTAAGTTGGCACTATGCTCAAGAGAAAACAGGAGTCATTCTGGAGCAAACCAACTGCACCATAGAGGTCAAATACAAATTCCCAAATTTAAACTCATTTCAGACCTCTAACTTTCAAGGGGTTAAACACATTTAAATCCATATTCGTGGTTATTTTCCCTATATGGTGGTGTTTGACTGCACTAGAATTGCTCTACTTTTCTTTTGCATATGTGGCCATGGAATCGGAATTAGGAAACGGGCCATGGTAATTTAGCTCTGACCTGCAGAGGTAACATTCTCAGACATATTTATCATCATGGTATACACACACCTCTGAGGCAATCTGAATGAATAAAGACTTGAACTTTCACATGGACACATTATCAAGTGTACCAGTTAAGTTTTCACATTCACAGTACATAAAAGAAAATACACATGAAAAGAAAAGTAAAAGGTTAAATTAACAAGGGTTTATTCACAGGAATACACGTGGAGAAAGCAACAGAAAAGCTGAACAAATTAAATGAAAAAAGGGATCCAAACCCAACTTTCATTCTGTAGCTTTTAACTTGCACCCCAATGTGTCTGTCAGGGTACAAAAGGGCCACCAACATGCGCCAATACAGTGCAGATTCCCTGCATCATATCTATGAACTTAAATGTTTACTTATGATCATGCTTTGAACAAAATAAAGGAGGGGGGAGGAGAAAAATAAGGTAATATGTTGAAATGGGAATTCTAAACACAATTATCTTGATCTCTACAGTTTTCAATATGTGCCATCTAACATTACGTATCCTTTTAAACTGATCTTATACCATGTAATCTGATAAAATCACTAGTATATAACCATGCAGAAAGTACATCACACTTGACAGCACAGAGGCAAAAGGATTCGCACAATTATACCAGCTTTCCACATTGTGTTACACACACAATACAATAGTAATCTTGTTTTGTAAGACACTAGAAATTATAATTCCTTTTAATATATTAACCTATACACTGCCTTAATGGCTTGCTACAAATTACAGAGCAACGTGTGGCATTCCACTCTGGCAGGGAATGGGTCATTGTCTAACCGTAGTCTGCAGCACTTTATTATATCTAGATCTTCATAAAAACAAAATTTGCAAGAAACCTAAAAACAGACATCTTTAATGTAGGGCTACATTTAATTGGAAAAGGGAGGAGAAAAAAAAACTAAAACACTAAACAAACAAAAAAACAACATAGAACTGGCGCACATGGGTAAATGATTGAATGTTATTATGTGATGCAAGCATGCTCCTTACCCTTCTAAATTAATTTCCTTTTTCTCTCTAGAAGATTCCTTGGGCCTTCTAAACAAAAGAAAAGCAGAGCAATTCAGGGGCAAAACAAAATGCAGGGAACAAATATAATTGCATGGTGCCATTAGACCCGTGAATTCTAGGTGTCTCAAACATGTTCCTAGAGGTCTCAAATTCATTGCTGCTCAATACTTCTGAGACCTCACTAGTATTCAAGAGATTAAAGGCCCCATTTAAAACCATGGGATTAATTTTATTTCTCCCCCATGGTGCAGCTAGATTGCCCCATAATTACTCAACTTTTCTTTTGAACATGAGGGCCTTTAGACTGCATAACCACTTTTAAAGAAGGAAAACCAAATGTGACATTGTAGGGCAATTGATTAATGGATCTTCCCAAAACTGTAGGGGAAGAAAAATGCCTTGGTCTAGAAAAGGAGTGGGGAAAGTATGCCATTGCAGCTGTTGCACTACATCATTTTTATCCTATTGTCTAATTGAAGTCTAGCAGCTGGAAAGCCACAAGTTTCTCACTCGTGGTTTGAAATTATTCATTTTGCTGCTAAAAGGGCCTGAAACTTAATGCTCAGCAAGGGAGTGATTCTTAAAAAAAAAAAATATACATATATTAAACCATTATATTTATGTTTACAGAAAACTAAAAAAAAAACTAAAAAAAAAAAAAAAAAATACAAAAACCTAAGGCATTATTCTTAACTCATTTCTTCCCCTCCTCAATCAAAAAGTAAATAAATAAAAACAACAACAAAAAAAAATACTAATTTGGCATTTTGGTGGGTGTCAAATTATGCAGTAGATCTTTATTCACTTAACAGGCATCTGAACGTTAGACTAAGTACCTGCCCTTAATACGCATAGCAAGCTGCGTTTTTAACTGCACTGACTTCATCTATGTATGTCTTCATTTACATGCAAACACCAATAAGTCCCAATCATTGGGATACACATTTAGGCAACCCTTTGCTTTAAAATAAATGCCATTTACTGTTATACTCCCCATTCTTAAGATTTCCTCTAAAGTGTGCAAAAATTATTTTCCTCTTACTTAACCCCATAGAGTTCAATTATTAAAGTACTTCTTTAAGTACAATTCCCAGTATACCAGAATGTGCTGTTTGGCGATTCTATTCTTAATTTGCTTCTTCACATCCAGTGCAGTATTTTAAAGGAGACGTATTTCCACCCACAAAGGCTCCAGACGTTTAAACGTTTCCCAACATCGACTTAATACAGTGACGGCAACACCTCCCTCCCGCCCCTCCCAGTAGGCTTTGGGATTGTACTGTGTTCCCTACTGGTTTGCAATTTCCCCCTGTAAAAGGGTAGCATTTTCCCTGGGTGCAGAGGCTCCCTCGTTGTCTCCCGGACTGAAGGACCTAAAACGGAATACACAAAAATGAGATTACAGTTTGCAAAAATTACATCTTCACAGGATCAGGCAAGCCAATCTGTACATTAAAAAGAGAACTGTGTCCTTGGTATAAGTTGACCTCCATTATACATATTAAAATTCAAACATTTTTGTTAGAGTCAGGGTTTAAGTTCTAACTCAAACCAAGAAAAGCAGTGAAGAGAGAATTTTAGTAAACTTGCCATTAAATCCTTTTATCTTAGTCTATCCAAAACACAGGAACCATTGGGAAAAGTCTCCTCAAGAGGGCAGGGGCACTCCCTCCTTTCCTATACTTCACCACTAACAACTGCATTCAATTTTAATCTATAGCAAAGCCAAGATAAAGCAGCGGTGATAGGAAAGGAAATCCCCTGAACAGATAACTCAAGAGGACCCCTCTCTGCCCAGGGACTCAAACCACTGGTTTTTTTTCTTCAGAAGGAAGTCCTGTGCTTCATTAAGATAAACTGATTCAATGGTAGGATCACTTAAATTCTCTTTACTCTGTCGTCCAGTGTTGAACACAGGAACCGTGGAGATATACCAAAGCTATTTGCCAAATTTCATGGGAGTAAAATTAAAAAAAAAAAAAAAAAAAAAACCTCTACCCGAGACCAGTTTCCATAGGATCAACTGGTACAACATGAACCTCAGAGGTCAACAAAGAAAGTACACACCAAAATGAACAGAAAACAAACATCTTTAGATGAAAAAAAAAGCTGTCCTCCGCTATGTGCAGACATTCACTCAATAGTGTTTGGTTAAAGTGTGCAGAGAATTCACTGCGTTACACAGATGTTCAGCAGTGGTATGATTCGTACAGGCCCAAGATGTGGCAAACGATCTGGTGGAATATGCTGTGACTCTATAGGGAACGTGTTTATTCCTGAGGACATATGCCTAGAATTTGGTCACCTTGATCCATGAAGCCTGACCAGCAAGCAGTCCCTCAGAGATGGTAGTGAATCAGATTTCCAAAATGGTTGGGTGTGATGAAGACAGAACTTCAAGTAACATACCACATCCAACAGATGAAGAACAAAACCAATACAATCGGAAGCATAAAAGGTTATGCTCGTGAATAATGATTGGCACAACATTAGTAGAAGAGGGACCAACTCTTATAATACAACTTTGATGAAACAGGTTTTCTAGCTTAAAGCATAGCAGAAATGACTTCAGAAATTTTTTTTTTTTTTTGGTTAAAGATGCTTGCCTCAAGAGTCAAACTGTCAAGCCAACTTCTCCATACGAAGATGGCATATAGGGACCTGGGTCAGAAGGTCTGGTCTCAAGGGGATTTGAAAAGACTCCAGCATGGACAGACTGAGAAGATCAGAAGATCCCAATACACAGCCCAAAGGGGCCAGAGAGGAACGATCAGGATGACAAGCCCTCTCCATCCTGACTTTTCTCAGCACCCTTGGAATCTGAGGCAATACATACACTAAAAAAAAATTCCATGGGATAGTCTTCACATCCACTGGAAAGGCCAGAGGATCCTGCGACCTAGTACAGAATGAAAGGAACCTTAAAGTTCAGAATAGACGCCAGAAGATCCACTGTTGATAAACCCAACAGCTGATTAACAAAGTTGAAAATGCTCTGATTGAGTTCCCAGTTTCTGGGATCCAGGTGGCAACAAGTTAAGAAGCCTACAACTACAACTGGAATGTGAACCGCGGAGAGGGCTAGCATGTGGGCCTCAGCTCACTGGAGGCTGACAAGCTATGTAAACGTCTGCACCCTTGTGTTTTGACTGAATCCTCACTTCCACAACTTCTCAGCAGCGTTCTGATTCTTCTAGGCGAAAGATGCGCTCACCGATCTGGTAGAATGCACAGTAAGCAGAAAGGGGACAGTTTTTTCATGAGGATATATGCCTGGTGAATGGTCACCTAGATTCAGGAAGCAACAATAAACTTATAGAGCATGCACAAGCAAGACCTAAGGAATAACGAATAGTGGATCATATTTCCGAAAAGGCTGTGTGCTATGAGCATACTACTTCAAGCATTTGACCACACCCAACAGATGAAGTTCCTGCTCCTATCTAACAGAAGGAGCAGGACAGAAAGGAGGAAGAACATTTTCCTGGTTGATGTGGAAAACTGAAACAACGTTGGGTTGAAACCTAATAGGAGTATGCAAAACCACACTGTCTGGGTGAAAAAACAGAAAAGAGGATTTTAGTCTTACCTGTTAAATCCTTTTCTCTTAGTCCATGCAGGTTACTGGTAAATTTGGGTAGGTGATCCGCCCCTTTAATCAGGCAGGAATAATTCTAGAAGTGAATGCAAGGGGTGGAGCCTACCTTCCCTCCTTGGCTGCAGCTATCCAATCAGCTCCAGTAAGATTTGAGACACTAACTATTGACTAGGTAGCAAGAAGGGAAAGAAGACTCCTGTGAGCATGACCCCAAAGGACCCCCACGGTCTGCCACTGGACAGCCAAGCATGGTCCCCTGACAGGGTGGCAGACCAGTAACCTGTATGGACTAAGAGAAAAGGATTTAACAGGTAAGACTAAAATCCTCTTTGCTCTGTTGTCCAATACAGGTTACTGGTAATTTTGTGATGTCCAACCATTGAGTTTCCCAAGGGCGGGAAGTAAGGCAAAGACCAGGTGCAAGGCCCCCAGAGTCACCACAGCAGATATGAACCATCAGATCAGAGATAGCCCAACAAACAATGAAGTGTCAACAGACACTGAACAGGGGTAACAACACCCCAACAGTTACACAGAACACTGAACAAGAGCCAACGGGGCTCAAAAGAGAAGGAAGCACCGAAGAAGGTCCTAGACAGGCAAGACTGTCTCCAGGATCTTCCTCCCAAAGCTGGAGTCAGCCGATGCCAGCAGTGCTTTGAAAAGGTGTGCACAGACAACCAAGTGTCAGCCTTGCACAACTGATCAGCAGAGGCCTGATTCTTGTAAGCCCAAGAAGCCCCAATAGATCTAGTAGAATGAGCCATGACCCAAAAGGGAACAGGCTTCTTCCTTAGCTCGTAAGTCTCACGAATAGTGGGCTTGATCCAAGACGCAATAATGACTTTGGATGCAGGTCTCCCTGCCCTGGGGCCCTCAGGAATGAAGAACAGCGTGTCAGACTGTCTAATGGACTCAGTGCGATGTACATAAAACTTGGGCAGAAAGAAGACACCACAATCTCCTGATTAATGTGGAACTCGGAGACCACCTTCAGGAGAAACTCCTGAGAAGTGCAAAGCACTGCCCTGTCTTTATGAAACACCAAAAAGGGTGGTCTACAAAACAGAGCATGTAACTCCACGACACGGCAAAAAGACGATCACTAGGAAAAAGGCCATTTTTCACATCAGCAGGCGTAGAGGAATAGTAGCCAAGGACTCAAAGGAAGGGCACGGAAGGACGCCCCAAATCACTGAGGAGCGGGAGTCTTGAAAACAGGACGTTTATGAGCAACGCCCTGGAAGAAAACCTTGACATCAGGAAGAATAACAATGCGCTTCGGAAAGAAAAGAGAGCAGAAGTTTGAACCTTAAGGGAACTCAAACTGAGGACCTTATCCACACCGTCCTGCAAGAAAGCCAGGACCATAGGCAGATCAAAATCCTGAAAAAGGTCCTTGTCAGCACACCACTATAGAAAGGTCGGCCAGACACGATGGCAGGCCTTAGAAGAAACAGGTTTGCGGGCACCAAGCATAGTAGCCACCACACCAGAAGAAAAACCCCTCTTCTTCAGTACAGAGAATTCAATTTCCAAGCCGTCAAAGCTAGCCAATGAACATCCTCCTTCTACAGGTAACCCTGTAGAAGAAGATCCGGACGGCAAGGGAGACTGAATGGCTCCGCCAATGACAGATCCAGAAGCTCCGGAAACAAAGCCTGTCAAGGCTAGTACGGAGCAATCAGAATGACTGGACAGCGCTTCAGTCTCAATTTCTGCAACACCCTGTGCAACAAGCGGAGGAAAGATGTAAGCCAGAGGAAATAACCAAGGAATGGACATGGCATAACACTGCTAGAGCTAGAGAATCCCTCCAGCGAGAACAGAACCTCAGAACCTTCTGGTCGTGTCTTGTTGCCATCAGGTCGATGCAAGGAAGACCCCACTTCTGAACAATGAGGGTGAACACCTCTGTGTGCAGCTCCCACTCTCTGCTGTCCACAGTGTGTCGACTGAGGAAATCTGCCATGACGTGGTCTACGTCAGGAATTTGCACTGCCCAAGAAAAAATAGCCTTGACCTCTAGCCAAGCGACGAGACTTCTTGTTCCGCCTTGCTTGTTGATGTAAGCAACAGCCGTGGTGGTCGGACTGGGCATTCTTCCAGCTGGGGTGTCCAGTGGCGAAGGGCATGAAATATCACCCAAAGCTCCAACAAGCTGATGGGAAGGAGAGGTTTCTCCGGAGACCACCAAACCTCTGGTGACCCAGGACCGCTCCCCAGCCAGAGTGCCTGGCATTCGTTGTCACCGTGGTCCAGAAGGATACCAGGAAGGACTTGCCTTTCAGCAGATTGGAGAGGTCGAGCCACCATGACAAACTCAGTTCCACATGAAGAGGGAGGGATACTGACATGTTCAGAAGGTCCGGCTGACCCCTGCACACCTGGATCACAAACCTCTGGAGTTCCCTGGTGTGAGCCATGGTAAATGGGGCCGCTTCTATGATGGAGATGAATTTCCCCACTAGAGAGGACAGCTTCTTGGCTGGAACTGGATCGTGAGCCAGAACAGCAGAAACCCTGTGGGCGATCTGGTGAGCCACCTCGTCCGTGAGAAACACCATGCTCTGCTGAGTGTCGAAGAGAAGACCCAGGAAGACCAAAAGCTGGGATGGGACAAGATCTGATTTGTCCATGTTGATGATCCACCGATGATGGGTGAGCACATGAATGCAGTCCTGAACCTGCTGATGAAGTTCCGCAGAAGGGGCTTTCAGAAGCAGGTTGTCTGTGTATGGAGTAACTCCGATGCCATCCCGATGGAGGACGGACACTAAACCTCCCAGGACATGGTTGAAGACTTGAGGAGCTGTAGTCAGACCAAAGGGAAGAGCTGAAAACTGAAAGTGCCCTTGGTCGCAGGC
Organism: Rhinophrynus dorsalis; assembly: GCA_037306005.1. Taxonomy (NCBI): domain Eukaryota; kingdom Metazoa; phylum Chordata; class Amphibia; order Anura; family Rhinophrynidae; genus Rhinophrynus; species Rhinophrynus dorsalis. The sequence goes on along the minus strand of CM074718.1, from coordinate 597,374,007 downwards.
AAATCTGAGATCCTGCCGACTCTCTGGATTAATGGCGATGTGTAGATGCGAATCCTGAAGATCCAGAGAGGCAAGGAATTCCCCCGGGGGAATAGCAGCATAGTCCTTAGGGACTCCTGTTGATAATGAGTCCTGATCACAAAGAAATTGAGATCCTTCAATCCAAAATGGGACGACAGCCACCATCCTTCTTGGAGACCACAAAGAGGTTTGAGTAAAAACCCATTACCTCAGTCCCAAATTGGAACAGGTTCCAGAACATCCTTGTCCAGAAGGGCCTGGATAGCTCCATTGAACAGAAATGTCTCTACACCCTGGGGCGTATGAGAGGGGAAAAACCAAAAGGGAGGAAGAGAAGCAAAAGGAATCCTGTACCCTTCTGCCACCACCTGTAAAATCCACTGGTCCGCCACAGAAACCTCCCAGACGCTGTGGGAGTAATGCAGATGGCCACCCACAGCTGAGTGGAGACCTGGGTTTGGCAAGTCATGCAGAAGTAGGCTTGAAAGCCTTAGGCTTGGAGGAGACATTGGGCTTCCATTGCTGTTTGGGCTTGGAAGAGGAACACAGAAATGAGGGAACCTCCTTGTTCGTCTCAGTCTGGAAGGAACGAAAAAACCGATTACGCTTGAGAGGAGTCTTCTTCCTGGGGACCATAGGCAGAAGGGTACTCATGCCCCCTGCGGCCTCACTAATCAGATCCTTAAGATCTGGCCCAAACAAAGAGGTGCCTTAAAAAGGCAATGAGAGCAAAGCTTTCTTGGGAGCTGCATCAGCAGACCAGATCTTGAGCCAAAGAGCTCGTCTGGCAACCACAGACATGGTGGAAACCCTCGCCACCAAACGGATGGCAGTAGAAACATAGTGCTGGGTCTCAGAAATTTTGGCAAGTCGTCGCAACATATCTGAAGTAGGAGCACCCTGACTGACAGCCAGGGTGAGCTGTTCAGTCCAGACCGCAATGGCCCGGTTAACCCATGTCGCAGCGAACACTAGACGCATGGCAGTACCAGCAGTGGCAAAAATGGACTTGAGGGAGACCAAGCTTCTTGTCAGTCCAGTCTTTCAGAGCGGAGGCATCAGCAACTGGCAAGGCAATGGAGCATCTACTTTGGAGGGGATGAACCCACTGAGCAAATACCGCCTCAGAGAAGGGGTAAAGCTTGGCAAATTTCTTGTAAACAGAAGGTTTCCTGTCCGGAGACTTCCACTCATCAGACATAAGGCGGTCAAGAGTGGGGTTAGGTGGGAAACAAGTAAGCGGTCTTTTAGGCTCCTGAAATACATCAGAGGCATCCGAAGAAACCTCCTGAACTAAGGGAATGTTTAGGGTAGTTAAGATGGCTCTGATCAAGCCCTCAGCTGAGGGATCAGGATCAGCCTCAAAGGGGTCCCCAAAAAACTGAGGAGCCCACAAGCAGAACATTCCTCAACATCCGAATCCACCAACAGTTATCCTCAGAGGAATGTGATACGTCAGGTACTCCCTGCGGTTTCAGCTGGGAAGATCTGATGGAAGAAGGGGTCTGCCAGGAGTGGAAGACCCCCTGTAACTGGGATGGAAAGTGTTGCAATGTAGACTGAATGTCTCTGGTAGCAGCCTTGAACTCTTGCACCCAAACTGGCTCTAATGCATGGCTGGAGGTCCCTGGGAGACTCTCAGGGACATCAGAACATGCTGGGCATAAATGACCTGAGAATTCTCTAGGTAACCCTGAATGACATGAGCAATGCGCAATAGGGGACAGAAACCCCAGTGTTCTTAGTCTTAAACCTTGCCGCAAGCCCTAATGGATTAGACATTCTCACAGTGTCAAAATGTTTAAAGTATAAGGAATCACCCAAATACAGTGTGTAAGATTAAAATTTCCCCCCAGAAATCGCTAAAATGCACTTATCTGGCAGGCAAAGGGTTAAACTGCAGAGGAGAGAAGGAGAGTTCAAGCACTGCGTAGGATACTCGTTCAGGAAAAGGCACAAAATGGCTGCCGCTGCGGGAGCCAATCGGAAAAGAGCACGCGAAGCAATCGCTCATGGGAAATGTAGTTTTCCCAGACAAAGTACCCCAACAGTGCCCGAAGCCCCCTGAGCCCCCAACACACACACACAACGTTAACCTGATGACAGAGCTAGGGCATACAATTAAAATGAGCCATCTCATTGAGCCATCTCATTGAGCCATCTCATTGAGCCATCTCATTGAGCGGTTGCAGAGATATGTCCCAAACTGTACAGTGCCACAGAAGTGAATGGAGCAATGGCGTCTGTGCGGTAAAGTGCGCCTTAAAGGTGCGGAACACACATTTTGCAAAGTTGAAACTGTGAATTATAATTACATGAAACATCACTAGAACATGTTAGCAGACCCAAAAAACACTGAACCCAGTAGGAAAAGTGTCAAACCCCTAAAAGATGCAAAACCAGCAACTAAAGGGTTAAGTTACCACAGAAACTTGCTCCAAAACCCCCAACAGACATACAGATAAACCCAATGAGTGCAGGAGTGTGCAATAGGAACTCCAAAGGAAAACCCCTGTGTGGAGGGGCACTGTGGGACATGTGGACCTGCAGCACTCAAAAGGTTGCTCACCTTTCCTGCAGATCTTCTGTCTTCAGACTACCATATATTAAGAAGCAGCCTCAGTGGGCAACTCCTGAGGATTTTCCCCCCAGGGCTTAAGGTCCACAAAAAGCACCTGGATACTGAGCTAGCCACATCTAAGGGCATTGTCAGTTATGGTAATCTGCCTAATGGTGGTATTCCATTTCTAACAGAAAAATAAAACAATTAGATAAAACTATAGCAGAACTGTTCACTTGCCTGTGTCTACACCAAGGAACAAATCTTACTGGAGCTGGTTGGCTAGCTGCAGCCAAGGAGAGAAGGTAGCCTCCACCGCCTGCATTCATTTCTAGAATCGTTCCTGTCTGGTTAAAGGGGCAGATCGCCTACCCAAAGTTACCAGTAACCTGTACTGGAAGACAGAGAAAGGGAGGTTTAAAAGAGAAAGCCTGAAGAAAACCTATCTTAAGCATAGACAGAAGGGAAACTGAAGACAGGTGCTCAAAAAGAGGCTTCTAAAACACTCCCAATACCAGGTTCAAATCCCACGGAGGATGTGATCCTGAAAAACAGAGTAGGCATGAGCTACCCCCTGGACAAAACACTGCATATTAGAGAGTAAGGGAATCTACTCCTGAAGGAGGAATGAAATCGCTGAAATCTGAATCTTGATAGAACCAAGACCTAGCACTTTCTGAAAACCATCAGAAGAGAAAAGGGTTGTGTGTCATCTAAACACTTGTCGAACAGGGACCAAACCCAATGATAGACCTGGTAAACATTTTTTGGTACTCATAGGGTTAAGATGTTCTTTCTAGAGCAATTATGATCGGTTGTCAATCATGGACATTTTGAATCCCAAGCTTACAAGTTTATTGGCTAAGTAACTTATTAGTCCACCTATCATAATTTTAACAGAGGCGGACTTGTAGGTATAATATCTAATGGTTGCTCAGTATAATTCTTGATAGCCTCCTGATGAAATTGTCAGTGGATCATGAAACGCGTTGAGGGTGTATAGAAATTATTTAAACAATACATTTACTCTTTTTATTTGTTTTGTATAATTTTAACAAAAATGTATGGAATAAAATAACATTTAAATTGAGCCAATACGTTCGAATTCGGGTTTTTGTCATTGGAGTGAGCAACCACCTACAGTGCCGATCGATGAGGTCCGTGTGGGGAGGACCAGCACGAATTGTCCCCACAAATGTTAAGACCAGTAGTATATCCATCTACTTCAGTCTCGATGTGTTCCAAGTAAGTACACGGATTGATTGTGTGTTTACACTGATGTAATAGAGATAGTCACAAGATACAACAGCGCTCTCCTATTGTGTTTTTTCTTGTCTTATGCCGAGGGATATATGAACAAGATCCGCTAGACATCGAGGACAGAGCAGCAGTACTGAACTACTTGTGTGGAGGCAGCATAGTATACTCCATATGCTTGAAGTGCTACTATATTGAACGTATAAGTAGCATTGTTGAAATGTGAGTATAATTCTCACCAAAGAAGAATTGAATGTAAACTCTACTTTTTCTGAAATACTACACTATATTTGGCTCCCTTCTTTCATTTTTGTTTTTTATATGTTCCATTTGACATGACGATCAATATGTTAGGGGGGGTAAGGGTGTTCGAGTCTTGGAGATACCCCCATGCTATTAAAGGTTCCCACACCGGTACAAATACTAGAATAATAATCACCCTTAAAAAGTCCAGAAAATACACTTATCTGGCAAGTAAAGAGTTAATTTGGTTAAAGAGAGCAAGGAGAGTCTGCCTCTGCATAACACAAGCAAGAGAGAAGTAAAATGGCCACTGCAAAACTGACAGCCTATAGAAAAAAGCAAGAAAAATGGGCATTCTGGGAAAAGTAGTTTTCTCTGTTACTGTTGCCTAGAAACACATACAACTCCATTTGTGGAATCTCAATGAGCCCCCTTATCACTCAAAAAGGGGACCTGATAATAGGGCATGAGAAGACAAGATAGAGCTCACTTTGACAGTTGTATCTTAAAAGCCTGAAGACAACATATGGACCACAGACACATAACCCACAGAAGTCAATGGAGCAAAGATGGAGGTGGGAGTAGGAGTGAAAGGGTTAACCAATAGAAAAAGGCAGCCATCCTTACTCCTGAGTCCCCGCAGAGATAACAAATAAACATAACCTAAGTGAGTGCAAGAGCCTACTAAGGCTCAAAGTCCCTGTATGAAGAGGCAACATGACTGGGACAAACGTGGACCAAGGCACTCAAAAGGTCACTTACCATTCCTTGCACAGTGCTTGAAAGGTCCAACAAAGCACCTGTACACAGGGACAGTCCTCTCCAAGGACATCCAGTAATGGTAACCTGCCTAATAGGGTATTATTCAGTCCCATAGCAATAGTATAATATAATTAACCCTTTGAGTGCCAGAGTGGTAGGAAAAGCATTGTGTACCACTCTCGCACTCAAAGGGTTACCCCCCCCCCCAAAAAAAAAAAAGAATAATAATAATAATAATAATAATAAAAAAAATAAAAAATAAGAGACTGTCTTGCCCTGCCAGCTTAAAGCAGGACACATGAATTCTGAAAGTTTGTAGGCAAGGAGGGTTGAGGTAGAGGAGGGAGTCTCCACCCATAAGACTTTTTTGAAAGGTGTCCTGCCCTCCACGAAGAGGGACTCAACCCCACAGTACCTGTGTTCCATATTGGACTAAAGACACATTTCAATACCATGTAGTCAAGCTAGCATCAGTAAAAGGATTTTAGCCTTACCTGTTAAATCCTTTTCTCTTAGTCCATACAGGTTACTGGTAACTCTGGGTAGGTGATCCACCCCTTTAAGTATGCTGGAACAATTCTAGAATTGTATACAGGGGGTGGAGCCTACCTTCCCTCCTTGACTGCAGCTAGCCAGCCAGCTACAGAAAGATTTGAGACACTAACTATTGATTAGATAGTAGAAGGGAAAGAAGACTCCTGTGAGCATGACCCCAAAGGACCCCCACAGGGTGGCACAGGAGAGCCAAGCATGGTCCCTTGACAGGGTGGCAGACCAGTAACCTGTATGGACTAAGAGAAAAGGATTTAACAGGTAAGACTAAAATCCTCTTTTCTCTGTCATCCAATACAGGTTACTGGTTACTTTGGGATGTCCAACCATTGAGTTTTCCAGAGGCAGGAAGGAAGGCAAGGACCAGGCGTAGGCCCCCTAAGTCACCATAGCAGATATGAACCATCAGATCAGAGATAGCCCAACGAAATAATGAAGTGTCAACGGACACTGAACAGAGGTAACACCACCCCAAACTGTTACAGAGCACACTGAACTACAGCCAACAGGGCTCAAAAGTGAAGAAAGCACCAAAGAACCGAGAGAAGATCCTAGACAGGCAAGACTGCCTCCAGGATCTTCCTCCCAAAGCTGGCGTCAGCTGATGCCAGCACATCAACAAGGTAGTGCTTCAAAAAGGTGTGCACAGACGACCAACTGGCAGCCTTGTGCAACTAATCAGCAGAGGCCTGATTCTTGTAAGCCCAAGGAGCCCCAATAGATCTTGTAGAATGAGCCGTGACCTGAAAGGGGACAAAGCTTCTTCCTCAGCTAGTAAGCCTTGCGAATAGTGAACTTGATCCAAGAAGCAATAGTCACTTTGGATGCAGGTCTTCCTGCCCTGGGAACCTCAGGAATGATGAACAGCGTGTCAGATTGCCTGATGGACTCCGTGCAATGTACCTAAAACTTGAGACAACGCACCACATCCAACAAGTGGAGATCGCTCTCCTTGTCAGAGGTGGGGTGAGGGCAGAAAGAAGGCACCACAATCTCCTGATTCATGTGGATCTCAGAGACCACCTTCGGAAGAAACTCCTGAGAAGTGCGAAGCACCGCCTTATCCTTGTGAAACACCAAAAAAGGTGGTTTACAGGACAGAGCATGTAACTCCGTGACATGGAGAGCTGATAAGATAGTCAGGAGAAAGTCCATTTTCCACGTCAATACACGTAGAGGAATAGTAGCCAAGGAATCAAATAGAGGGAGCTGAAGAACACTGAAAACCAAGTTAAGATCCCACGGAGGAGCGGGATTCGTGAAGGCCGGACGAGTATGAGCAACGCTCTGGAAGAAAGCCTTGACATCAGGAAAGATGACAATGCGCCTCTGAAAGAAAACAGAGAGAGCACAAGTCTGAACCTTAAGGGAACTCAAACTAAGGCCCTTATCCACACAGTCCTGCAAAAAGGCCAGGACTCTAGGCAGATCAAATTCCTGAGACAGGTCCTTGTCAGCTCACCAAGATAGAAAAGTCAACCAGACACTATGGTAGATCTTGTAAGAAACAGTTTTGTGCTCACTGAGCATAGTAGCCACCACCCCAGAAGAAAAACCGCTCTTCTTCAATATTGAGGATTCAATTTCCAAGCCGTCAAAGCTAGCCGATGAACATCCTCCTTCCACAGGTAACCCTGTAGAAGAAGATCCAGACGGCAAGGGAGTCGGAATGGCTCCGCCACTGACAGATCCAGAAGCTCCGGAAACCAAGCTTGGAGAGGCCAGTATGGAGCAATCAGAATGACTGGACAGAATTCCAGTCGCAATTTCCGTTACACCCTGTGCAACATGGGGAGGGGAGGAAAGATGTAAGCCAGAGGAAACAACCAAGGAAAGGACATGGCATCCACCGCCAAAGCTAGAGGGTCCCTCCACCGAGAGCAGAACATCGGAACCTTCCTGTTGTGTCTTGTCGCCATCAGGTCGATGCAAGGAAGGCTACATCAGGAATGTGCACTGTGGATATGGCAGAAATGTGTTCTTCTGCCCAGGAAAAAAATAGCCTTGACCTCTATCCAAGCAGCGAGACTTCTTGTTCCACCTTGCTTGTTGATGTAAGCCATGGCGTTGTCGGACTATAGCCGGACTGGACAGTCTTCCAGCTGAGATGCCCGATGACAAAGGGCATGAAATATCGCCCGAAGCTCCAACACCTTGAGGAGAGATTCCTCCGGAGACCACCGACCCTGAGCACTCAGACGACCCAAGACTGCTCCCCAGCCGGAGAGGCTGGTGTCCGTCATCACCGTGGTCCAGAAGGATACCAGGAAGGACTTGCCCTTCAGCAGATTGGAGAGGCTGAGCCACCACAACAAACTCCATTCCACATAAAGCGGGACACTGACATCTTCAGAAGATCCAGCTGACCCTTGCACATCTGGATCACAAACCTCTGGAGTTCCCTGGAGTCTGCCACGGCAAACAGGACCGCTTCTATGGTGGAGATGAATTTCCCCACTAGAGAGGACAGCTTCTTGGCTGGAACTGGATCTTGAGCCAGAAACGCAGAAACCCTGTGGGCATCTGGTGAGCTACCTCATCCGTGAGAAACACCATGCTCTTCTGAGTGTCGAAGAGAAGGCCCAGGAAGACCAGACGCTGGGATGGGAGAAGATCGGACTTGTCCATGTTGATGATCCACCTGTGATGGCTGAGCGCGTGAATGCATAGCTGAATCTGCTGATGAAGAAGTTCTGCAGAGGGGGTTTCAGAAGCAGGTCATCCATGTCTGGAGTAACTCTGATGCCGTCCCGGCGGAGGAAGAACACTAAGGCTCCCAGGACACTGTTGAAAACATGAGGAGCTGTAGTCAGACCAAAGGGAAGAGCTGAAAACTGAAAGTGCCCTCAGTCGCAGGCAAATCTGAGATACTGCTGGCTCTCTAGATGAATGGCGATGTGTAAATACGCGTTCTGAAGATCCAGAGAAGCAAGGAATTTCCCCTGGACACATCACAATCACCGTCTGTAGAGACTCCTGGTGATGAGTCCGGATCACAAAGGAATGGAGATCCTTCAAATCCAAAATAGGGAGACAACCGCAATCCTTTTTGGAGACCACAAAGAGGTTCGAGTAAAAACCCATACTTCTGTCCTGAACTGGAACCATCTCTAGAACATTCTTGTCTGGAAAAGCCTGAATAGCGCCGTTTAACAGCCGGCATTTGTCCGTGCCCTAAGGTGTATGAGAAGGAAACAAAAGGGATCCTGTATCCTTCTGTCATCACCTGTAAAACCCATGGGTCCGCCACTGAATCCTCCCAAATGTAGTAGTGACGCAGACGGCCACCATCAGCAGAGTGGGGACCTGGGTTTGGTGAGTCATGCCAAAGGAGGCTTGGAGACCTTGGGCTTCCATTATTGTTTGGGCTTGGAGGAGGCACACGGAGCTGAGGGAACCGTCTGGTTCGCCAGACGTGTCTCAGTCTGAAAGGAACGAAAATACCGGTTACGCTTAAGCAACGTTTTCTTCCTGGGGACCAAAGGCAGAAGGGTACTTTTACCCCCTGTGGCCTCACTAATCAGATCCTTGAGATCTGGTCCAAACAATGAAGTGCCTAGAAAAGGCAAGGAGAGCAATGCTTTCTTGGAAGCAGTGTAAGCAGACCAGATCTTGAGCCAAAGAGCCCGTCTGGCAACCACAAACATGGTGGAAACCCTTGCCACCAAACGAATTGCATCAAATAAGGCAGCAGAAGCATAGTGCTGGGCCTCAGAAATGTTGGCAAGAAGCCACAACATATCCGAAGTAGGAGCACCCTGATGGACAGCCAGGGTGAGCTGTTCAGTCCAGACTGCAATAGCCCGGTTAACCCATGCCGCAGCGAACGATGGAGACATGGCAGTATCAGCAGTGGCAAAAATGGACTTGAAGGAAACCTCAAGTTTGTCAGTCCAGTCTTTCAGAGCCGATGCCTCAGAAACTGGCAGGGCAGTAGACTTAGATAACCTGGAGATAGGAGTATCCACTTTGGGAGGATAAACCCACTGTGCAAGCGCTGCCTCAGAGAAGGGATGAAGCTTGGCAAATTTCTTGGACACAGAAGGTTTCCTATCTGGAGATTTCCACTCTTCAGACACAAGGCGGTCAAGAGTGGGGTTAGGTGGAAAGCAAGTAAGGGGCTTTTTTAGGCTACTGAAACAAAGAGGAATCAGAAGGAACATCTTGAACTAAGGGAATGTTTATGGTAGTCAAAACAGCCCTGATCAGGCCGTCAGCTGAGGGCTCAAGATTGGCCTCAAAGAGGTCCTCAAAAAAACTGAGAGGAGCCCACAGCAGAACATTCCTCAACATCTGAATCCACCAGCAGTTCCTCTGATACGTCAGGTACTCCCTGTGGTTTTGGCAGGGAAGACTTGACGGAAGAGGGTGTCTGCCAAGAATGGAAGACCCCCTGTAACTGGGATGGAAAGAGTTGCAATGTAGACCTAAGGTCCCTAGTAGCAGCCTTGAACTCTTGCACCCAAACTGGCTCTAATGTATGGCTGGAGGTCCCTGGGAGACTCTCAGGGACATCAGAACATGCTGGGCATAAATGACCTGAGAAATCTCTAGGTAACCCTGAATGAAAAGAAGAGCAATGCTCAATGGGGGATACAGAGACCCCAGTATCCTTAGTCTTAGGTCTGGCCCCAAGCTCCAACGGATTAGACATTCTCACAGTGTCAAAAACGTTACAGTATAAGAAATCACTCAATTACAGTGTGTAGGATTAAAGTTTCACCCCAGAAATTGCTAAAATAGACTTATCTGGCAGGTGAAGGGTTAATCAGCAGAGGAGAGAAGGAGAGTCCATGCCCTGCATAGGATACTCGTTCTGGAAATGTCACAAAATGGCTGCCGCTGAGGAAGCAAATCAGAAACGAGTGCGCGAAGCAAGCACTCATGGGAAATGTAGTTTTCCCAGGAAAAAAAAAAGTACCCCAACAGTGCCCGAAGCCCCCCGAGCCCCCCAACACACTAGAAACATGAACCGGATGATAAAGCAAGGGCAGACAATAAAAATGAGCCATCTCTGAAGTCGCTAGGTGGAGCTGTTGCAGAGATATGCCCCAAACTGTACAGTCCCCCATAGGAGTGAATGGAGCAATGGCACCTATGCGGTAAAGGCTCAAATTTTACAAAGTTGAAACAGTAAAATAAAAATACATGAAACATAACTAGAACATGTTAGGAGACCCAAAAAAAACACTGAACCAGTAGGGAAAGTGTCAAACCCCCCCCCCCCCCCCCAAAAGATGCAAAACCAGCAGTTAATGGGTTAATTACCAGAAAAACTTGCTCCAAACATCCAACATACATACAGATAGACCCAATTAGCACAGGAGTGTGCAATAGGAACTCCAAGGAAAAACCCCTGTGTGGAGGGGCACTGTGGGACATGTGGACCTGCAGTACTCAAAAGGTTGCTCACCTTTCCTGCAGATCACCATATTTTAAGAAGAAGCCTCGGTGGGCAATTCCTGAGGAAAGGACTTGTAGCTGAGACTTCCCCCCAGGGCTTAAGGTCCACAAAAAGCACCTGGTCACTGAGCTAACCACATCTAAGGGCATTGTCAGTTATGGTACTCCACCTAATGGTGGTATTCCATTTCTAACAGAAAATAAAAAACGTTTCTAAAACTATAGCAGAACTGTTCTCTTGCCTGTGTTATCTTCACCAAGGAACAAGTCTGTCTGGAGCTGGTTGGCTAGCTGAAGCCAAGGAGGGAAGGTAGGCTCCACCCCTGCAATCAATTCTAGAATTGTTCCTACCTACTTAAAGGGGTGGATCGCCTACCCAAAGTTAGCAGTAACCTGTATTGCACGAAAGAGAAAGATAATTGCTAAATGAGGATGCCAGTTAGGTAAACTTGTATAGGAGTGATAAATCCCCTTTAAAGGAATACTAATGTTTCACAAAAAAAGCAGCTCCAATAAATCGTCATAGTATATGGGCCAGAGTTGTAGTTCAAGAGTAACTGGATGATAAAGTATACCCCTCCCGCCCCTTTTACTGATCTAACACTGCCCACCTCAGAGTAGCAACACTGTCCGGATGGATCGCAGAGAGGGACAGTCTTCAGTGAGCATAAGGAAAAGCCTGAAAAATCTGACCGGGGTGGGGTTCCTTATGCTCTCAGTAAGAAGACTGTACCTTGCTGTGAGCCATCTAGTTGCAGGACCAGATTTCACATCTGAGGGTAGGTGGCATACACTAGGTAAAAGGGGGCAGAAGGCGGATCCTTTATCATTCAATTACTCTTGAACTACAACTCTGACAGAATTGAAATAGCACTCTCCATGGCCCAAATCGTATGAAAATTAATTGGAGCTACTGTTTTTGTGAAACATTATTATTCCTTTAAAAATGAGTGAACTACATGAGTACTTACCCCTAATAGTGAGACTGCAGCTGGAGTACAGCTAGGTTAAACTCCATAATAAGCTGCAAGACGTTCTTTAAGGGGGGGAGGAAACTGATCTGAAAAACGTCTCCAATTTTCATCCCCTACTTGGTTTTTAAATCCGTGAAGAATCTAGAACCAAATATAGTAAAACAATAGAGACCATATTTAAGTCGATGTGCAGACTTGCTTCCAGAAACAGAAAATTTAACATCTTTATCTAGCATTCAAGGGAGTTAAGAGCCACATTTACATTACAATTGTTACCTTAAAACATCTTAGCAATTTTAAAACATGTCTCTGATGAAGGGAGGCATTGAGCCTCCTGAAACACTGTACGAGTTGCATGAATATAATCTTGTTTTCATGTGAATCTGAGTGTGCTCAGTATTAAAGTTGTACTGTACACAGCAGTCTTGCGCAGTCTGCACATACATTATATTTATTATATATATATATATATATATATATATATATATATATATATATATATATATATATATATAATCTGTGAGAAGTGGGCACACCAAAATGTAGTTATAAATGATTGAATGCCTGGTGCTGCTTGAAAGAAATTTTGCATAAAAAGTATATAGAATGAGATAATCCCATTCAATCACAAGCGCAATCCTAGGACTTTTAAATTAAAAAGAATTTTTATCAAGCATAGAGATCAACGTTTCGACCCCCTCAGGGGCCTTTATCAAGACAATAACCAAACAAAAGCACTAACCTTAAATACAGTAGTCTCCTCGCGCTCAAAACACCACGAGGTCAGTGCGGCAGCGACACCGCGGGCGCTGGAACGCACCAACGCGAACCGCATCCGTTGTTAACGCCTGCGGTGCCGTGATGCAATCCCATGCCTCCCACTATTGACGCCACCAGCATCTAGACATCGGTGTTCAGCTCAAGGGGAGTACTGATTTCAAGCCTAACAATGAAGACAGACACAAAGTTACATAAATTGTATCACATCAAAAAATTAAACTGAGCACAAACACTGCCCCTGTATCTCTTACATCCGGCACAGAACCCCGACACAATTCCTCATCCAATATCATCTGGTCCCAGAGTCAATAGTGGGAGGCATGGGATTGCATCACGGCACCGCAGGCATTAACAACGGATGCGGTTCACGTTGGTGCGTTCCAGCGCCCGCGGTGTCGCTGCCGCACTGACCTCGTGGTGTTTTGAGCGCGAGGAGACTACTGTATTTAAGGTTAGTGCTTTTGTTTGGTTATTGTCTTGATAAAGGCCCCTGAGGGGGTCGAAACGTCGATCTCTATGCTTAATAAAAATTCTTTTTAATTTAAAAGTCCTAGGAGTGCGCTTGTGATTGAATGGGATTATCTCATTCTATATACTTTTTATATATATATATATATATATATATATATATATATATATATATATATATATATTATATATATATATACACACACACACACACACACACTTATACATATGTGTGTGCGCGCGACTAAGCAGCCAATGATCCTGAGTGTGCTTCCATCTACTCTGTTTGCAGATATCTAGTACTCAAATTATTTAACCCATCAGGTAACTGACTAGTAAATATAAAACAAATAGAACAAACACAGTATCCCCAAGATCCACATAACAGTCTTTTATAGAGTTTCCTCACCTGCTTATTAACACAATCACTACCCATACTGAGAGCTGTGTTCTTTTACTGCAAACGGCTACTGTAGCCTCTATGGCAGCTAGTGGGTTAGATCATTGATTGCACGGACTGCTCTCTTACAAGTTATCAGCAGTTCACTTTAGTCTTTGTATATTATACCTTCACATGGTAGGAGTTTACAATACACTGCCTATATGCATTTTAGTTTCCCTGTGTAAAATACAGTGTTGCAAGCTTTTAGCTTGCCTATATTTCAAACATGGGCAACATGTAGCATTTCAGTTGTGGTTGGACTGCAGTTTCCATAATTTTCAGGTAGTTATTTGTCAGGTGAGGATAATGGACTTCAGTGAAACATAACCTAGAGAGCCACAGGTTCTCCTTCTTTGCCTCTACTTTGTGTAGCTCTTGCATGCCTTCTGAGTAGCCCCTGATTTCCTGCCAACACGGACTTTAGAACTCCCATTAAATCAATAAAGTTCCAAAACATAAGCACAATACCTTACAAAACATGTCTCGAAGATCTTCCTTCGGATTAATCCATGATGCCACAGCATCACAGAAAAATATAAAATCCTGAAAATGTGAAAGGTCAAAATGTTAAGATACGACAGAAAATGGTGAACTGACAAGTGTAACTGTGCACATACCATCATTTTACAGGCAACAGTATAATTTTCACTGAACCACTGTCAAATGTGTTTTTCACAATACTGCTGGAGGAAAGCTAGTCTGGCATGAGTAAAGCTGATATAGCCAGAAGAACTCAAGCAAAAGCTACACCACAACATAAATAAAAGTTCCCATTCATTTAAATAGGGCCTTTAACGCAATGCATTATGGAGTAATTGCCTACATATTGCTTCATAATGAAGTCAATGGGTTAAAGGGATAGTAATAATTAAAACATAAAAATGTTGTAAGGTTCGAGTAAAACCAGGGTATTCACTCCCACTGCCGAAAAGTGTTTCATTCAAAACTTATTATAGCTCAAACTTTATTTTTTTTCTTTTTTTTTTTTTTTTTTTTTGGTGCATCATCACAATGGGTTGAAAATGAACAGTGGCACTGTTGCTACACCATCTTATGGACCAGAGCTGTCCATAGGATGGTGAAGCAATAGTGCCACTGTACAATTTCAGGTTACTGTGATAATGCAGCTTAAAAAAAATAAAATAAAAAAATCAAGTTTGAGCTGTAATAACTTTTTTTAGTAAAACACCTTTCAGCAGTGGGATAACCCTAGTTATACTCAGGGATTAACAATACGATATTTTTTTTTACATATTAAGTATTAATATCCCTTTAAAGGGATAGTAATACTTAAGTATTACTTATCCCAATATTGTAGCTATGGTAAAAAGAACTGAATTATCCCCAGGTTTATCTCTCAAACCTTTATGGTTTGAAAGATAACAGAGCGCAAAGTTCCCCCCTCCCTCCCCCTTCCCTGAAGTCAGTGTTGTACTGACTGCAGGGATATCCGCTCTTACTTGCATCAGGAAGCTCTGCAGCTGAGCCGAGATCGCGTTAGTAAAAAATAATTATTTCACTGAAACTGTCTTCTACGTGTGCTTGCAATCCAAGCACAAGTAGAAGATTGTTTCATTGAAATAATTATTTTTTACCAACATGATCTCAGGTCAGCTGCAGAGCCACAAGCCTCTCGTACGACAGACTTCCCCTGCAGTCAGTACAATGCTGACTTCAGGGAAGGTGAATGGAGGGGGGAACTCTGCATTCGGTTATCTCTCAAACCATAAAGGTTTTAGAGATGAACCTGGGGACAATTCAGTTCTTTTTACCATAGCTACAATATGGGGATTAGTAATATTTAAGTATTACTATCCCTTTAAGTGCCATTTTAATGGGGATTTTAATTTATTCCGTATTGTGCACCTGTCTGCTTCAGAAGAGCACCACATTTTCTTACTAGATGAGCCTCAATGTCTCTCCTACAGCACTATCTCCTGTCTTTAGGTAAAATATCAAGAAAAAAGACATTTCGCCCAAAATGATTAGGGCTTAAATCCCTTTTAATAAAATTTATTCAGTCCTCCACCAACCATGGAACAACATACCACACTGCTTGAACACAGGACAAGAAGGTCTACTCCCTTTGCCTTTCCGGAATAAATATCACCAGATAAAAAAGTTAAAGTATCCATTAATTGGAGTAGATTGTAAAATTATGATACAAGTATGGACTCTGACATGGAGTATTTGGCCACTCACCCCACGATGCTGAGATTTAGGGTACAACACAAATCAGACTTACCAGGAATGTTTAGTTCCCCTGCCCTGAAAACCAGTGAGGACTGGGTCTATTTTTAGCAATTATAAGCTTCAATTTGATACACATATTGTCATATTGATATTAAAGTAAACCAGGTTGATTATAGACATCAATATCATTACTGGACAAATTAAAGAAGCACCAACACCAAAAAATTAAATAAGCTGAAAAAACCATCATCATGCACTTAAAAGGTGGCATATGCTAAAATTAATTATTCATATAACCTCCCTAAAAGAGGATTTTAGCGTTCATATCTGTTAAATCCTTTTTCATAATCCATTATGGAACACAGGTACCATGGTGTTGAGTCCCTCTTTATGGAGGGCAGGGCACATCACAAAAAATAAAAAAGTCTTTGGGGTGGAGATTTCCTCCTCTTCCTCAACCCTCCCCCTGCCAGCTACCTACCAGAAAACACGTGACCGAAGCAATACAAATAAAAGTAAGCAGGGAAGATAAGAGACTATGAGGACTATTCAGCCAAGGAAAAATACCCCAAAAGTCCCTTTCTCTGGATTGGAAGACCTGTGATCCACATAGACTAAAGAGAAAAGGATTTAACGTGTAAGAACACAAATTCTGTTTTCTCTTATGTCCGATATGAAACACAGGTACCATGGAAATATACCAACACTAGGCTCCCAGTGGCGGGAGAGGAGAAAGGACCTCATGCATTTTCCTCAAGATACAGAGTTCCCTAGGTCTATCCAGTATCTGAGCAACCAAAGCAATAAGTGTCAAATGACACACCAGAAGACGAGCCAAGAGGGCTCAAAACAACTGAACTACTGACAAAAAAAAAAAAAAAAAAAAAGTGTGCCCCTAGACAGGAAGCAACTCCTACAGTACCTTCCAGCCAAAACTAGCCCGAGCAGAGGCTAGGACATTGACATGATAGTGGTTGGTGAAAGTATGCAAAGAGGACCAAGTCACTGCACCTTGCACAGCTGTTCAGCTGAGGTCCGATTCTTAACGGCCCAAGAAGCACTCACAAATCTGGTGGTGTGCTCTGTGATCCTGAAGGATCCTGATTTCTTATGCCTGGTGCATGGTAGCCTTAATCCAAGATGCACATGAAACTTAAGGCAATGAATCATGTCCAATTAAAGAGGATTTTTAGGAAGAGAAACTGACATCTTCAGAAAGTCCGGTTGACCCTTGCACACCTGGATCAAGAACATCTGGAGCTCCCTGGTGTGCGCCATGGCAAACTGGACCGCTTCTATGGTGGAGATTAGTTTTCCCACTAGAAAGAGGGTAGTTTCTGGACTGGAACTGAAGCCTGAACTGCGGAAACTCTGTGGGCGATCTGGTGAGCCACCTCGTCTGTGAGGAACATGTCCTTCTGAGTGTCGAAGAGAAGGCCCAGGAAGACCAGATGCTGAGATAGGATAAGATCTGACTTGTCCATGTTGATGATCCACCGTGATGGGTGACAGCATGAATGCATTGCTGAACCTGCTGATGAAGTTCCGCAGACGGGGCTTTCAGAAGCAAGTCGTCCATGTATGGAGTAAACTCTGACGCCGTTCTGGTGGAGGACGGACACCAAGGCTCCCAAGGACACTGTTGAAGATGACCTGAGGAGCTGTCATACAAAAGGAAGAGCGGAGAACTGAAAATGTCCCGTCGGATGCAAACTGGAGGTAATGTTGGCTCTCTGGATGATGGCAATGTGTAAGTACATGTCCTGAAGATCCAGAGAAGCAAGGAATTCCCCCGGGAACATGGCGGCAATCACCGCCTGTAGAGACTCCTGGTGATACTGAGTCTGGGTCACAAAGGAATTGAGATCCTTCAAGTCCAAAATGGGACGACAACCCCCATCCTTCTTGGAGACCACAAAGAGTTTTGAGTAAAAACCCATACCCCTGTCCTGAACTGGCACTGGCTGTAGAACATCCCTGTCCAGAAGAGCCTGAACAGCACCAAACAGATGGCGTTTCTCTGCACCTTGAGGCGTGTGAGAAGGATGAAAATGAAAGGGAGGGAGAGAGATGAAAAGGATCCTGTACCCTTCCGTCACCACCTGTAAAACCCATGGGTCCTCCACTGAACCCTCACAAATGCTGTGATAGTGTCGCAGATGACCACCCACAGCAGAGTGCAGACCCGGGGTCGGTGAGTCATGCCGAAGGAGGATTGGAAGAGACCTTGGAGGAGGTACGCGGAGCTGAGGGAACCGTCTGGTTTGCCGGACATGTCTCATTCTGAAAGGAACGAAAATACCGATTACGTTTAAGTGGCAATTTCTTCCTGGGAACCAAGGGTAGAAGAGTACTCTTACCCACTGTGGCCTCGCTGGTCAGATCCTTAAGATCTGGTCCAAACAAAGAGGTACCCTGAAAGGGTAGGGAGAGCAGTGCTTTCTTAAAAGCAGTGTCGACAGACCAGATCTTGAGCCAAAGAGCTCGTCTGGCCACCACAGACACAGTGGAAACCCTAGCCATCAAACGGATGGCATCAAATAAGGCAGCAGAAACAGTGCTGGGCCTCAGAAATGTTGGCAAAAAGGAGTAACTTAGCCAAAGTAGGCACATCCTGACGGACAGCCCGTGTGAGCTGTTCAGTCCAGACCGCAATGGCCCGGTTCAGCTATGCTGCTGCAAACACTGGATGCATAGCAGAGCCAGCAGTGGCAAAAATGGACTTGAGGGAAATCTTCATTTTCTTGCCTCCGCTCTGATGGACTGGACAGACATCAGAGACTGGTAAGGTAGTAGACTTAGATAGCCTGGAAACAGGAGCATCAACTTTGGGAGGATGAACCCACTGAGCAAGCGCAGCTTCAGAAAAAGGATAAAGCTTGGCAAATTTCTTGGACAGAGGGTTTCTTACCTGGGGATTTCCACTCCTTAGACACAAGACGGTCAAGAGTAGGGTTAGGTGGAAAGTAAGGGTCTTTTTAGGCTCCTGGAACACATCAGAAGGGTCAGAAGGAACCTCCTGAAATAAAGGAATGTTAAGAGTAGTTAAGACAGTTCTGATCAGGCCCTGAATTAAGAGTGAAATACTAAAATGTTGAAAACAGCATTAGAACATGTGAGGACACCCAAAAAGACACTAAACCAGTAGGAAAAGTGTTAGAACCCCCCCACCCAAAAAAAAAGTGCCAATCCAGAATCTAAAGGGTTAAGTTACCACATAAACCTGCTCCAAAAACACCCAACAGACATACAGACAGACCCAATGAGTGCAGGAGTGTGCAATAGGAACTCCAATGAAGACACCCCTGCGCAGAGGGGCACTATGGGACAAGTGGACCTGCAGCACTCAAAGGGTTGCTCACCTTTCCTGCAGATCTTCTGTCTTCAGATTACCACATAGTAAGAAGTAACCTCAGTAGGTAACTCCTGGTGAAGTACTTGGAATCAAGATTTCCCCCTAAGGGCTTAAGGTCCACGAAATGCACCTGGATACTGAGCTAGCCACATCTAAGGGTATTGTCAGTTATGGTAATCAGCATAATGGTGGTATTCCATATCGAACAGAAAAATAAAAAAGTTTCTAAAACTATAGCAGAACTGTTCTCTTGCCTGTGTTATCTTCACCAAGGAACAAATCTTTCTGGAGCTGGTTGGCTAGCTGCAGCCAAGGAGGGAAGGTAGGCTCCACCCCCTGCAATTAATTCTAGAATTGTTCCTGCCTACTTAAAGGGGTGGATCGCCTACCCAGAGTTACCAGTAACCTGTATTTGACGACAGAGAAAGGGACTTTGATGTGGAGGTCATTCAGGTATGGTGTCAGAGGGATGCCCAGAGTGTATGAAAGCTGCTAGGGCTGCCATTATCTATGTGAAGACGCTGGTACTGAAGCCAAGCCAAACAGCAGAGCTGTGAACTGGAAATGATTGGAACCAAAAGCCCAGACACTCACCATGGCACATTGCTGCGATGACTGAAGGGAAAGATTGCATCTTGAAGTGTTGAGCGTCCACATTCTTGTTGAAAAAAATTAAACACAAAAGGGGTGCCTCAGAGTAGTATATCAAAGTATCAATAAATCAATCACACCTGTTCTTTCCTTCCGCCTCTGTATAGTAGGGTACTCGCATTGTGGTGGTTTGCCAGGTACATATGTTCATGACAGACAATTAAGGCATGTGGAAGATATTTATAACCCCACTTCCACTTGGGCTGTCACTTCTCCACTTTCAGCTGCTTCCTAGCGTCTGCAATTTCCCTCACAAGAGCGCTTCTTGTATGGGATTCCCACTTGCACTCTGTTTTTCTACATACTTGTTGAGGCATTTCAGGTTCAGAATGGGGTAGCAGCCAATGTCCTCCTTTGGGACCACAAGCAGGTTGGAACAGAAACCTGAAGGGTAGTCTGGGATTGGTATTGGCACCAGAACAGTTTTTTCCAGCAGTGGGTCCACTGCCTCCTGGAAAAGTCTTGCTTTGTCTGGCTCTTTTGGAACTCTCGACAACAAAAACAGATATGGAGGAAGAGATTTGAAGTATATTCAGTACCCTTCTGAGATTACCCGCAAAACCCACGGGTCTGTTATGGAGGCTGCTCAGGAATCTCAAAAAAGGTGTAGATGAAAACCTACACGCAAAGGGCCAGGATTCCATGAGTCGTGTGGAAGAGTGCTTATCAGACTTAGCCTTTGTAGTTGAGCGCTTGAGATGCCAGGCTTGTCTGGGTTTCAAGGTGGGGCATACTTGAGAGACTTGCAAGCTCCACACCCCCTTTTTGGATCTGGGGATGAAAGACTTGCATTCCTCGCCAGAAATGGATGCTTGGTAGAGATCTGAGGTAACAAGGTACTCTTGCCACCAGTAGCATCACAGATCTGTTTCAGGTCAGGCTCAAAAAAAAAAAAAAAAAAAAAAAGGGACTTGCCCCCGAAACAGCAACGAATCCAGAGACTTCTTTGAAGATTAGACCAATTTTAGTGAAGCAGCCCAAAGTGAAAGTTGACAAGATACCCAAAACCCCTGGGCAACATCTGAGGGGAGCATAAAACTAAGGGACAAACAATGGGGAGGCAAAAGTACAGATATAGACAAAATGGTAGAGAAAGGGTTCATCCCACAGAATACAGCAGCCATCCTCACTCCAAAGCATACTGAACAAGAGAGATATAATAGATACCCAGAATGACTGCTAGAGCCTACCAAGGCTCAAAATAGCTCCTGCTTGGAGAAACAACACAGTTTGGGAAGTAAAGTGGACAAAGGCACTCAAAAGGGTTACTCACCAGTCTGGTTACCATATTAGAGAGAATTTTTTTGTAAAGTTGATACCTTTATTGGCTAACTAAACAGATTTAAAATGCAAGCTTTCAAGACTTCTTAGGTCTCTTCCTCAGGCATGTTATACAGATGAATATGAAAACTTCTCTCTTAAATACAAGTACACATTACATTGTTTATAATGGAAATCAGATAACAACGTTAGTCCAGATACCAATTCCTTGATCAGTCAATGGTAAAGGATGTGATTTAAATAGCATTCTTCCTCTGGGTCCAGGTATTTATGATTCCAGAGGGACTGTCGTAAAAGTTAATTCACCATTAAGTACTGTGTCAGGAATTCCCTGTCCCTGTTCATGCCATAGGTCAAAGAGTCAAATTGTAACATTAATTTTACCTCCCATAATTTTCTGTCTCTCTGATTGCGAAATTGTCCCATTAGTACAGTCAATTTAATATCCCTGATACTGTGCCCACTTTGGCAAAAATGTTCTCCCACTGGTGTCTCTGTCTTTTTGTTGTTAATACTGGATCTGTGGGAATTAAACCTCTTATGTAATTTCTGTCCCGTTTCCCCCACATAAAGAGCTGTTGGGCATTTTGCACACATGATAAGGTATATTACATTGGATGATTTGCAGGTGAAATTACCATTGATCTTATGGTGTAACTGGGTGTTTGGGATGGGTATCTTGTCTGTGGTATAAATGTGTGCACAGGTTTTACACCTACTTTGTAGGCAGGGTAATGTGCCATTTTTTGTATTTTTGTTCAGGGCACTCCTTACCATCAGTTGCTTTAAATTGGGAGGCTGTCTGAAGGAGAGTAAGGGAGGCTGTGGGAATATGTTCTTAAGTCTTTCATCTGTGTGTAAGGTTGCTTGAAGTTCTCTTGATATTTTGCGCAGAGCTTCAACCTGGGGGTGGTAAGTGACAACAAGTGGCACACGGTTTCCCTTATGCTGTTCTTTGTAGCTCAACAGATCTTTTCTTGGTATATGAGTAGCTTTCTGTCTCTGTCTACATGCAAAAAGGAAAATTTAATACCTAAAGGCCTCATGCTGAAAAATCCTACCCTGGACACATATAACAGCAGGTTTGCACAGTAACTATGTACCAGGACTTCCCAGAGGCTACGCAACAACCTTATTGGGATCTGCTACAATAGGAAATCAAAGATACAAGCAGAAATATCAACTCTCAAGGAACAGCTTGGACCAGACACTGAGGACATAGAACAGGCCCTTCAACAATACTACAGAAAACTACAAACACTACTCATCAACAACAAGAGCAAGAAACTACAGAGACTGAGATACAAAGCAGGTTTCGCGGCAGAATCTGTAAATCAACCAGAACAGAACTGCATTGTGAACCTTTCCACACACAAGCCAAGCAGAGAGGAAGTATCTGTGCTTTCAAAAGGCCTGTCATTCTGTCCGACTAAACCTGTGGACAAGGTAACACTCTGTAGGGACATGGAGGAATTTTTCAGAAAACTCAGACTCAAGGAATTCTTCCATGACAAAATGGATAACGATGATGCCAACACCACAGAGCAACATCACAATATCAACGCACCCACAAAAAGATCCACCTGGACTCCAAAACCAGGTAGTAACCCTACACTGGACAGATACATAGGTATCTTCAGAAACAGAGTAACTACAGACATACTGGAGAAACAGTGTGAACCAACACCCAACCTAACCCACAAGGAACAGAAAGCCATACAGTCACTAAAGAATAACCAGGACATTATTATTAAGCCTGCAGACAAGGGGGGAGCTGTTGTTATTATGAATACTGCAGACTACATTCATGAAGCAAATAGGCAACTCTCTGATGAAAGATACTATATGAAACTACAAGAGGATCCCACAAAAAAATATACAAAACAGCTCAACATGATCATAAAAGAACTGCCCTCCAACATTGGAGAACAGATAAGGCCCCTAATACCAACAGATCCAAAAGCGGGCTCTTTCTACATGTTACCAAAAATACACAAAGAAGGAAACCCGGGAAGACCCATCATTTCAGGAATTGGCACACTCACAGAAAATATCTCTGGCTGGGTAGAAAATACCCTGAAACCCCTGGTAAAACGAACACCCAGCTTCCTTCAAGACACCACGGATCTCTTGAACAAACTAGCAGACTTGGGCCCCATTCCAGAGAGCACCATCCTTGCCACTATGGATGTAGAATCCCTTTACACCAACATTCCACACACAGATGGCATAGCAGCATGCCAAGAATATCTAGAAAGAAATAACACAGCCACGGAACCAATAACAAAACTCATACACTTTATACTCACCCACAACTACTTCAAATTTGGACAGGACCTCTACCTCCAGAAAATGGGGACTGCAATTGGTACCCGAATGGCACCACAATATGCCAACTTGTTCATGGCAAAGTTAGAAGAGGACTTCCTGTCCACCTGCCAGACAAAACCCCTGGTCTATCTCCGCTACATAGATGATGTTCTTATCATCTGGACAGCCAGTGAAGAGGAACTTCTCAAATTCCACAAAAATTACAATGCATTCCACCCCAGTATCAATCTAACACTCAGTCACTCACGCACAAACATTAACTTCCTAGACATGACTATCAGTATTCAGAACAACTCCATCCACACATCCTTGTACCGTAAACCAACAGACAGACCAACCTACCTGAGGAATGATAGCTTTCACCCAAAACACACAAAGAACTCCATCATATACAGCCAAGCCATCAGATATAATCGCATCTGTTCTGACATGGCGGACCGTGACAAGCACCTCCAGAAACTCAGAAGAGACTTTGTAAGACAGGGTTACAGTGCAAGGATTATTGACAGTCAGATACAGAAAGCTACTCATATACCAAGAAAAGATCTGTTGAGCTACAAAGAACAGCATAAGGGAAACCGTGTGCCACTTGTTGTCACTTGTTGTCACTTACCACCCCCAGGTTGAAGCTCTGCGCAAAATATCAAGAGAACTTCAAGCAACCTTACACACAGATGAAAGACTTAAGAACATATTCCCACAGCCTCCCTTACTCTCCTTCAGACAGCCTCCCAATTTAAAGCAACTGATGGTAAGGAGTGCCCTGAACAAAAATACAAAAAATGGCACATTACCCTGCCTACAAAGTAGGTGTAAAACCTGTGCACACATTTATACCACAGACAAGATACCCATCCCAAACACCCAGTTACACCATAAGATCAATGGTAATTTCACCTGCAAATCATCCAATGTAATATACCTTATCATGTGTGCAAAATGCCCAACAGCTCTTTATGTGGGGGAAACGGGACAGAAATTACATAAGAGGTTTAATTCCCACAGATCCAGTATTAACAACAAAAAGACAGAGACACCAGTGGGAGAACATTTTTGCCAAAGTGGGCACAGTATCAGGGATATTAAATTGACTGTACTAATGGGACAATTTCGCAATCAGAGAGACAGAAAATTATGGGAGGTAAAATTAATGTTACAATTTGACTCTTTGACCTATGGCATGAACAGGGACAGGGAATTCCTGACACAGTACTTAATGGTGAATTAACTTTTACGACAGTCCCTCTGGAATCATAAATACCTGGACCCAGAGGAAGAATGCTATTTAAATCACATCCTTTACCATTGACTGATCAAGGAATTGGTATCTGGACTAACGTTGTTATCTGATTTCCATTATAAACAATGTAATGTGTACTTGTATTTAAGAGAGAAGTTTTCATATTCATCTGTATAACATGCCTGAGGAAGAGACCTAAGAAGTCTTGAAAGCTTGCATTTTAAATCTGTTTAGTTAGCCAATAAAGGTATCAACTTTACAAAAAAATTTTGCATCCTGTATTTCTACGGCTAACACGGTACCAACTCTCATCCATATTAGAGAGAAGGCAGAGTCAAGAAACCTTTTCATAAGGGAAAGCTTGGCAGCAAAATTTACACCTTAGGGTTAAAAAGGTCCACAGAACACCTGTGAACTGGTCAATCCACTCAAAGGAAGCCAGTGATGATAACCCAACTAATGGGGGATTATACAGCCCCACATCTAAAATAAAATAATAATTAAAAAAAATATCCAAGATTGTGGCTTGCATTTTCTTTTCCTAGCAGGACACAATTATGGGAGTTAATAGGCTGGAGAAGGAGGAGGAAGTCTCTACCCCAAAGACTGTCTTTTTGTGATGTGCCCCCCTGCTCTCCAAGAGGAGGGACTCAACCCCATGGTACCTGTGTTCCATACTGGAAGCAAGAGAAAATATAACCCTAAACTTTCTTTTTTAATGCATGTGCAAATTGTGTGTGTAAACGGTCTTGCTCAGATGGCATTTATTTAAATCTTGTTTGTGCTATTTAAATTGAGAGACCTAAGGTCAGTTAACTTGACTGTGATTACTGCCCACTGCTCTTATACAATATATCGGCCCGTTAACGTTTGACAATCAACATGTATCCTAGAAAAGGGAAAAATTTCCGTTCCCTCCGAGCAAAAGACAGACTAGATTTTCAGGATTCCAAACAAATGTATTTATTTATTTTACAGATGCTAGCATTAAGTATTGGGTAGTTAAATGGATAACCCAGTTCACTTTTAATAGCTTTTTCTAAAAGTACAAGCCATAAGGATTTCTTTAGTTTAAATTTCCAGAAGACATCTCTGGGATTTCAATAGCTGTGCACTTTCTGAAGAACCATGAAGCCATTACCAAGTTCAGCTAAGTTGCCATCTAAACACTAATGGCCTTGTACAGAAAGGAAGAGGAACAATTTCCATAGAACATCAACTGCACAATAGGGTTGGGGAAGCAAAACAACAATTAATAACATGTATTTAAAGTTTGGCCTGTTACACAGCATTTTGTCCAATTCACATTGTATTCACTGTAATTCATTTTTCGGTCTAATAGTTTCAGAGGGATAAAAATGTTTAAACATAAATTCAACTTTAATTATTCCTCAGTTTTTATGTAGAGCATAATTATAACTGTATACAATGTGTAGTTCATGAGTAATTATGTTACAAAGCTTTCCCCCTCCTGACCCTTTTACATATTGTAAGCAGTCTCCCCTCAGATCTGGAATGGGGTTATCAGTTTGGACAGATCGCAGAAAGGGACAATCTTCTGGCTGTGAGAGTAAGGAAAACCCTGCCTCCCCTTGACAAAGGAGGACAGTTTTTTTCCTTATGCTAATATAAAAGTGTCCCTTGTCGCAATCCATCCAGACAGGCTTGCTGCTCTGAGAGGCAGTGTTACATAGGTAAAAGGGGGAGGAGGGAGGGGACATTTTATAATTTAATTACTCATGAACCGCACATTGTACACAATTTTAATAATGCTCTACATGGTACAAAAACTATGAGAAATATTCAAGGCTGAATTTATGTTTAAACATTACAATCCCTTTAAAGATTTTTGATTTTGTAGTTTGACTAGTCTCAGAAGACCATTGTTCTCTGATTTTGTCAGGTAAAACTACATAATAATTTGCACACCCAGAAAGTTACCTCCCTCCACCTTATAAGGCTGCTGAAACATCGATCTACTGCAGAGTGGTGGATTAAATTGATAAGGAGGAATAATCATGCGAGTACTTACAAAACAAAGGTCATTACTGAGAAAAGGGTTTGGAAAAGCGAAATGTCCTCTTAAAAATGGGTATTTTAATCCCCAGCATTCATGGTGTTTTATATAAA
This sequence comes from Rhinophrynus dorsalis, assembly GCA_037306005.1. Lineage (NCBI taxonomy): Eukaryota > Metazoa > Chordata > Amphibia > Anura > Rhinophrynidae > Rhinophrynus > Rhinophrynus dorsalis. The sequence continues at coordinate 597,347,364 of CM074718.1, read as the reverse complement.
TTCACTGAAATAAACAAATTTTAATTTACACCTCAGTGTATTTGGTTTGCTTCAAAATCACTCCATTTTTATTTTGAACATAAGGCCCTTACTAAACAAATGAAGGGCATAGTCATACCTGAACTACGCCACCAGGATTAACACTGATCATTGTACAAATTCCACGGAAAGCAGAGTCCTTCTCCTCATTGTCTCTGATATTCCGCAATGAGGTGCACCTATTAAATTCCAAACAGAATTCATTAGCAATACCTTGTTTTTCTATCATGAAAAAAACATTCAAAGATTTTCAAATTTAAAGCTGCAATCTTACTATTTATGCACTTTGCATAGGTTGAACTTAAAACAAAATTACTACATCTTCCAGGAACTGTAGGACAAGTACTAGAGCTAATCAACTGATACAGATTGATACAGATGCAAATTCAACACTATGATACAGAATTTAAATTCAAATGTTTTATGGTGAGGACCTTCCATGATCAGTTATCATTTGTATAATATAATTTTAAACTAGCTGTTCCTTTTACTTTGATTAAAAACAAAACAATATAGCCAATGTAACCATTCTGTTTATGACAATACACTGGCCTATAGCATATAAATTGTCTGCATGCATCACTATATGTCTGGTATACGTTGAATTGATGCAGCTTTATAAACAAGCTTTTTATACACAGCAAGCATGTGACAATCTTATCCCATGCATCAATTAGTTGTTAGCCACAGCAGAAAAATAAAATAAATGAACAAGACAATGCTAATGTAGAAACTGACAAAACCTGAATAGGACAAGATTAGTCACATGGTTGACAAGAACTCAGGAGTGTGTAACCAACTGAAGAAAAAAAAAATTTAAATGTGAAATAGAAAGAAAGCGTGAAGAAAAATGAATTAAAAAAAATATTGAATAATACACACCAGGGTCTTATAAACTGCTGTAGCATGGGGGCCACCTCTTGAGGACAAACGTAACCAAGACGACCAATTGTTATTGCTAAGGCAACGCAATCACGGTTATACACCACCAAACGCCAACCAAGACATGAGCAAATGAGGGGGGAGGAGAAAAAAAATAAAGAAAACAACAAATAACTCAGAAACAGAAAACAGAATTTGTGTATGATAATAAACATAAGATTTCACTAGTTTATGATCACAACCCTTTAAGAAAGGGTAGTGATATATATGGCATAACTCTCAGAGGAAAATATACGGGAAAGGGAAAAAGAGGAAAGAGAAGAAAAGGAGAATGAGAACATCTAAAAACACAGATTAAACAGGTGTTGCACTTTTTTTTTGTGTATGTGTTCTTAAATATTAGGGCTAGCCCCATTTCTGTGAAACAAACGTATTCTGAAAAAGGTACCTGCAAAGTGTACAGTGAAATGAGATATACTATCAATTTTGCAGAGAAGGCTCAAAATAAATCAAAGACTTTCATGTTTGCGTTAAACGGTTGACAAATAACTTAAAACAGAACACCATTCATGCATCAAGTAGTTCTAATATGGGTCTGCATTTTATTAATAGTAATAACTTTAAAGGTTTCCATCCCACATTTCCCAAACACTTCAATAGGAATCTTTTAGATAAAGCCAGTGATACAACTTATCAACTGCAATTGAACCTAGGCCATGGTGGTTTGTTCTCAATTCACAGCTTGTGGGTCAAACCACTAGAAAGACCTTCAACTTCTTGGATGCTTGCGACATCTGCAACCCCACGAGTTAAAGGCATTTTGCATGACTAGTACATGCTCAGTCCCTGCTCTCACCAAGCATGTAGAATTGGGTTGAGGCTCAAATCTAAAAGATTTCAGCGACAACTTCTGAGGAGCATGTTGAGGGATCCAGGGATATATAAAATAAATAAATAAATGGGGTAATATACAATTAAGAATCTGTAAAGAAAAACATGTAACAAAGGAGTTTTTCATTTGGCAGTTATTACAAAACTTTTTTTTTCCCTCAATTAAATAGCAATTTCCTTTTGTAGTTAAACGGTGCTGCAGTTCCTAGCACTTACTGTGGAGAGTGAGTCTGGGAAGCCAGCTCTCTCACTGAAAATAATGAAAAATGTTTGATAAGCAGTTGGTGCGGTTGATAACAAGGATTCAAATTATTATGAGCGGTGATGCCTTCAAAACACACACGTCTCGCAACTGTAATATTATCTTTGTTCCAATCAGCAGAAATAGCCAATTCATTAACGTTTACCGCTCTTAACTACTCATGTTCTGCAAACATCCCTTCTTGAAGGACCCTAGGATTTCTTTGCATAGCCATCAGCATTCCATAAGTAGGAGCCCTGAAAACCCCAGCAACTAAAGCAACAAGTACACTGATGTCAATTGAAGGCTGTGGGCCTCAAATGTCCACCTTCTGGGACAGATGTATGAAAGGTATTCTGAGGAACAGTTTCAGAGAAATGCTCCTCCAAGGCAGTTCTGAATACTTCAATTGGGTCAGACGTGGGCCTATGATTTTCTCAAGAGACTGATGAGGTCTTGTGATTCAAGAATCCTGAAGAACTTCAAGATTCACTGTAGACTAAACATTTTGAATGTTACAAAAATCTGTATCATTTAAAGGGATAGTAATACTTAAAATGTAAAAATGTTGTAGGGTTTATCCCCCTGAGTAAAACGAGAGTTTTTACAGCTCAAAGTTGAAATTTTTAGTTGCAGTATATCACAGTGGCCTAAAATTGTACAGTGGCGCTGTTGCTACACCATCCTATGGACAGCTCTGGTCCCAGGACCATAAATCTCCATAGGATGGTGTAGCAACAGCACCACTGTAGAATTTCAGGCCACTGTGATACTGCACCTAAAAATTTCAAATTTGAGCTGTAATAACTTTTGAATAAAACACCTTTCAGCAGTGTGAATACCCTTGTTTTACTCAGGGGGATAAACCTTAATTTTTTTTATTTATTTTTTTTTTTTTTTTACATTTTAAGTATTACTATCCCTTTAAGGTGGAATTGTATCCATATACACATGTGCCTCTTAATTTAACAGAAAATTTACTGAGGCATATGCCCTTCACAGAGCAATCAAGTGTGTTTCTGTGTATATCTGTCTATCTATATCTATATATATCTATATTCTAAAGATTCCAGATGGGGATTGAAATGTTGAAATAAAGCGTGTTTTCACATTTAGAAGACTGTGAATGCCTATTCTTGGCAGATTTACTGATTTTTGTACCTTTGCACCCAGTCATCTGTTTGTCAAGTGTGCTGCCCTCTCCTCTATTATATACATATATAGCACCTGCAGATTAAATTGTACTGTGGATATAAAAAGTCTACACACCCCTGTTAAAATGCCAGGTTCTTGTGATGTTAAAGAATGAGAAAGATAAATCATGTCAGAACTTTTTCCACCTTTAATGTGACCAATAACATTAACAATTCAATTGCAAAACAAACTGAAATCATTGAGGGGGAAAAATAAACTCACAATAACCTGGTTGCATAGGTCTGCACACCCTTAAACTATTACTTTGTTGAAGCACCTTTTGATTTTTATTACAGCAGTCTTTTTGGGTAGGAGTTTATTAGCATGGCACATCTTGACATGGCAATATTTGCCCACTCTTCTTTGCAAAAGTGCTCCAAGTCTGTCAGATTGCGAGGATATCTCCAGTGCACAGCCCTCTTCAGATCACCCACAGATGTTCATTTGGATTCAGGTCTAAGCTCTTGCTGGGCCATTCCAAAACGTTAATCTTCTTCTGGCGAAGCCATGCTTTTGTGGATTTGGATGTGTGCTTTGGGTCATTGCCGTGCTAAAAGGTGAACTTCCTCTTCATCTTCAGCTTTCCAACGGACACCTGAAGGCTTTGTGCCAGAATTGCCTGGTATTTGGAACTGTTCATAATTCCCTCCACCCTGACTAAGGCCCCAGTTTCAGCTGAGGAAAAACAGCCCCAAAGCATGATGCTGCCACCACTATGCTTCACTGTGGGTATAAAGTTCTTTGGGTGATGTGGTGTGTTTTTGCACCAAACATACCTTTTGGAATTATGGCCAAAAAGTTCAACCTTTGTTTCATCAGACCAGTACACATTTTCCCACGTGGGGACTTGATGTTTGTTATTGCAAACTTCAGCCAGGCTTGGATGTTTTTCTTTGTAAGAAAAGACTTCTGTCTTGCCACCCTACCCCAAAGCCCATTCATATGAATACGGGAGATTGTTGCCACATGTAGCACACAGCCAGTACTTGCCAGAAATTCCTGCAGTTCCTTTAATGTTGCAGTAGGCCTCTTGGAAGCCTACCTGACCAGTTTTCGTCTCGTCTTTTCATCAATTTTGGAGGGACATCCAGTTCTTGGTAATGTCTCTTATGCCATATTTTCTCCACTTGATGATGACTGTCTTCACTGTGTTCCATGGTATATCTAATGCTTTGGTAATTCTTTTATACCCTTCTCCTGACTGATATCTTTCAACAATAAGATCCATCTGATGATTTGGAAGCTCTCTGCGGACCATTGCTTTTGCTCTGGGATGCAACTAAGCAAATGTCAGAAAAATCCTACTAGAACGGCTGAACTTTATTTGTGATTAATCAGTCACTTTAAATGATGGCAGGTGTGTAATGACTTCTATTTAACACAAGATTTAATGTGATTGGTTAATTCTGAATACGACCACATCCCCAGTTATAAGAGTGTGTGCACACCTATGCAACCAGGTTATTGTGAGTTTTTTATCCCCCCCCCCCCTCAACGATTTCAGTTTGTTTTGCAATTGAATTGTTCACATTATAGTTAAAGGTGGAAAAAGTTCTGATATGATTTATCTTTGTCTCATTCTTTATCATCACAAAAACCTGGCATTTTAACAGGGGTGTGTGGACTTTTTATATACACTGTAGACTGCATTTAAGCTCACATTTATTCAGATAATCACTATACTGAATAAAATGCCCATATAAAATAATCCCCAAACCCCCCCTCCCCAACACCTTTAGAATAATGTAAGATGATTGTGAAGAGAAATTCTCCAGTTAAATACACTTTGCTTGTGTATGGAAGTGCATCTGACAAAGTTCTCCAGCTGAACAGATAGGCACTTAACCCCTACAGGCTTTGTTTATAATAAAATTGACCACATCAGAGTATTTTATTAGTTACTGGAACAGTGTTTTTCAAGAGTAGTCCTGAGGATAGACCAAAGGTCAAGTTTTCAGGATACCACTACTTTTTGTCAGGTGGGTAATTATCTTCTTCAGAGTACCACTTTTCAAGAAATTAAAATAAGCTAAAACATGTGCAGTTTTACAGCTCACAGAAGGAAGCCATCTTCCTATGCTCATCTCACTTCCTGTTTGTAAGAATGTACTCTAAATTTTAAGACTGAAGCAAGTGGAATGCAAGAGCAAGGTCTTAAAACACATGCAATGTTCCAGATTAGACTGTACTTGTGTACATGAAGGTTCACATAAAAATGTAGAAGACCCTTTCATAAGAGCAAAACTGTATGCTTGCATTAAAGATCCTTTATAATGGCTTATGCTAAATGAAAAAGAAAAAAAAAAGCAAGCGCTAACGTGTACCTCAATTAGACTTGGCAGCTGTAATTCTGTAGTTGAAAGGTTTGGTAAAGAAACTAAACGTGTAGATCTTTTGAATTATGTGCTGTAAAGTATATTCTGGCAACACCTGTATATTATCAAAATGTATTTATACTGCAAAACTGGAGTAATTCTGAAGCAAATCTGCTGCTGCACAGGGAACAAATAAAGTCCAATTTAATTAATTTGGGATTTAAACCCTTGAATGCTGGAAGGTCTTCAATGCACTGTGCAGCTTCTCTAGCAATTCAAAAGAATAAACTCCACATTTAAACCAACAGGAATTTTATTTGTTCTCTAAAGTGCAGCTGCTTTTCACCAGAATGATTTGTGTTTTGGGCATGTTCTCTTGTACAGACAGGTAATATTATAGACAAATAAGAGGGTAAAAGGAAGACAGGTGGGCAGAATAGTTTTAAAAGTATTTAAGCAAAAGTAAATACTAAAACCCAACAAGATTTGTACAAAAGCAGAAAAGAAAACCTATGTCAAGGGGAGACAAACTATGCAACATTCTCATTAAAACAGGCACTTGTGAACAATCTGATGAAAACATGCAATTAAGCAGATAATGCTCTTTCAGTGTAAAAGTTCAGTGTGGGACAGGTGAGAAAAATATACTAAATTTTAGAATAAACTGTCTTAAAATGCTTAACACCAAGATTATAGCTTTCTCAGCTATATATTATATGTATATATTAACTGTAGAGATAAAGCAGTAGTAAACATTTATCACGAGGGGGGGTGGGGGATAGGGTAGAGAGAGACAGCAGGAATTTTGGTCTGCTGACTAAAATGAGGATACTTCAAATTTATTACAGTTCACACGTTTATTTGTACCAACAGTGTCATCTGGTATCCAGATGCCTATTCTAATGAATTATATGGGAGAGGTGAGCCGCTGACTACAACTCTTCAAACAATGGAATTGTAACAGCACTGTAAAAACTGATATGAAGCACCTCCCAGGAGGATGTACCCTTGTTTTTCTCAGGATAAGCCCTACTATACAGGCTTTTTTCCCCAATAATAAAATATTGATCTTTCTTATTTTTTAAATGTAAATGTAGCAATACAAGTTTTCCAAATACAAGTTTTTGCAAAGCCATCTTTTAAGTGTCTGTAAAGGGAAATTAGATAATTTTGCTTTAATAAATGCAAAAGTTCCCTCCTCCAGTGGCAAAGCACTTCAAAAAAAGGCAGGGCCTTTAAGGAGGAGACACCCCTCTTCCTTTCCAGCTTTTTACCCCACCCTTTAGTTTCTCCATATAGCAAAGTAGCAGAAAAACGAGAGAGGAAAGGAAACTCTAACCCAAGAGGACCCCTCTGTCTGAGGGCACACAGAACCCTTGGCAATATGCCAAAACATCCACCACAATTCCTGGGAGGGAAAGAGGAAAAAATCCTCCACTGTAGACCAGTACTCCACAGGACTAACGGGTAACAATCATGCACACCAAACAACTGAAAAACAAGATACAGACATCTGCATAAAGAAAGATAGTAAAGTCCTTAAAAAGGCACCACTAGCTGAAGGTACCTTCCAGCCAAAGCTGGTCTAAGTAGGGGCCAGGACACGGACAATAATGTTTGGTGTAGATATGCAGAGGTGACCAGGTCACTGGTTTCCAAAGCTGCTCAACAGATGCCATAGATCTGGTGGAGTGTGCCGTGACTATTAAAGAAGCAGATTTCTGAGCACATACTCCTGACCGATAGAGACCTTAATCCAAGAAATGGCAAAACTTGACGCAGCCTGGCCTGATCTCCTTAAGGAATGATAAAGAGCTATTCAGATTTCCTGAAAGGACGCATGCCATGGATGTAGTTCTTACACATCAAGCTGATGGGAGCTCCTGTGCTTTAGAAAGATCAGGGCAAAAAGGAAGGAAAGAATTTCCTAGTTGATGTGAAAATCCAACACCATCTTAGCTAAAAAACCTCTGGGAGAACAAACAACCGCCTTGTCCTGATGAAAAATCAGGAATGGGGTTTACAAGAAAGCTTATAGTTTGCCCACTGTGCAAACAATGTTCAAAAGGAAGGCCATCATAAGTGTCAGAAGACGCAAAGAAAAAGATTAAACGCACTCAAATGGGGGATGCCTCAGGAGAACTCTTATAGGGGAACTTTCACCTCCAAGACACTGTCTTATTGTACCCCAATGGTGGATGGTATGGCTTAAGAGACACTACATGTTAAAGTTAGAGTTTATGCAAGAACGTTTACCTTCTGCAGCACAATGTTACTTCGGCACAACTCTGATGATGTCCCCACATCCCAAATTCTCCTACCACCTCCCTCCCAGCTCTCCCTGTGTGTGCATTCACTCGCATATTGGAACCAGTCAATGTACTGAAGTAGCAGCCTACAATTCAGCATTTTAATTGTAGGCTACTTATTCAGTACATTGACAGGAGCTTCCTGGTTCCAATATGCTACAAAGTGGCACATGAACACGCTCACAGGGAGAGCTGGGAGGAGAATTTGGGACGTGCTGAAGCAGCCTTGTGCTGCAGAAGGCGAAGTGCTTGCAAAAACTCCTATTTTAATATGCAATATATCTTAAGTTTTATTAAAAAAAAAAAAAAAAAAAAAAAAAAAAAGCCAATCCATACACCATTGGGGTACAATAATAAAATAAGAGTGTCTTCGGGATGAAATTTAGACTTTAACAACTGATTCAGGTCCGACAGAAACAGGATCCCTAATATAGGGTAGGTGTGAGCCACCCACCTGAACAAATGTGTTGACGTCAGAGAGAAAGGTAATCTTTCTCTGAAAAAGAACTAAGGGGGCTGAGATCTGAACCTCAATAGAGATCAGGCTGAGATTCTGGTTGATAACATCCTGAAGAAAGGCCAGAATTGTAGAAAAGCCAAGACATGTCTTAACCAGCACATGGTTCTCAGCCTGAACCATAGTGCAAATTACAGCACCAGAGAAACCTTTTTCGGGATGTTGGCTTCAAAAGCCTTGTTGTCAAAGCCAACCTTTCCACCTGATTCCAACAAAGTGGATCCCAAGTCAAGAGATCCAGCCTGAGTGAGAGGTGAATTGGTTCTTCGATGGACAGTCAGAGAAGCAGGACCTATGAAACACGCCTGACGGGGCCAAAACTGAGCAATCAGAAGGACATGAGCCCTCTCCATCTTGGATCTTACTCAGCACCCTGGGAATTCAAGGAAATGGTGGAAACACATATGCCAGATGGACATTCCATGGAATGGACATTGCTAGAGGGTCCTCCTCCTTGGTGCAGAAGTGTGGAACCTTCCACTTCTCACAAAACGCCATGAGATCCACTGATGGAAGAAACCAGCATTGAACAATCTGGTTGAACACAAATTCCCAAACTCCAGGATGCTTTTGTGATGACAAAATCTGCAACCACATTTTACGCTTCTACAATGTGAGCTACTGAGATGGCTGGGTTGTGAGCTTCTGCCAGTTGAAGTTTCTCGATCTTCAACCAAGTGATTTCACTTTTGGTTCCTCCTTGGTGATTTATGTAGACAGTTGCAGTTGGCACATATCTCCAGAATGATGACAGGCACACTCTCATCCTAAGTCCAGTGGCCCTGTGGAATTAGATGACCCAGGTTCCCCAGCCTATCAACCACCCATTGTGGTATAACAAACGGAGGTCTCAATGTTAATTGAGGATGGCAAAGCCACAAGCAAAGGTGCTCCTTAGACTGTTGAGACATGAAAAAGCTGAGTGTTATGTATTGACCAACTCCTGAGAATGTCCAGCTGCAAAGCCTTCATGTAGAATTGGGAACAGGGGAAAGCTCCCACAGTGAAGACCAAGCAAAGCAGGAATCTCATGTAATCCCTTACGGTGGCTGATGGCCAGGATATTGCTTGAGTAACATGGAGACCAAGCCTGGATCTTGTCTTCTGGTAGAAAAACCATGTTCAAGAAGTATAGAAAATGAGAAGGTACCAGAGGATTTCTTGAGAATGAGCACCCAGCTGTGTTGCACTATTATGAGGATGCAGTCTTGAATCTGTGAACTGAGCAAGGCTTTCTAAAAGAGCTTTGAGTAGAATGTCATAATTAACCCTTTGAGTAGCGTTCCATACCCCTCTGGCACTCAAAGGGTTAAGGAGTCAAGGCAATCCCTTGAGCATGGATGTGGACTGTCAAAGCAGCCATGACCTTCATATCGATACTTGGCAGAGATGCTAGTCCAAAGTGGAGAGTGGTGAACTGGTAATGACTGCTCAAGAAGGCAAAGCACAGAAAGCACTAATGGTCTGGAAAAATCATGAAGTCAGGACGGGTGTACTTGAGATCCAGGGAGGCAAAACATTTTCCCAGACACATGGCAATGATCAGGGATCACAGAAATTCCATCTTGACGCATAGAGTTGGCACATACTGGTTGAGATACTTCAAGCCCAGAATAGGATGGCAGCCAGCATCCTTTTTGGAAACTACAAAAAATTAAGGTGCAAAATCCTGAAAAGCATTCCTGAACTGGAAATACCACCCATTGTTCCAACAGGGAGGATACTACATCTATAAATGGGATCTTGAGGAAGTATTTAAGATCTATGTGGTATCCTTCTGAAATAACCTGAAAATCCCACTGGTAAGGCACAGAAGACTCCCAGGCATGTTGAAAAATAACATTTAGAGGTAAATATGGACCAGGGCTCCAAGAGTCATAAGGTGGTAGGCTTGTCAGCCATAGGCTTATGAGCAAACTTTTTGTTCTGCTAAGCCTGTTTGGGCTTCAGGGTGGGGCAGGCATGAAGGGTTTGAACTATAGACACTCCAAAATAACAGGGGTAATGAAAGCCACTCATCTTAGGAAACAAAGTGGCACATTTAGGTGAAATCTGAAGCAAGAGTGTGATTTTGCCTCCTGCAGCATTAATAAACCACCTTACCCAGGTCAGGTCCAAAAAATAGTCGTCTTTCAAAGGAAAGAAACATCAAAGACTTTTTGGAAGATTGGTCTGCCAATCAAATCTTGAGCTAAAAATCATGACGAGTGGTTATTGTAAGAGCTACAGTCTTTCCAGGAAAATCTAGCAGCAACGAAGGCCACCTCACGGAGATATGCATTGGCCTCCATAATATTGGCCAGCATAACTAACAGTTCTTCTTTAGGAAAACCACCCCTAATTGCATAAAACAGTTGTTCACCCCAGATATCCATGGCTCTTGTGACCCAAGCTGTAGAGAAAATGGGTCAAAGAACAAAAAATTTGTCTTTAAAAAGTAATCTAATTGCTTATCAGCCTAATTGTTAGGGGCTGCTGCATCCGCCAGGTAAGTACTGTATTTTAAACAAGATGAGGAATTGGGGGATCAAGGGCAGGTGGAGCACAGTAAAATTCAGAACAAGATATTTGCTCTCTACAGAGGGATTTACATAAAGTGGCAGACAAACGGAATATGAAGTTTAATGCTGGAAAGTGTAAGGTCATGCATTTGGGAAGAAAACTTTTAGGGGACTATTTTAGGGGTCTATTTGCTAGAGAGACAAGGGATCCTTGAAAACTACAAACTTTGAAGCAGTGAAGTGTGTTAAACAGCAGTAGCAAAAGCAAACAAAGTCCTGTCTTGCATAAAAAGGGGTATTAAAGCAAGAGCGGATAACATTTTGCCACCCTACAAGTCATTGGTAAGACCTCAACTTAAATATACAGTGAGGTTTTGGCCACCAGTTCTGAAAAAGGATATTCTAGAGCTGGAGAGAGTACAGCGAAGAGCAAGACAATTAAGGGAATGGAGGACTTGATGTATGAGGAACATCTAGTCAAACTTGGTTTGTTTACTCTAGAGAAGATACGACTAAGGAGATCTTATTACAATGTACAAGTATATGAGAGGTCAATACAAGAATCTCTGATGAGCTTTTCACTTCAAGGTCTGATCAAATAACCGCTTGAAATTAGAGGAAAACAGGTTTCACCTTCAGCAGAAGAAGGGTTTATTTGCAGCAAGGTCTGTTAAAATTGTGGAATCCCTTGCTGAAGCATGTGGTATTGGCAGATACAATGGACACATTTAAGAGAAAATAAGATAACTTTCATGCAAGAGGGAACACAGTTCTACTGTGTATTAGTAAGCAAAACAGGAAGTGCAGATAAAGTCTAACTTATCTGGCAGCAGGACAGCTTATAAAATTCTCATTTATTTGTGTTATGAGGCAAAGGTTTTACTTTATGGACAGGTGTCATGTTTCAAGCTAATTTACTATGTTACTATAAGAAACCTACTAGTAAAGTCTCAGGTGAGAAAGATTCAAAAGTTTAAAATGTGTTTATTAAGGAAGGAGTCTCCTATCATGTGTCTTCCATTCATCCAAAATGAACTTGGTTCAAAAAATGATGGGTTGGAAAAATGGGCGATTCCATATTCATGCAGCTGGAAACTATCCTGTGAGAAAGACCCTGCATCAGAAGGTTCAGAGACCTGCATAGTCTCTAAAACAGCTCTGATAAGCCCTTCAGAGGAGCAACGGTCTTCCTCATAAGCATCCCCGAAAGGCAAGGAAGAATCCATGTCCTCCGTGTCAACCTCCTCAGCAGACAAATAGTCAACCAGCTGATATTGCCCACTAAAGAAAGGAGCAGTGTGCGATAGTGGGCATGGGGTGCCAAGAATGGATAACCCAAACTGGTTCTTCTTCTGCAATGGAAAGCCTTGGGGAGGAAATAGGAGCACAGTACAAGAGGGACATAGGCTGCGTGAATATTCCCATGGAAGTCCAGTTTGGCATGAGGAAAAGTGCACTCAAGGGGTTAAAGGGACCCTGGAATATTAAAACTTTGCTTTTCCCATATGTCTATTGGGACAAAGAGAAAAAACCTTCTAAAGTAGGACAAAGTAGTCCAAATTTGGAAATTATGAGAAAAGTCAGAGAAATACCCAAGAAGGTACTGCAAGGGGTTAACCTGGAGAGGCAGAGGAGAGAGTCCAGTCTCTGAATAGCCTATACAATGGGAGTAGTACGATGGCTGCCAAAGCACCACCCTGTCCCATGCAGAAAACCTGGGAAAAGTGGGATTCTGAGAAAATGTAGTTTACCCATTGGATATGCCTAGCAAACGGTGGTTCTCCAGCCATTTCAAAGCTGTGAAATGAACTGTTCTGAACACTGTCCCCATGCGATAGAGCAAGTCAGCAATAATTTGGAGCTCACTCTGACACTTGTAGGTGAAATGGGTGAGGAGGTTTGTCACTATAAAGATTCCCCATAGAGTTCTACAGAACAAAGACGGCTGCTGCGCTGGCGCTCTCAAAGAGGCTGTAAAAAATTAAAAGAAAGTTCTAATATACATGACCATACCTAGCGAAATAAAATGAAATGAAAATGGAATAAGGGTGTCTGATAAAAAGAGAAAGCCTAAAGTACAGAAATGGTTTAAAAAAAAACAAAAAAAAACATACTATTGAGGCAGACAGCTTCAGAAAAGTAGAATACAGGAGGAGAGAATGATAGAGTGCTAAACAGGCAAGAACAGCACTAAACATTGGGTACCAACAGCAGGAGAAAACAGTAAGGACCATAGCACTCAAATGGTTAACTTCTTAGTCTCCTGTCTTCAGACTACCATTATACACAGAGAACAGAGAAGTACAAGTAAGGCACAGACTTGTCATAATGTTAACCTCCACAGGAAAATGATCCAGAAAGAACCTGTGAACTGGGCAATCCAACTTCTGGGAAGCCAGTTAATGGGAGACAGCCCTATTGGGGAGGGGGAAGAGATGATTATACAGACCCATATCTAAGAATAGAAATAGTAAAGAAGTCTAAAAACTAAGAACAGTGTCAGCTTGTCCTTTTGTTGATGCTGGTCACTTAACACAGAGTCGGGGTTAAAGCTGGAAGGGAAGAGAGGATTATCCAACTCAAATGTCCTGCCTTTTTGGAAGCTCGCTGTGCTCTGGAGGAGGGAATGTTTTCCCCCATAGATCCTATGATCCACACATTGGAGAGGAGAGCTTATGATGAGAACCCTTGGAATGCCATACTTTGGCTTGGAGGGGGGGCACCAGAAAAAGTCCAGTGGAGGCTCTTATAAGCACAAACCCATGTAGACTACATGTTACACCTTTGCATTTAGAAGAGCAAATATATCATTTTGATAATCAACTTTCTATAAATAATACCTACATTCATTTTTCTTAGGGTTAGGGGGAAGATGCACTAAGGACAATGCTATGGCAAAATGTGTCTGGCTATGTGTGGTGATCACTTTGCCACGAAGAATAGGACACTTCGCAATATGCACTGAGAATTGTCTGTGCAAAGGGAGGGGGAGAGAATTTGATAATTAGCATGTAGGGTTGTTGTAATTGCCAATGTGTTAGGGAGGAAAAGAGGAGGAGCAGATGCAGTCAGACTTCGCCACCACAAGAACAATCGCTTCCTTAACCTTTTCAGTGCCATAGGAATGTGCATCCCACAAGCTTTTGGCACGGAAAGAGAACATTATGAATCAACTTTGGCAACAGGTTTTGAAGTGAGAGAACTGGCAGAAAAGCAGTTACATTTAACAGCTTCTTTGCTCTGTACTTATTGAAAAAAAGCTAATCAGTGGGCTCTCTGCTGATTTCCTGTAAACACAGGACTTGCATAGCACTTTGTTAGAGAGCCTTGAAAGTTCTTTGTTTACAAAAATCACTATTGGTGGCTAACTCGCTGAACAGCTGTTTCAGTAAGTACAGAACAAAGAAGCTGTTAAATGTTACTACTACTCTGCTGGTTATCGCAATTCATGAATCATCTTAGGAAATGCATGTTAATGTTCCAATCCTTTTAGTGCCACACGGGTGTGCAATGTACATCCCAATGAAAATCAAATGGTTAAAGAAGGGCAGCTGTTATCTCTGCTCTCCAGTATGAGCCCAACTTTGCCAAACTTGTGTTGGCGAAGCTGGGACTGTGATCTCCGACAGTACAGGTGAACGGGAGCTCAGTGCATGTGGTGAAGTACCACATTAACATAAAAATAGACCCACATGAATAAGACATTGGCTCATTACACTGCATTTCAAAGTAGTCACTGCAAAATCGTAAACCTTGTGAAGGCGTAGATTTATGATAATGATGGAAAGTTTGCAAAGGATTCATGGGGACGTGAAGACAAACATCTTAGTGAATATGTTGCAATTTAAATTAAAGCAAATACTCCATTACACCACCAACCTGGCCACTTATTGACTCAATGCATCCCCCCGAGGTTTTCTAACCTACATATCCCATTATGGACTAAAGGGGTGCAACACCTCTGGTCCTTAAAGGGTTATAAGCGATTCTGAAGTTGCTTAAATACCATAATCTGGCATTTTCCAGGCGGTGTATGGGAAACTGATGTTTTTTGGGGGTGTAAGCTTACTCCTTTGATACAGTATAACACTGTAGCAGATTATGCATTAATTTCAAAAAGGTATTATTAGTTATAAGAAGACTTAAAATAAGTTTGAGACCACTGCATTCTTTTAACCCCTGAAGGCCAGAAGGACTAATCTTAAGAAAATCATGGAGAAAAACATCCACCCAGAATTTGCTTCAGAAACGGAACAATTACTTTTTAATGGGACATTCCAGGGGAAAGGGTTAACATTTGTAAGCATTTTAGAGGTCAGAAAAAGGGCCTAACCAAAAGTGCAACACTTCCTTGTTTTATTTATCTCTGGAGATGGATACACACAGTTCAATATTTCTATTGCCTTTTCTTTCATAGCAAATGTACTATCCCACAGTAAACTTTTAGCCAAAAAGTACATAACATTAAACATTGAGGAAAAATAAAGGACACCGACTTGAGAAAAACAAAAATATAACAACAATTTATGGGTGATCTTGAAAACGTTCAATGCACTTTTTATACTCCACACGTGTTATAAGTACTGCATCTATATATTTGCATGTGCTGATGGCTTTTTAACCCCAATGGAAGCTAGATGTCTCTGAAGCAGTGCAGAAGTCCCATTAAAGAAGTGAAGAGATATTTTGGAACATTCCAAATGACCAGCGTGTTCTGCGACAATGTCGAGTTATGTTCAGCTGCAGTACCCATAAGTGCATTATAAGCAAAGGTGCATATTTATCAAAGAACAAGTAGAGCAATAATGGGGCAAACTAACCGCACAATAGGAAACAATAATGCAAAATAATGCATTGGAGAATTTAAAAAGGTTATATCATTTAAATTATTTAGTTTCAGTGTGTGTATATTTGGGGGAAACTATGGTGAAAGGTCTGGTAAAGGCTAGTTTAAAAAATGGCACAGAAAATTACAGTGCCATGACTGTACCCATGATATACATGTTACTTTAGGAATCTATATATTTTTGCACCAAAGAAAATGTTTACTAAAATGGTTCCCTTCAAACAAAATACAAATAAATGGGTATTTTTGTATACTTCCCAATAAACAATTTTCTCTTCGCCCATGTGGAACACAGGAAGTATGGGGTTAAGTACCCACCTGGAGCACAGGGCACTGACAAGGCCCTCCCAGACATGCCCAGTTTGACATTTAGCCAAAGAAACAAGTGGAACAAAACAGAGAATCACAAGAGCCAGAGAACCCAAGAGGACTCTCCAACCCGACATGAACCATGTTTTTTTTTCCAGTATATTTTGTTTCAAATGAAATAAGAGAAGTATTTATTGCTAATTACAGAGGAACTATGGGGATATACCAAAGCATCCACCAAGATTCAGGGGAGGGAAAAGCAAAAAACAAACAAACAAAAAAGCAAAAAACAAAAACAAACATCCAAACACCGAACTGTCCTAATGGAAAAGAACGAATACAACATGAACCTCAGAGGCGTCAACGGATACAAACACTACAAACTGAATAACATGAACAGGTCACTGGGCAAAAGAAAATAGAAGTACACCTACATAGGCACTGCAAAACCTTCAGGCTAAAGCTGGCTT
Source organism: Rhinophrynus dorsalis (assembly GCA_037306005.1). Taxonomy (NCBI): domain Eukaryota; kingdom Metazoa; phylum Chordata; class Amphibia; order Anura; family Rhinophrynidae; genus Rhinophrynus; species Rhinophrynus dorsalis. The sequence continues at coordinate 597,330,850 of CM074718.1, read as the reverse complement.
CAGCCGAAGCAAACACATTAACACAGTAGTGTTTGACAAAAGTGCTGAGGGACAGCCACATCACTACCTTACACAACAGCACACACAGGTCTGATTCTTATAGGCCCAAGATATGACCACCGAGCTGGTGGAATGTGCCATAGTCACAAAGAAGTCCCTGGCTCAAATAAGGGACCTCAGTGAAGTCAAAAATCGAATTAAAAGTTGGAAAGGGCTGTGTGTGATGAACACTATTTCAAGCACCTAACCACATCATCCAAGAGATGAGAAAAGAGAAGGAAAAACAATTTCCTGGTTTATGTGAAACTCAAACAGCCCTCAGGAGGGACCATATTGGAGTCCTCAGAATCATCCTGTCAGAGTGAAAGACCTAAAATGGAGGCTTACAAGATAAAACCTGAGGTTCGCCTATCAGCCGAAAAGATGCAACAGACAAAAGAAAGGCAATGATGAGCATCAAGAAACGTAGGTAAGCAGAAGAGATGAGGGCTCAAAATGGAGCCTTCTGAATCATTCCCAGAAACAGACTAAAATCCAACAGACTGTAACGGACCACAGGCCATTACTAGGGGGCTCTTAAGAGCCATGGAAAACCCCCAAAGAAGAGACTTAATTGTACACAGAACAGGACTGCCAAGAGAACTGCCATGGAAAGCCGTCTTCAGTTTTAAAATTTGGACTGCCACAGATTGGCCATTCAGAGTTTAAGGGCCTCCATTGAATTTGCATGGGGAAAAGTAAGCGGCCATCTGACTGGTCGCCCGTCCAAGCTTCTGCAACCTCAATGGCTGGCGTGATGTTCCTGGTCAGGACTGGCCACAGGATTACGGGAATTCGATTGGCCAAGTTTTGGCACAGCGAATTTAAAACAGGAAAAGATGCATAGTCGCAAAATGCATTATCCTGGTATGTGTATTCAGCCCTTGTGTGACAACTGTGCTCAGCCCTATTCCTTTGTCCCATTGTTTGCCTTTCACCCAGCCCCACTGTATGACTTAATTCACTCATGTTCGACCCCATTGTGCTATGTTTACATGTCTATTGTCCCTATTGTTCTACCTAGCCATTGTGTCACTGTGTCCCTTTGTGCCCAGTCCCTGGTTAACAATTCTCTGTGTATAAGAATGGTTTTGGCCATCAATAAACCAGTATTCGTTTGGGACGCAGCCTGTGTCCTGTTTCTTCATTCCTGGAAGGTTTAAAGCTTGTGTTACCAGCAGTTCCAGTGGGTGTTTCGAGCTTGTTTTTCCCAGTGTTCCACCCAGGCATCCAGCTTCACCAGACCAGCTACCCCTTAGTAGCCGCTTCAAGTAGAGGAGACCCTGGAACGACAGCTAGGCACAACCCGACATCCTCAGCTCCTGTTACAGGACTGTGATCCAAAAAACTGGGTAAACATGAGCCACCTCTTGATGGAAAGTTTGCACACAAGGTAGTAAAGCAATGTACCTTTGGTAAAGGACTAAGACGCAAGCCTTTTCTGAAAACCATCATGAAGAAAAGTCAAGATAACTGGAAGTCAAAAAGGTTTACGCAACCCCTGATCCTCAGAGGCCACTTGTAGAACAGAGACCATAACCTGTGATATGCCTTGGAAGAGACTGGCTTTCGAGCTTTTAGCATTGTAGCAATGAGTCATAAAAATGCTTCTCTCTCAAGAAGCTGTCCTCAACAGCCAAGCAGTCAAAACCAGCATCTCCACGTGTGTATGACACATAGCTGACACTTTTTGTGAATACCTGTGGAGCAGACACCAACCCAAAGTTAAAGCAGCGTACTTAAAATTACTATCTTGGAAAGCAAACTGCAGGAAATGGCAATCTGCAAGGATAGGAACATGCAGATTAGAGTCTTATATTTCGGGAAGCAAAAGATTCCCCTGGATGCAGGACAGCAATGAGCGCACTAGGATTACATCCAGAACCCTAGAGTGAGATCAAAGCTGTCGAGAAACTTTAGTGCTAGAATGGAGACTTAGAATATATTCTCAAGATGGAAATGGTATTAATACCTGCATTTAAAAATAAATAAATAGGTGGGGTGGTTGGTGAAGGAAGCAATGCCCTGGGAGTGTACCCATACTAACGAGGGTAACAGGGAAAAAAAGTGCCTTCTGCAGAAAAAAAGGAATGTTTAAGAGAATCACAGGTAACAAAGTAGTCCCCTTGCCACCAGTGGTATGACTGATAACCTTGTCTAATTTCAGGCCAAATGGCAGATTGCCACAAATGGGAGATATCAAAGATGTCTAGTAAGACTGTTCAACAAACCAAATCTTGAGCCAAAAAGTGTGATGCGGACACAGATAAAGCAGAGGCAGAGTGTAGTGACATCAAAGGCTTCTTTAGAAAAGGAAGCATTAGTTTCAGTGATCTCAGATGTAAGGATCACCTGTCGTGGGAGCATATACTTGGACGGAGAAAAAAAACTGCACAAAAAAAAAAATGACATGGTGGAAGAGATTCAAAATCTATGCAGTAACCTTCCGAGATTACCTGCAAAACCAACTGGTCAGCTACAAAGGACTCCCAAGCATCATGAAAATTGTAGAGACGTCCCCCAACAGGTAAACGCAGACCAGGATTCTGCGAGTCATGAAGACTGCTGACAGACTTAGCCCTTGGAGCTGTTCGCTTGGGCTGCCATTGCTGTCTATGCTTGGCGAAGGAGAGACTGAGCAAGTTATGTGAACCTTGCGGCCATAGTCAGAACTTTGGTGGACATCTGAGACAACAAAATGCTCTTGCCCCCAGTAGCATCACTAATGATCTGCTTTAATTCTGGTCCAAACAGGGACTTCCCCTGAAAAGGCAAGGGAGCCAGTGACTTCTTGGAAGATTGAACTGCAGACCAAATCTTAAGCAATAGAGTGCGCTGCACAGTAATAGAAAAGGCTGAGGCCATGAGGGGTACAACCTGACCGCCTCAAACACAAGTGTTTGTCTCCTTAATGTTGGCCAAAAGGACCAACAGATCTTTGGAAACATCAGCACGGACAGCCTTCATAAGCTGATTACCCCAAATGGAGACAGCCCTGTTAACCCAGACAAAGGTAAAGATGGGTCTAAGTGCTGCTCCAGTGGCCTCAAAGTTGGCCCTGAGGATAGAATCCAGCTTATCGTCTTAACTGCTGGACCCATGAGTCCAGCTGCATATGCAAAAGGTAAGGCAATAGTTTTAGCCAACTTTGAGACAAGGAATCCATGGTTGGAGGAGGACAATGACTACTAAAGCTGACTCTAAAGAGAGGTATAGTTTAGAAAACCTCTTTGTAATATACAGCCATTTGCCTGGAGTCTTCCACTCACCCAGAAGGATCTGGTCAAGAGATGCATTAGGGGGGAAAAATGGTGTAGATTTTACACCTCACATCTGTAGAAGACCCCCTCAGAGACCTGAAGCATCTCCAGCAAAGCTCTAATGAGTCCCTCAGCAGGAGAAGGGGGTCAGTCTCATAAAAGTCCTGAGAGAAGTAGGAAGAGTCCATATCCTCATAGCACCCCCCTCCCCATCTGGCAATGTAGGGGCCACAGCACAAGAGGGGTAAAGAGATTTGGAATAGCCCTGTTTGACATGAGGAACAATAAGGGGGTAAGGATGCCGCTCTTAGCCTTGGATCTACTCACATGACCCTTAGAATCAGACAACCTGACTGGAGTGTAAGACACTTTTACTAACAAGTTAAAGCCAGCAGAGAAAGTGTTAACATTTGTAAACTGCAGTCACAAGGACTCAGAAACCACCTCTGCATGTAGAGTCACAGTATTGGGACAATGCAGACCAAGGCACTCAAAGGGTTACTCACCAGTCTTCTGTCTTCAGGGTACAATTGTAAGAGAAAGAAACTGATCCCCAAGAGACTCCTCTGGGAAGGAACACTTGGCAGCAAGATTTCCTCCACAGGTCTGCAAGGATCCACACAGCACCTTTACACTGGTCAATCCACTCCAGAGGAAGCCCAGTAATGCTAAAGCGCCTAATGGGGGAATTTTGACAGGCCATATCTATCAGAAAAACAAAGCTAAAAACTAAGTGTCTGCTCCATCCATTCACCACAGAGAACATATTCATACTGGATAGTAGGCAGGGCAAAGGTTGGGAGCTGGAGGAGTGGCTGGGAGTCTCCACCCACAAGACTTTCAGTTGTGTCTTGCGCTCCAGAAGGAGGGACTCAACCCCTATGGTACCTGTGTTTCATATCCTATATAATAATTTGCTGAATTGTTTGTCAGAAGCCATCATGCGCAGCAGAAATGGCTGCACGTGCTGAAGTCATGCACACTACAGACTGCCCGTGCCGCAGCTGATAACGGAGCGGAGGTCTGAATTCAGACCGTAGTCAGACCGCCCCGCATCAGCCACGGCGCGGGCAGTCTCTACTGTCTACTGGGGGGCACTGTGGCCTAGTACACAGGCTCTTCAACTAGTTGGATATAAGAGAAAAGCAAGTACAGAAGTAGAAAGACAGACTAAAAGTACTCTAAATCCTTAGAAGTGCTTATATGACTGCAAGGGGTTAATGTGGCAAGCAGGAACCATCCTGTAGAAGTAGAATCCAAAAAGGAGGGTTGGGCAAGGGCCATCTTCTTTGCCAAAAAGGCGAGGAAAAGAAAAAACAGGCTACTGGGAAGTGTAGTTTACCAAAATTAAAAATGGAGAGGTGGCACTCCAGCCATCAGAAAACAGCACCCCTGATATCGGTGTGTAATGGATGTTCAATGGGGCTCATCAGTATTTATGCTTACCAATCACCTTAGCCCCCCTTACTGCCTTTGAAAAGCACAACGAGGCAAAAGAAGTCCAAGAATAACATTCTATGTTTCAAGCAATATGGCCACTGAGCGTGTCAGTTATTAAAGGTACAGCAACCAAAAAAGGTAAAGGTGTCATAAAAATAATAAAAGTTATCAAAAGTTGGTAAGTAAGAATTGCCATTGCTTCCTCCGCAGGAAGACCACTGTTAAAGCTGCGCATGTCTGGGTGATGGTGAAATGGTGCATGATGGGAGTTCTCTGTCTCAGACAGCTAACTTTTTTTCAGTGTCCTGACCTCCTGAGGTAGGGTACCTTCACCACAATGGTTCCAGTGTTCGACACAGGATACAAGAGAAATGTACATACTTAGACAGCCTACATTTTATTACAATAAAACATGGGGAGGCATGCACATTCATTTTGTTAGAAACAAAAAATGGTGTGTCATTTCAAAGTTTGGGAACCAAAGATTTACAATCAATGGGAATTGTTACCTATGGATAGTTTGCCCCAGATTTGATCCACAGTTGCATTTATACATGGGTATTATGCCCAAAGCAGCCGCATTCTTTTAAAGTTTAACCCTATGAGCGCCATAGGGGTATGGAATGCATTGTAAATCAAACCCTCTGGCACTCAAAGGGTTAAAATAAAATTCCTAGAAAAAATATTTTCAGTGAAAGTGGACAAGGCTTTTTGCATATACAATTTTCCCCAAAACAATTTTTCCCACTAGCAATTATCCTACATAATTTGCTAATGTATGTTTGTCAGAAGCGGTCATGCGCAGTACAGACTGCCCGTGCCGTGGCTGATAACGGAGTGGGGTGCTCCGAATTCAGACCGTAGTCCACTCTGCATATGAAGGTGCACAGAGGACTACGGTCTGAATTCGGAACGCCCAGCTCAGTTATCAGCCGCAGCGCGGGCAGTCTCTACAGCGCATGACTGAACTGTGGCAGTTGCTGTCTGGTACTGTGGCCCGTGTACACTGGCTGTTCAACTAGTATTATATAAACTGCTAGTGGGAAACATTAATATTGAAACAGTTCAATGTATTTTAGGCTTACTATTTACTGGACAAAGGATTGTGCATTATGTTGCTAGACAATACATTTTATACACTTATGTCACTTACTGGGTTTCCAAATATTTTAACCAGGTTAAAGCCATACCCTAAAAAAAAGTGCAAAAATGCACAAGCCTAAAATTTCCACTGTTTAAACTGGATTTTCATTTATAATTATGTATACATAAAACTGCAGTAATGTGCATAGGAAAAATCTAACTAAATGATGGATACCTACCCTACAATACAAGTTAATTTAAAGAAAAAAAAAAATTAACTTCCAAACTAAATCCTGGGAGCGGTGCAACAATGAGGCTGATGTACCAAAAGAAAAAAAGCAAAGCAATTCTGCATCAAACCTACTGCTCCAAAGACAACAAACAATCCCACTGATTTAAATGGGGTGGTTAAAAGCCCCACTGAATCCAGAAGTTTGGGAATGTGTACTTTTAACATTTGGGGCGGTTGCTATGCTCCAGAACTGCTCCACAGTTCATCAACACCCCCAGCTGTGTGGTTCTGTTACTACCAATGGACACGTGAAATACTATGGCCATGGTTACATTAAATTCATGCTAGTCTTAATATAAAATAGTATTCCAATACATATGCTACTGATAGATACCACGTTGAACCATTGGATGCTTGAAAAGTTTCCAAAACATTGCTGGGCAACATATTTGAGAGCTCTGGTTTTACAGGAAATCTTGATGAGACCCTAAAAACCAAACCCTTTAACTCCTTGGATGCCAAAGGGCTCCACCATTTCTAAACATTTGCAAACTCACTGTATTGCAGAACCATAATCTCTACCTTTAGTGATGAATTTTTTTCCTTTGCAAAATTTTGGATATGTACTGTTATGTTCAGTAGTTTAAGACATTTATATTCCACTGTCATCTTCTCCATATCAACTTTTCAACCAGGAGGACACATTAGATAACAGAGTTTTAAATTAAGCTGCTATGTATTAAATTCTTTAAACGTATGTAATCTTAACTTGTACCCTAGGTAGTCTACCAACACAAATGCGTTAGGATACCTCTGTTGCACTCAAGTGATAATAAAAATATCATTTAGGCTTGTAGACATTTTAGCAGATCATAACGTATGTGTATTATAAATTTGTAGGGTAGGGTAGGTAATTACTCTTCAAAAATATAAGAATAAGAACTGGTTAATATGTCCATGTTTCCCCAAAAGTCTAACAAATGGTACCTGTATTCTCTAATAAAGTCTTTGGTGTGTTGGGTTTATTAATTATTTCTACAAGTTGGTGCAACACCATTGGGATATAGGGCTGCATCTCAATTCCTACAAAACAAAAACAAATATTAAAAAAACAGAACAGAAAAAAATACACATTTTATAATCAAACATCTAAATTGTAATTGACATTGTTTACATAAGTTTACAGGACTCAAAAGGGTTAATATGCTTTAAAAAAAAAAAAAAAAAAAAAAAAAAACTGGAAATCTTCATATTTCAATTTTTATTAAGTTTTTGTAAGGTGTCAGTTATGATATAGGTTACATTATCTTTCAATAAAAGGAAAGTGTAATAAATGGTTTTCAACAGAATGCTTCATGTATATAATGTGTGTAATATATATATATATATATATATATATATATATATATATATATATATATATATATATATATATATATATAAAATCTATCATACAGCCTCCCAATTTAAAACAATTGATGGTAAGGAGTGCCCTGAACAAAAATACAAAAAATTACCCTGCCTACAAAGGTAGGAAACCTGTGCACACATTTACACCACAGACAATATACCCATACCGAACACCTAGTTACACCATAAGATCAACGGTCATTTCACCTGCAAATCATCCAATGTAATATACCTCACCATGTGTGCAAAATTCCCAACAGCTCATTACAAGAGGTTTAATTCCCACAGATCCAGCATTAACAAAAAGACAGACACCAGTGGGAGAACATTTTTGCCAAAGTGGACACAGTGTCAGGACATTAGACTGACTGTACTGATGGGACAATTTCACACTCAGAGGGACAGAAAATTATGGGAGGTAAAATTAATACTCCAATTTGATTCTTTGACTTATTGGCTGAATAGAGACAGAGTTTGTCACATCATCACATTGTGGATTAACTTTTACGACAGTCCCTCTGGGATCATAAATACCTGGACTCCTCAGAGGAAGAATGCAATTTAAATCACATCCTCTACCATTGACTGATCAAAGAATCAGTATCTGGACTAACTTTATCGCATTTCCATTATAAACAATGTGATGTGCACTTCTACTAAAAAGTGAAGTTTTCATATTTATCTGTATATAACATGCCTGAGGAAGAGACCCAAGAAGTCTTGAAAGCTTGCATTTTAAATCTGTTTAGTTAGCCAATAAAGGTATCAACTTTACTAAATTTTTGCCGCCTGTATTTCTACGGCTAACACGGTACTAACTCATCTATTATCACACACACACCAATATCAATTAATTTAGACAAAGGACACAGACACTTAAGGTCATTTCTAATAACAGAGTGAGCTATAAATTTGTCCTTAGGCTTTAACAGAGCTAATTTGCATAATGTTCAGGGAATTAGCACAAAGTGCCACAGCATGCCACCAAAACAAAAGCAAATTTCACGAAAACTATTTTACTTCAGATTAGCTGGAACAACTTTTTGGCATATTTTAATTCTCTGTAAAACAAACTAACCTTGTCTCAGGATGAAGGGTTTTCTTATGGACAATAAAAATTGAAGGTCAAATGTAATAAAATTGTTATTGTTTTCAGATGCCTCTTGCTTCTGGCCTTCGCTGAAAAATCTATTGTTTTTCACACGCTGCATAGGCAGAATTCCATGCCTCAATAGGAAACATATAGCATAGCCTAATATACATACTTCAGTGTAGCATTCTAAGTTGTTAAAGGAATACCAACACCTTATAATAACTGCCGCCTTTACCACACTAGCACCAAAAAATTCAACTGTCAATGAAATTTGTCCTTAGCCCTTGGTTCAAGTGAACTCCTTCAAATCAGACCTGGATGTTTTATCAACAATTCTTTTTGGCAGGACTACATACTCCTCGCTGCAACTATTTCTCCTCTTCAAAATGAATGAAGCATAAGTTGTAAATACTGCAGTGGGTGGCACTCTGTGTAAAGCATTTCTGCCTGCAAGCAATGCGTCTACCTCCAAAGACACGACATACAGGTCTGATTGAACATGTTAGATTGTGTATGGAATCATATACACATAAAAAGAGGAGACAGATATAATCATATCTACATTTCTGGGCACAAGTTGAGGTTGCAGTTTGTTATTGAAATGAAATACATTAAAATATAACATCTGAGAAGTAACGACTTGACTGAAAAATTTCCCAGCAGTGGGAGTATAATTTTTACTTAGCAGGAAAGCAATTCACTGGAGCCATCTCTAGCATCCAAGGGGTTAGAGAGAAACCAGGAAAATATTTTGCACAGGATGGAGCTGCTATATTGTGATAAACTAATTCTACAGGGGGTTAGAGCAACACATTGCTTCAATGATCTACACAACCCTCTGGTCATTAATGGGTTCAAGATTTAGAGTGCTTACAACACTGCTGGGCATGCAAGGACTATTGGTATTACTGAGAATAGAAACTTACCCATCTGGATGGAGATTTCACCAATTGCCCATGTAGCATTGTTACACACAGATATTAATTCTGGATTTAAATTTGTTCCTAAAATGGGCATGAAATCAGCTGGAAAGAAAAAACAGATTTCCAGAAATGTGAAAATTAGTCTTTTTTAGTAATATCAATACTACTAGTTAGACACTATATAAAACAGACAAGCAGATTTACCCCAAGGGCAACATATGTGGCAATTAAGTCCACCAAAGGGTTGTATACTATTGTTAAAAATTCTAAATTGCTGGTTGAAAGAGAACTATTCCTGAAGGTATAAGAAGCTTTGTTTATCACATTGATATAGCTAGGCAGGTGTTCTATGTACAACAATCAGATTTATCTATGTATTTGTTACATTACATATGCATTGTCCTGTATATAGTGATCTCTACTACAGCCTGCCTCTAGATGAAACCACAACAACAGGATGACTAGATTGCAAGTGACACAATCAAATATTATAATTCGCTATTATATTTGTCAGAAGTTGTCATGTGCAGTACAGATGGCTGCGGACGCTGCAGCCATGCGCAGTACAGACTGCCCTTCAGATGCGCAGAGAGGACTATGATCTGAATTCGGAGTACCCCACGCCGTATCGGTCACGGTGCAGGCAGTCCATACTACACATGACTGCAGCACCGCCAGTGTTAAAACTAGTATGTTATAATTTTCATTAATTATCAGGAGACTACAGAAGATCAGAAAATAGGCTAATGATAACTGAAGGACAGCAACAGCGGGTTAAGTCCTGTTCAACAGATTATTCTTAGTGTATAATTTCTCTTAAAAAAGTAGGTTACCCCTTGTGTGCTACAAGGTCTCACAAACGCCTGTTTTGCAATGCCTTTTAAACGTCGCTAGTATCCAAGGGGTTAAAGTGGAACAGTAACTGTAAAAAGGGTGTGTGGGCAGGGGGGCACCATGCTTTCATGGGAAAAAAAAAAAAAAAAGTTTGAGACACGCAGGGAACAATGGGGCAAAGTGAACTTTCAGGCTGGGCACACTGAAACCCCTCCCATATTCTGCTCTATATACCCCTCCCTATAACCAGCTACATCAGTTTACATTTAGGAAAGCAAAGAGGAGGTAATGACACCATAACAGAGGAGCCAATATGGCAGGGCGCGCCAACCCAGATGAATATGGGGTTCTCTCAGGGTGAGTACCCTAATCCTGCATTTGGACTAAGAGAAAGATTTATTGGCAAGTGTAAAAATCCCCTTTTCTCTAGTCAACTGAGGGATGCAGGAGCCACTATGGATGTCACAAAGCAATCCCAAGAAAACAGATAGGGAGAGCAAACTAGAGAACTGCAGTCAACAAAACTTTGTGACCAAAACTAGCACCTTAGGATACAAAAAAACATTTATTTTGTAGAATTTTGTAAAGTTATGACCAGGTACCTGCCTTGCAGAGTTTGTTCTCAGAAGCTTGATATTTCATAGCCCATGGAGTACTCAATAATCACATAGAATGGGCTGTAACACTGAATGAAGCTTAGTGATATTTGAAAACGTAGGCTTTTCTAATAGTTTTAAGACATGCAGCAATCATGGTTTTGGAAGCAATCTTTCTTTCCTGGATACTTCCGGGATCATAAACAAGGTATCAGTTTGCCTAAGACTGTGGATCATATAAGGGGATTTTTGTGTACTTCCCAATAAATCTTTTTCCCTTAGTCCATGTGGCACACAGGGACCATGCAGTAAAGTCTCCCCTCGTCCAGGAGGGCAGGACACTCCCTCCTGAACCACTTTATCCCTGCCTGGGCCTGCTCAGTTTAAACATAGCAAAGATGAAAGAAAAGAATCAGAAGTAGAACAAGAAAGGGAAGCCCCTGGACTAGAGAAATCAATGAATAGCCCCCTGCCTAGGACTTTAACAGTTTTTTTTCTCCAAGTGGGAAATCTCGTATTCCCATGAACAAAAATCCCCTGTTCTCTTCTGTCCTATATGAAACACAGGAACCATGGGGATATACCAAAGCATCCACCAACATACCAGGGAGGGAAAGATGAGACGCCCCTCAATATACAGACCAGTGCCAAACAGACACTAACATTGCAAGCCAAAGAACAGGAACTAAAATGTTACTGGCCAAAATTAACTCAAGGAGGACACCTACACAGACACAGTAGCTTGTAGGACCTTTCAGCCAAAACTGGTTTTGGCTGAAGGAAGCATATTAACACAGTAGTGTTTGACAGAAGTATGAATGGACGATCATGTCATCTTATATAGCTGTTCAGCATAGGCCTGAAGACCCAAGAGGCACAACCTGACCTTGTGGAATACACCGTGATCCGAAAAGCTACTGGCTTCTTCCTAAGAACAAATGCCTGACGAATGGTAGCCTTGATCCAAGAAGCCACTGTTACTTTAGACACACCCTGGCCCACACGAGGGTCCTTAGGAATGACAAAAAAGCAAACCAGATTTTCAAAAAGGCAGTCTACGATGAACATAGTACATCGAGCACCTGACCACATCCAGAAGATGAAACTGCTGCTCCAGTCTTAGCTGGAACAAGAAAGAGAAAAGGAAGAACAATTTTCTGGCAAATGTGAAATTCAGAATCACCCTCAGGGAAGAACACTATGAAGTAGAACAAGAAAGGGAGCCTCACAAGAGTTAAAAACCAGAAAAGGAGGCTCACTCGCAGGATCAGAAGGTTGCATGTGGGCATAATCTCAAACAAATACTCACATGCAGAGGAAATAACCCCGTCTCTGCATGGGGAACTCAGGACATCTCCTCTGGAACAAAAATATTACGGTTCTCCCAATACAAACAAGTTAGTAAAATAATATATTAAAATTAGTACAGCCACATTAAGAGTTTCACAGTGTCTCAGATTTTTTTTTTTTTTAATCAAGCAAAAGGAAGAGTTAAAATATAATCACCTACTCACAGAATTGGCCCTGTGATGGTAATGTTCCACCTATCTCAATTATATATAAAAAATAAAAAAACTATAGACTAATAAGTATATCCCAAGACACAACAATTAAATATAACAAAAAAAAAATCCAAAACAAAACGGAGGGCACTGAAGAACGCCCAAAACCAAGTTAAGATCCCATGGACGAGCAGGAATCTTGAAGGCAGGACGTGTATGAGCAACGCCCTGGAAGAAAACCCTGACATCAGGAATAATGGCAATGCTCCTCTGAAAGAAAACAGACAGTTATCCACACCATCCTGAAAAAAGGCCAGGACCGTAGGCAGATAAAATTCTTGAGACAGGTCCTTGTCAGCATACCAAGACAGGAAGGTCGACCAGACAATGGTAGATCTTGGAAGAAACAGGTTTGTGGGCACTAAGCATACTAGCCACCACACCAAAGAAAAAAACCCTTTCTTCGTCAATATTGAGGATTCAATTTCCAGGCCTCCAATGCTAGACTATGAACATCCTCCTTCCACAGGTAACCCTGTAGAAGAAGATCCGGACTGCAAGGGAGCCAGAATGGCTCCGCCACTGACAGATACAGAAGCTCCGGAAACCAAGCCTGGCGAGGCCAGTACGGAGCAATTAGAATGACTGGACAACGCTTCAGTCTTAATTTCCGCAACACCCTGTGCAACACGGGGAGGGGAGGTAAGATGTAGGCTAGAGGGAATAACCAAAGAATGGACACTGCATCCACCACCAGAGCTAGAGGGTCCCTCCATTGAGAGCAGAGCCTCTGAACCTTCCTGTTGTGTCTTGTCCCCATCAGGTCGATGTAAGGAAGAACCCACTTATGAACAATGAGGGTGAACACCTCTAGGTGCAGCTACCATTCTCCTCTGTCCACTGATGAGTCGACTGAGGAAGTACGCCATGACGCTGACACCAGGAATGTGCACTGTGGATATGGCAGGAACGTGTTCTTCTGCCCAAGACTAAATAGCCTTGACCTCTAACCAAGTGGCGAGACTTCTTGTTCCGCCTTGCTTGTTGACGCAAGCCATGGCTGTGACGTTGTCGGACTCAACCCTGACTGGACAGTCTTCCAGCTGAGATGTCCAATGACAAAGGGCATGAAATACCGCCCGAAGCATCAACATGTTGATGGGAAGGAGAGAGATTTTTCCAGAGACAACCGACCCTATGCACTCGGGCAACCCAGGAGCACTCCCCATCCGGAGAGGCTGGCATCCGTTGTCACCGTGGTCCAGAAGGAAACTGGAAGGACATGCCCGTCAGCAGATTGGAGAGGTCGAGCCACCAGGACAAACTTCGTTCCACATGAAGAGGAAGTGGCACCAACGTCTTCAGAAGATCCCGACGACCCCTGCACAAAAGCGCTGGAGTTCCCTGGTGTGTGCCATGGCGAACGGTACCACCTCTATGGTGCAAATTAATTTCCCCACTAGAGATGACAGCTTCTTGGCTGGATCCTGAGCCAATATTGCAGAAACCCTGTGGGTGATCTGGTGAGCCACCTCGTCCGTGAGAACCGCCATGTTCTTCTGGGTAGCAAAGGGGAGGCCCAGGAAAACTAGACGCTGGGATGGGACAAGCTGATGATCCACCCGTGATGGGCGAGAGACTGAATGCATTGCTGAACCTGCTTCCAGGACATGGTTGAAGACCTGAGGAGCTGTTGCAGGCAAATCGGAGATACTGCAGGCTCTCTGGATGTATGGTGATGTGTAAATACGAGTCCTGAAGATCCAGAGAAGCAAGGAATTCCCCCGGGGACATAGCAGCAATCACCGTCCGTAGAGACTCCTGGTGATGAGTGCGGATCACAAAGGAATTGAGATCCTTCAAATCAAAAATAGGGCGACAACCGCCATCCTTTTTGGAGACCACAAAGAGGTTTGAGTAAAATCCCATACCTCTGTCCTCAACTGGAAGTGGCTCTAGAACATCCTTGTCCAGAAGAGCATGAAGAGAGTCATTGAACAGCCGGCGTTTCTCCTCACCCTGAGGCGTATAAGGAAAGAATTGAAAGGGAGGAAGAGAGAGGAAAGGGATCCTGTATCCTTCTGCAACCACCTGTAAAACCCATGGGTCCGCCACTGAATCCTCCCAGATGCTGTGGTAGTGATGCAGACGGCCACCCACAGCAGAGTGGGGGGACCCAGGTTCGGTGAGTCATGCCGAAGTAGGCTTGGAAGCCTAGGGCTTGGAGGAGACCTTGGGCTTCCATTGCTGTTAGGGATTGGAGGAGGCATGCGGCGCTGAGGGAACAGTCTGGTTCGCCGGACGAGTCTCAGTCTGAAAGGAACGAAAATACAGATTATGCTTAAGCGGTGTTTTCTTCCTGGGGTCCAAAGGTAGAAGGGTACTCTTACCCCCAGGGGCCTCACTAATCAGATCCTTAAGATCTGGCCCATACAAAAAAGTACCTTGAAAAGTTAAGGAAAGCAATGCTTTCTTGGAAGCAGTGTCAGCAGACCAGATCTTGAGCCAAAGACCCCTTCTGGCGACCACAGACATGGTGGAAACCCTGGCCACCAAACTGATGACATCAAGTAAGGCAGCAGAAACATAGTGCTGGTCCTCAAATGTTGGCAAGAAGGTGCAACATATTCAAAGTAGGAGCACCCTGACAGACAGCCAGGGTGAGCTGTTCAGTCCAGACTGCAATGGCCCGGTTCACCCATGCTGCAGTGAATGCTGGACGTATGGCAGGGCCCACAGTGGCAAAAAATGGACTTGAGGGCGACCTCAAGTTTATTGTCAGTCCAGTCCTTCAGAGCTGACACATCAGAAACTGGCAAGGCAGTAGACTTGGATAGCCTGGAGATAGGAGCATCCACTTTGCGAGGATGAACCCACTGAGTAAGCGTGGCCTCAGAAAAGGGATAAAGCTTGGCAAATTTCTTGGACACAGAAGATTCCCTGTCAGTAAATTTCCACTCTTCAGACACAAGGCTGTCAAGAGTGGGGATAGGTGGAAAGCAAGTGAACGGCTTTTTAGGCTCATGAAACACATCAGAGGCATCAAAAGTAACCTCCTGAACTAAAGGAATGTTTAGGGTAGACAAAAGAGCCCTGATCAGGCCCTCAGCCGAGGGCTCAGGATCAGCCTCAAAGGGATCCCAAAAACAAACTGAGAGGAGCCCACAGCAGAACATTCCTCAACATCTGAATCCACCAGCAGTTCCTCCTCAGAGGAATCTGATACGTCAGGTACTCCCTGTGGTTTTTGCAGGAAAGACTTGACAGAGGAAGGGGTCTGCCAGGAATCGAAGACCCCCTGTAACTGGGATGGAAAGAGTTGCAATGTAGACCTAAGGTCCCTAGTAGCAGCCTTGAACTCTTGCACCCAAACTGGCTCTAATGCAAGGCTGGAGGTCCCTGGGAGACTCTCAGGGACATCAGAACATGCTGGGCATAAATGACCTGAGAAATCTCTAGGTAACCTTGAATGACAGGAAGAGCATTGTGCAACAGGGGATACAGAGACTCCAGCCTCCTTAGTCTTAGATCTGGCCCCAAGCTCCAACGTTATAGACATTCTCACAGTATCAAATAACCTTACTGTATAAGAAATCACCCAAGTACAGTGTGTAGGATTAAAGTTTCACCCCAGAAATCTCTAAACTATACTTGTCTGGCAGGTGAAGGGTTAATCAGCAGAGGAGAGAAGGAGTCCAAGCCCAGCGTAGGATACTCGTTCTGGAAATAGCACAAAATGGCTGCCGCTGAGGGAGCCAATCAGAAACGAGCACGCAAAGCAAGCACTCATGGGAAATGCAGTTTTCCTAGAAAAAGTACCCGAACAGTGCCCGAAGCCCCCCAACACACTAGAAACATGAACCGGATTATTTTTCTGGATGGATCAGTCTGTGGGCTGGTGTCACAAACCTGTAATATCCTCAAATTGGCTGAGATCAAAAGTCCAACAGACGTTTCATCTTCACTGTAGAAGAAATGATGGACATACAAATGGAAAGATTACTGGTACCACCGTAAGCATTTTTGTCCTCTGAAGGCTCTGGGCCATATAATATGGGTCTGAGGACACAGGGCTACAGAAGGCTTTTTCTTCTAGAGGTTATTTTTCTCTCTAAAGTGGCTTCTACAAAAATAGCAAATCCTATGCCCACAAGTCTAAGAACTGCAGGCATATGAAAACCCACCTTATCTTTTAGATAGTCAGAGGAGTGAGCCTAATCTTAGAAGACTTCCGAGTCCGTGTGAGATATGGCAAATAGAAAAAGTGATAGAGAACCATTTCAATGTGGTGGATGCTACTTAGTCTGAGCATCAGGGAGAAGCATGCAATCTTGAGGCCATCTTGATGTGAGAGACCCATTGCAGTATTGTGGACTCTACCTTGTCCTGACGTTGAAATAAGAGTATTATAGCGTGCAAATCAACCTACCCGGATGTCTGCACCATATGGAGAAGATTGTCCCAGCATATAAAAAGGTGACTTCAAGTGAATATACATAATACAGCATTAAACACATTAGATCTGTTACGGGCTCATCTATCAGAGGATACTAGACCATTAACAAAGCTCCTCAAGAAAGTGGCTTGTCTTAAAGGCCCACAGCATACAAAATAGGATTTTAGCTTTCTTACCAGTTAATTCCTTTTCTCTTTAGCCCATATGGAACACAAGAACTAATGGGTTTGAATCCCTCCTGCAAAAGGGCAGGGCACATCACAAGAGACAGGGTGTTTGGGGATGAGACTCTTTTCACCAGCTGAAACACTCCACCCCATCTATTTACACATGTGTGACAAAGCCACATCAAAAAGAACCAAAGCAGGTAAGAAGAAAAGAAAACTTCAAAGACTAAGACCCTAAGAAGACTCCTCTGCACAGGGAAGGAACGCATGTATGGGGCTTTTTTTTTATGTTTTTTTTCCTCCAGGTGGGAGTCATGTGTTCACGTGGACTAAAGAGAAGAGGACTTAACAGATGAGGAACCATGGGATATACTACAGCATCCCAAAAATTCAGGGAGGGAAAAGAAAAGCTCAGACTTTCCCCATGATACCAATGTTCCCTAGGATCAAACTGGATATGTTTGTGTCAAAGGACACCGAACTAGCACAGCGCACACAAGAGCCTGCAAGGGCTCAAACTACATAAGAAACTGGCAGCAGAAGAAAAGGAAAACGAGAGGTCATCAAACAGGCAAAGCTAACTGAAGGCATTTCCAGACAAAGCTGGCCTCAAGGCAAACATATTGGCACGGAAGTATTTGGTGAATGTGTGCAAGGAGGACATCGCAGCCTTCTACAACTGTCCAGCACAAGCCTGTTTCTTCTAGGTCCAGGAAGCACCCACAGGTCTTATGAAATGTGCTGTGATCTTGAAAGGGACAGACTTCTTCCTGGTCACGTATGCCTATCGTATGGTAACCTTGATCAAAGAGGCAATGATAACCTTGGATGAAGCCTGACCTGACCTAGGACCCTCAGGAAAGACAAAGTCAAGTCTTCCTGAAGATCTGGACATATTAAGGCAACCCAGGATGTCCAGCAGATGGAGATCCCTCATGTGTGGAAGGGGGGTCAGGACAAAAAGGTAGGAACAAAAATCTCCCGTTCTATATGAAAACCAGAGAACCTTAGTAATAGAGTTATATACTGCTGCCTTGTCCAGGAATGGAGGTTTGCAAGAGACAGCTTGCAACTCAGCCACACTCCAAACAGACAAATGCCAGGGCAGAAAAGCCAGCTACCGAAGGGAGATAGAGGCCAGAGTCTCAAGAGAGGCCTCTGAAGGCTGACAAACACCAAACTGAGATACCACTGAGGCGTGGGATGCTAGAAAATAGGGAAAGGCACGAGGCACTCCCTATAGAAAGGGCTTCATGTCTTGGATGAAGGCAATTAATCTCTGAAAGAGCTCATATCTGTTCTTTGAGGAATCTCAAATGGAGAACCTTCTTGG
Source organism: Rhinophrynus dorsalis (assembly GCA_037306005.1). Classification (NCBI taxonomy): domain Eukaryota; kingdom Metazoa; phylum Chordata; class Amphibia; order Anura; family Rhinophrynidae; genus Rhinophrynus; species Rhinophrynus dorsalis. The sequence continues at coordinate 597,312,482 of CM074718.1, read as the reverse complement.
CTCCATCCTGAAGGAGGGACACCACCAAAGGATGATCAAAGTCATGTGCATACATATCCTTGTCAGCACACCACCAGTGAAAAATGGACAAGACCCTATGGTACATAGTTTAGGGAAGACCAGTTTCAGAGCCTGGATCATGGTGATTATGACATCAGTGAAGAATCCTTTCAGTTTCAGAATGGTGGCCTCAAGAGCCATGCAGTCAAGGTCAGTCTTCCCACATCCTTTTATCATAAGGGCACCTGAAGCAGCAGATCCGGTTTGGGTGGTAGAAGGATCGGCGCCTGAACGGACAGACTGATGAGTTCTGCAAACCACACCTGCCTGGTAGATTGAGAAGACCTGCACCTTCAGGAATCTGAAACACACAGGACAGGTGAACGCTGCATTGAATGAACATTGCATAGATAGCGAAGGCCAGAAGATCCCCTACCTGTGTAAAGAATGCAGCTCTATCATTGGAACACCCCAATGTTGGACTATCAGGTAGAACACCTCCAGGTGATGTACCCAGATCCACGTTTAAAGACGGAGGAAGCCTGTAAGCACACTCACACACCCCTGGAATATGCACATCTGAGATGGCTGAGACGTGAGGAGATCCTTCACCACACAATGTAGGTTCCCCCTTGACAGTTGATGAATGCCACTGTCGTTGAGTTGTCCGACTGAACCCACAACAGATCCCCGTGAGCTAGACAAACCACATAGTGTCCCACATTGATGGACAGCAGACTCTCCTGCCCAGTCTACCTGCTCTGGGCCCACAGGTGTCCTGGGCTTGCACCCCAGCCCTCAGGCTGACATCTATCATCACCAGGTCCCCACTCTGTAATCACAAATGGCCTCCTCTGAGTCAGATACGGAAGATAAAGCCATCACTGAAGTTCCCCCTGCCCTGCAGCGTGAGTCATCCAACGGGTGAGATGCTCTGGTCTCCTGAACCACATCCTGAGTATGCACCTCTGAAGTTCTCGTGTGGAACTAGTTGTAGGGAACTGCCTCTAGTACACACACCAGATGACCCAGGACTCACATGTAGTCCCTGACTGTGGCAGAGGGCCACTTCAGAGCCTGAGAAACATCTTGAAACAGGAGCCGAATCATTTTCTCTGTGAGAAACTTTTCCCTGGATGTGCTGAAACTCATGCCCAGAAAAACAAATACCAAGAATGGAATAGGTTGAGAATCCAACAGTGATGCATAAGAATGTGGGCTAACTCTTGAATATGGAGAGCCATGAGTTCTTCTGACAGAACTCGATCGGTAGAACCATCCAAATATGGTGTCAGAGAAATGCCGTGGCACGAATGTACATTATGAGGGGTGCTATGAACTTGGTGAAAATTCTGGGTGCCAAAGCCAGGCCAAAAGACAAGAGTCATGAACTGGTAGTGATTGCAAGTGAAAGCAAAAACGAAGGAAGTTGTGGTGGATAGGGAAATGCAGGTAAACATCCAGGAGATTCTGAGAAGCTAGGAACTCCCCAGGGCACATTTTTGCGATGACAGATTGCAAATATTACATCTTGAAGTGTGTAGCAACCATGTTCCAGTTGAGATATTTCAGTATCGAAATAAGATGGCAGACTCTGTCCTTCTTGAGAACCACAAAAAGGTTGTAACAAAAACCCGAAAAGCGCTCTTGAACTGGCACAGACATCAGAAAATAGGATTTTAGTTTTACCTGTTAAATCCTTTTCACTTAGTCCATACAGGTTACTGGTAACTCTGGGAGGCATCAGTCCCCTTTAAGAAGGCAGGAACATTCTCTACATGTATGCAGGGGGGTGGAGCCTCCCTTCCCTCTCAGGCTGCAGTCCATCTAGCCTGCTTCAGAATTGTTTGAGAACTAACCAGACCAGACAGTAGAAGGAAAGAAGACTCCTGTGAGCATGCCCCGAAGGACTCCCACATATTGCCACAGGAGAGCCAAGCATGGTCCCTTGACAGGGTGGGAGACCACTAACCTGTATGGATTAAGTGAAAAGTATTTAACAGGTAAGACTAAAATCCTATTTTCACTGTCGTCCAATACAGGTTACTGGTAATTCTGGGATGTCCAACCATTGAGTTTCCCTGAGGTGGGAGGAGGCAAGGACCAGGTGCAAGGCCCCCAAAGTCACCAGGACCTCCATGAACCAACCGGTCAGAGATCCCAACTAAACAGAGGTGGCAACGGACACCAACTAGGGGTAAAAACAGATCCCAAGAACTGTTACACAGCACACTGAAGCAGAGCCAACAGGGCTCAACAGTAAGGAGGCACTGAGAACCTCAGAAAAGAAAGATCCTAGACAGGCAAAACTGCCTCCAGGACCTTCCTCCCAAAGCTGGCATCAGCCGAGGCCAGCACATCCACACGGTAGCGCTTCGAGAAGGTGTGCACAGAAGACCAAGTGGCCGCCCGGCACAACTAATCGGCAGACGCTTGAGTCTTGTAGGCTCAAGAGGCCCCAATTGACCTGGTAGAATGGGCCGTAACCCGAAAGGGAACATGCTTATCCCTCAATTCGTAAGCTTTACGAATAGAAGACTTAATCCAAGATGCAAAAGGTACCCTGGATGCCGGTCTCCCTGCCCTAGGACCGTCAGGAATGACGAACAGGGCGTCAGACGTCCTGATAGACTCAGTGCGATGAACATAAAACCTGAGACAACACACAACATCCAACAAGTGGAGATCCCTCTCCTTGACAGAGGAAGGGTTAGGGCACCACGATCTCCTGATGTGGAACTCAGAGACCACTTTAGGCAAGGACTCCTCAGAGGTGCGAAGCACAGCCTTATCCTTGTGAAATGCCAGATAAGGTGGTTACAGGACAGAGCTTGCAACTCCGCCACCCGGCGAACTGACAATAGCCAGAAGAAAGGCCATCTTCCACGACAAAAGGTGCATAGGAATAGTAGCCAAGGACTCAAAGGGGGAACGCTGGAGAACCCCCAAACCAGATTAATGTCCCACTGAGGAGCCGGACTCCGAAAGGCAGGGCACACATAAGCAACACCCTGGAAGAAACCTCCGACATCAGAAAGATAGCAATGCGTTTCTGGAAAACGACAGAAAGCGCCGAAGTAAGAACCATAAGAGAACTCAGACTGAGTCCCTTGTTAACACCGTCCAACCAAAAAGACAGGACAGTGGGAAGATCAAAGTCATGAGACAGGTCTCTGTCAGCACACAAAGACACAAATATCGACCACACACGGTGATAGATCGTGGAAGAAACAGGCTTACGGCACTAAGCATAGTAGAAACCACAGCAGAAGAAAACCTTGTCTTCCATAAAATCGAGGATTCAACATACAGGCCGTAAAATTGAGCCGAAGAACATAGTCTTCCACAGATAACCCTGTAGAAGAAGAGCTGGACGAGAGGGGAGCCGAAATGGCTCCACCACAGATAGGGTCATAAACTCCAGATACCAGGGTTGACGATGTCAATCCGGAATAATCAGAATTACCGGACAACATACCAATTACAATATCCGTAATGCCCATATTAACAGAGAGAGAGAGGAGGAAAAATGGCCAGAGAGAATGTCCAGGAATGGACATTGCATCAGCAGCAGAGTTAGAGTGTCGCTCCACAGAGAGCAAAACGGCAGAACCTTCCTGTTGTGTCCCATTGCCATCAGATCCACTGGGGCATTCCCCATCTCAGAACCAGGAGTTGAAACACCTCAGGATGTAGTTCCCACTCTCCACTGTCGACTGTGTGATGACTGAGGAAGTCTGCCATGATGTTGTCTACGCCTGGAATGAGCACTGCGGAAATGACGGTAACATGAACCTCTACCCAGGACAGAATGGCCTTGACTTCTAACCAAGCAGCGAGACTTCTTGTCCTGCCCTGTCTGTTGATGTAAGCCACTGCCATGGCGGAGTCGGACTCCACTCAGACTGGACCGTCCTCCAGTTGAGACTCCCAATCATGGAAAGAAGAGACTCCTCCATGGACCACTTCCCCTGAGCGCTAAAGCGACCCAGAACAGCTCCCCAGCCCAAGTGGCTGGCATCCGTTGTGACCTCGGTCCAGTAGAGAATCCGGAAGGATCTTCCTTGTAGGAGATTGGAAAGGCCCAACCACCACTCCAAGCTCAACTCGACATGAGGAGGGAGTGATCGATAGCTTCTGATGATCGGTCGGTCCCTGCATGTCCGTATTACAAATCCTTGAAGTTCCCTGGTGTGTACCATGGCACATGGAACCGCCTCTATGGTGGAGATGAACTACCCCACCAGAGAAGACAACTTCGGAACCAGTAACAGATCATGGGATAGGATCATTGAGACCCTTTGAGCAATTTGATGGTTACCTCGTCCAATAGAAAAATCATGCACCTCTGAGTAACGAACAGAAGATCCAGGTGCCGAGACGGAACAAGGTCAGACTTGACCAAGTTCGCAATCCAACCGTGATGTGTAAGGAATTGAATGCAGGTCTGGACCTGCTGATGAAGAAGGTCCGCAGATGATACTTGCAAAAGGCAAGTCATCCATGTACGAAGTCACCCTGATGCCGTCCCAATGGAGGAAGGATATCAAGACCCCCCCAGCACCCGTTGGAAAACCTAGGGGGGCTGTTGTCAAACCAATCGCAGAGCTGAAACTGAAAATGACCTCTGGCGCAGGCAAACCTCAGATACTGCCTGCTTTCTAGATGGATTGGGATGTCCAGAGAAGCAAGAAACTCCCCTGGAGACATGGCAGCGAATACTGTGAGCAGAGACTGACAATAGTGAGACTTCACTACAAAGGAATTAAGATCTTTCAGATCCAAAATAGGGTGGCATCCACCGTCTTTTTTTTTTGGTCACCACAAAAGAATAGAATAGAATAGAATCCTGAACCCCTGTCCGGAGGAGGTACCTGTTCCAGGACATCCTTGTCCAGAAGAGCCTGAATAGCTTCTTCAAACAGACGGCTTCACTCAAGTTCTTGAGGAGAACGAGAAAGATAAAGACAAAAAGGTGGGAGACAAAAGAAAGGGATCATATATCCCTCACACACCACCAGAAAAGCCCATGGGTCCAACTCTGAATCATCCCACGGCGTTGGTGAGTCATGCCGAAGCAGTCACAAAGTCATGGGCTTGTATGCAGCCTTGGGCTGCAATTGGTGCTCGGGCTTGACGGAGGAATGCGGAGCAGATGGAACCGCCTGGTTCCTCGTACGTGTCTCAGAGTGAAAGGAACAAAAGGACCGGTTACACGTAAACGGCAACTTTTTTTTTTTTTTTAAAGACCAAGGGTAGAAGAGTACTCTAACCCCCGAGGCTTCACTAATTAGTTCCTTAAGTTCGGATCCAAACAAGGAAGTACCTTCAAAAGGCAAAGAAAGAAAAACTTCCTTGGAAGCAGTGACAGCAGACCAAATCTTAAGCCAAAGCGCACTCCCAGTGTGTTGATCCACAGAGATAATAGCAAGGAGACGCGATCTCTCCAAAGTAGGCGCATCCTGACGGATCGCCATAGTGAGTTGCTCAGTCCAGACTGCAACAGCCCGGACAACCCATGCAACAGCAAAGGCTGGACGCATAGCAGAGCCAATAGAAGTGAAAATGGACTTGAGGGGAACCTCAAGTTACTTGTCAGTCCAATCTTGCAGCGCAGAAGCATCAGAAACATGTAAGACAGTAGATTTAGGCAGTCTAGATATGGGTGCGTCCACTTAGGGGGATGAACCCATTTGGTCATTTCTGTTTCAGAAAAGGGGAAAAGTTTAGCAAACTTTCTAGACACTGAAGAGGACTTGTCCGGAGCAGTCCATGCGTCAGAACCAAACAATCAAGAATTGGGTTAGGAGGAAAATGAGTAAGGGGCTTTGCAGGCACCTGAAAATAATCAGAGGGAACCCCCTGAACCGATTGAGAGTGGACAATACAGCCCTGATCAGGCCCTCAGTAGAGGTTTCAGGATCAGCTTCAAATGGGCCCCCTAAGAGACCTGGAAGATTCCAAAACAGCACCAATCAACATACAAATCTAGCAACAATTCTTCCTCAGAAGAATCTGACACATCAAGTGCTCCCTGCGGTTGAGGCAGGGAGGATCTGAGAATAGAGGGGGGTCTGCCATAATTGAAGTGCCCCCTGTATCTGGGATGTAAAGAGATGTAAAGTGGACCTAAGGTCGCTAGTTGCAGCCTTAAACTCTCGCACCCAAGCTGGTTCAATAGCATGGCTGGAAGGCCCTGGGTTGCTGCCAGGAACTTCAGAACCTGCTGGGCAGAAATGACCAGAGAACACTCTAGGTAGCCCTGTGTGACAGGAAGAGCAATGCGCAATGGGGGATACTGATACCCCATCTTCCTTAGTCTTAGGTCTAGCCCCTAGCTCCAGCGGTATAGACATTCTCACACTGTCAAATTAACCAACTGTACAATGAATCACCCAATTGTAGTGTGTAAGATTGATATTTCACCCCAGAAACGCTAAATATAGGCTGTTCTGGCAGGCGAAGGGTCAATCTCCAGAGGAGAAAAGGATTGTCCAAGCCCTGTGTAGGATACTCATTGAGAAAAGTGCCCAAAATGACTGCCGCAACGGGAGCCAATCAGAAATTAGGCGTGAATCAAGCACTCATGGGAAATGTAGTTTTTCCCAAAAAGTACCCCAAAACAGTGCCCAAAGCCCCCCAACACACTTGAACTATAAACCAGATGATATAGCAAGGGTAGACAATTAAAATGAGCCCTCTCTGAATTTGCTGTGTGAAGCGGTTACAGAGATACGTCCCAAACAGTGTTAACCCACAGCAGTGTTTCTCAACCAGGGTGCCGTGGCACTTTGGTGTGCCCCGGACATCCACTTAGGGTGCCCCATTGTATCTATAAGGCTTTGACAAAAATGGAAATGTAGACTTCCAACTGTATATTTAAGGATATTACTATGCACAATATGTTTATTTTAGTTGTGAGGTCTAACAATAACTCTATATTTATGTATTTGTAACATTCATTATGCCCTTTACAAATGACATATAACGATAGGGGTGCCCCGAAAATGCCAGACTGTGTGTTAGGTGTGCCTTGATCAAAAAAAGCTTGAGAACCACTGACCCACAGAAAGTAAATGGAGCAATGGCGTCTATGCGGTAAAGAGCGCCTTAAAGGCGCAGTACACAATTTTAATAAAAGTTAAACTACAAGTTAAAAACATGAAACACATGCAGGGAACATATATGCATATAGAGAAAAGCTGATCCAGTAAGAAAAGTGCCAGAAAACCCCATTAAACATGTCAAACCAGCAGAGGAAGGGTTAAGTTACAACAGAAACCTGCTTCAAATACCCACAGACACACACATATACACCCAATGAGTGCCGGAGTGCGCAATGAGAACTCCCAAATGCAAGCCCAATTAAGGGACCCTGTGGGACAAGTGGACCTTCAGCACTCAAAGGGTGGCTCACCTTTCTGCAGATCTTCTGTCTTCAGGTTACCATGTAATAAGGATTACCTCAGAGGGTAATCCATGGGGAAGCACTTGTAATCAAGATATTCCCCCTTCAGGGCTTAAGGTCCACCAAAAGGCCCTGGACACTGAGCTAGCCACTTTGGAGAGGGCATTTGTCAGTAAAGGTAACCCGCCTAATGGTAGTATTCCATATTTGACAGAAAAATAATAAAGAAACTAAAACTGACGAGATGTTCTCCACCTGGTGTGTTCACACACAGGAAAAAACAATTCTGAAGCAGGCTAGATGGACTGCAGCCTGAGAGGGAAGGGAGGCTCCACCCCCCTGCATACATTTAGAGAATGTTCCTGCCTACTTAAAAGGGGACTGATGCCTCCCAGAGTTACCAGTAACCTGTATTGGACGACAGTGAAACTGCTTTTCCAGAAGAGTGGAAGGGCCGTGCCTTTTCTGCATTTCAAGGAACTTTTGACAAAAAGAAGCAATATGGAGGAAGAGATCTGAAATCTATGCAGTACCCTCCTGATACCACCTCCAAAACCCACCGGTCCATGCATATCAAAAACTGCAACAACAGCCTCCTATAGTCAACAGACCAGAACTGCACAGGTTGGCTTGCCAGACTTAGATTTTGCAGAAGACCACTTGTGCTGCAAAGTGTCTGGGCTTTGCAGAGGGGCACATTTGGGAGACTTGAGGTATTGGTGCCCTCTGCTCTCCAGATTGGTGGGGTGGGTGTTATACTACATAATCCATGTGTCTCTTGCCAGAAAGGACCCTTGGTGAAAATCTGGGGCAACAAAGTGTTCTTTCCACCAATATAGTGTTGACGATTATCTGCTTCAGATTAAGCCGAAACAAGGCCTTGCCCTGGAAAGGCAAGGACACCAGTGACTACCTAGAGGACTGGTCCACAGACCACATGTTGAGCCATAAGTCGCAGCAAGTGGAAATAGAAAAGGCTGAGGCTTTCCCATTGGCTTCAATAATGTTGGCTACTAGAATCAGCATGTGCTCCCTAGGGACATCAGAATGCATATCTTCAGTCTGACTTTCTCCTAACACAACAATAGCCCTATTGACCCAGGCAAAGGTGGAAATAGGCATTAGTGCTGCCCCAGTGGCCGCAAAGCTGGCCTTGAATAGGAATTCAAGGAAAAATTAAAAAACCTGGGGACACCATGAGGAATGAAAAGAGACATAATAAAAAAAGTGGGGGGAAGCAGAAATAAGCACCCTATCCCAGTATTACTCCCATAATTACTTTGCAGAACAAAAAGGAAAGGGTTAAGCTACTAACGTACTGCAGTCATCTGAACTCCCAGATCCAATGAAGAGAATGAGAGATATAAGTCAGTGCACAGTATTACAAGGACACAGTGTGTGGGATAGCTCTGCAAGGCATATACAGTGGACGAAGCCACTCAAAAGGTTGCTCATCAATCTTCTGTCTTTGGGCTCCCATCTTAGAGAAAGGGCAGAATAATTAGGGGACTCATCCATGAGGAACAGACTTGTCAAAGTCAACCTCCACAGGGCAGAAGGTCCACAAGGCACCTGTGAACTGGACAATCCACCTCCAGGGAAGCCAGTGATGGGAGCCTGCCTAATGGGGAACTATACTGCACCATATTAGGGCTGCAACAACTAATCAATGAAATCGATAAAAATCGATAAGAATCGTTGTCAACGATTCTCATTATCAACTAGTTGTGCATGGGGAGCTGCAGCGATGGCACTTTACAGGGCTAGCCTCCTTTATTTTATTTTGTATCTGACTGTCGCCGGGGAGGCTCCACTGTGCACGGGCGAGTGTTCCCTCCCCCTGTGAGTGTGCTCCTCACTCTTCGTGTCTGTGTGTGGATCTCCGCTGTCCGGGGCAAGGCCGGCTGCTTGGACTCGTATTACGAACTATTCACTTAGAGACTCTTCGCATATCCAGTAATTATTAACCCTATCAGTTCCCAATTGGTATGCAACGATCCACAACCCAGATTAATACACCAAGAGGCACAGTTGCTGCCTTTAGTGCCAGAAAGGTGTATGTGGCACATTGCTGTGCCTCTGTATAACCTGCCGAGTGGTACGTTTGTTTCTCTGGCACTGCAGGATATTAGGATTGTATTGTACATCCACAAAGCTACAACTTCATACATGAATGATGCAATGTAATGTAATGTACTGTCACGATAAAGTGGCTGATAAAACCATAAGACATAAATGGTAAATAGATAGCTGGATGTGATAAGGCTTGCATTAATTATCTGGACCTTGCATACTGGTGTTGATCTTAAACAGCAGTTAGCAAACGTGGCTCCCCAGCTGTCACTGGACCATAACTCGTCATTCTGAGCTGGTCACTGGATGACTAATAATCATGGCAATTATAGGCAAATGACAGCAGGGAAGCCACATGTTTGCTTAACCCCAAACTACAACAGAACTAATGCCCTGATAAACACAAATATTGTACCCACTAGTATGGATTGCAGGAAGCCAAAATGAATGGAACGGACAGTAAATATAATCTATTTAGTTATTTTAATAATGAAAAATTAGCATTTTTTTTATCCAATTAATCGAAAAAAATAAATCGCCCAACTAATCGATTATCAAAATAATCGTTTGTTGCAGCCCTACACCATATCTAAATATAAAACATTAAAAAACCTAAATCCATTTCACTATTTTATGCTTCCCATGACACATGAATCTGGAAGAAGAGGAGGGAGTCAATGCCTCAAAGACCCTGTCTTTTGTGATGTACCCTGGCCTCCTGGAGGAGGGGCTCAACTCCATTGTTCCTGTGTTCCATACTGCATGTAAGGAAAAAAAAAAAAAGTTTCCCCTGAGTACATACAAAAAACTGAACAGGCTATGGTGATTGGTATACAGAGAAGAAAATAGGAGTTTCAACACTTTGTGCCGATCTTGGTACCCTCCCTACTGAACTCTATATCCGGCAAATTACACTAGAAGCAAAAAATAAACAATTTCCAATGTGGTAGAGGGAAATTATATCCTTTTCATTCAGTACCATGGAACAGACTGAGGGGGCACCTGTTGTCCATCACGGATTTAAAATCTGTAACGAAAATCTATTCAGAACAAAGTGAAAACATTGTCATACGTACCAATGCATGCCTTGACATGTTGAAAGCACGCCTTGGTCAGATCTCCTAACAAAGCAAATGAACTCTGCCGTACCTCTGGCATTTTATCCTACGAAAGGAAAAGTTTAGAATAATCATGGCACAGAACAGCTGGAAAGAGTGTCAGGATGAACCACAGGACAGAGTATAAAGCAGAGCAGAAATCTTGCCAATAAAGTGCCTCTACTTGTCAGGAGAGCACTATTAGCCGCTAATCAAATTTAGGAACTACCCCAAAAGACCAGCAAATGTACAGTTAAGGAGATGTTCATATTTTATACCTTATGCTAATGTATGCCAAATGCAGCACGTGTACTAGTGAGGTTTCAGACACTAATATTTTCAGTGACATTTCATATGCGAATTAAGAACTGTGCTTCTCCAGAAGGCTTTCATTTTCACTTTTCTTGGAAATAAGTTTGAATATTCCCTAAAACTATACATTGGATGGACTTTTGGGTAACATGATGTACAGGTAGTTATTAAACAAGTTTTCAAGTACATACATACAAACTATATATATATATATATATATATATATATATATATATATATATATATATATATATATATATATATATATATATAAAAAAGTCCTATGTCCACTTTAAGCATTCAATACAATTAAACTAAAAAACACCTACAAATGAACTGGGATTGAATATGCTTAAGTTACACAAACACACAAAAATAAAATGGCAGCTATAACTTTAAATATCATGTAAAAATGATTTATCCATATGTTCTCATTAAAATAACAGGATTTTAGTCTAACCTGTTAAATCATTATCTCTTAGTCCATACAGGTTACTGGTAACTTTGGGTAGGTGATCCACCCCTTTAAGTAGGCAGGAACAATTCTAGAAATGAATGCAGGGGGTGGAGCCTACCTTCCCCCCTTAGCTGCAGTTAGCCAATCAGCTCCAGTAATATATGAGACACTAACTATTGACTAGATAGAAGGGAAAGAAGATTCCTGTGAGCATGACCCCAAAGGACCCCCATGGTCTGCCACAGGAGAGCCAAGCATGGTCCCTTGACAGGGTGGGAGACCAGTAACCTGTATGGACTAAGAGAAAAGGATTTAACAGGTAAGACTAAAATCCTCTTTGCTCTGTCATCCGATACAGGTTACTAGTAACTTTGGGATGTCCAACCATTGAGTTTCTCAAGAGCAGGAAGGCAGAGACCAGGTGCAAGACCCCCAAAGTCACCAGAGAAGATATGAACTCAGATCAGAGACAGCCCAACAAACGAAGTGTCAACGGACCCTGAAAAGGGGTAACACCACCCCAGGAACTGTCACACAGCTCACTGAACTAAAGCCAACAGGCCTCAAAAGTGAAGGAAGCACCAAAGAACCGAATAAGATCCTAGACAGGCAAGACTGCCTCCAGGATCTTCCTCCCAAAGCTGGCATCAGGCGATGCCAGCAAATCAACACAGTAGTGCTTCGAAAAGGTGTGCACAGGCGACCAAGTGGCAGCCTTGCACAACTGATCAGCAGAGGCCTGATTCTTGTAAGCCCAAGAAGCCCCAATAGATCTAGTAGAATGAGCCATGACCCGAAAGGGAACAGGCTTCTTCCTTAGCTTGTAAGCTTTACGAATAGTGGACCTGATTCAAGACAAAATAGTCACTTTGGATGCAGGTCTCCCTGCCTTGGGACCCTCAGGAATGACAAACAGAGCGTCAGATTGTCTAATGGACTTAGCGCCATGTAAATAAAACTTGAGACAGTGCACCACATCTAACAAGTGGAGATCCCTCTCCTTGTCAGAGGTAAGATCAGGGAAGAAAGAAGGCACCGCAATCTCCTGATTAATGTGGAACTCAGAGACTACCTTCGGGAGAAACTCCTGAGAAGTGCAAAGCACCGCCTTGTCTTTGTGAAACACCAAAAAGGGTGGTCTACAAGACAAAGCATGCAACTCCAAGACATGGAGAACAGACACGATCGCCAGGAGAAAGGCCATTTTCCACGTCAGCAGGCGTAGAGGAATAGTAGCCAAGGACTCAAAGGGAGGGCGCTGAAGGATGCCCAAAACCAAGTTAAGATCCCACTGAGGAGCAGGAGTCTTGAAAACAGGACAGGTATGAGTAACGTCCTGGAATAAAACCTTGACATCAAGAAGAATAGCAATGCAGAGAGCATAAGTCTGAACCTTAAGGGAACTCAAACTGAGGCCCTTATCCACACTGTCCTGCAAGAAAGCCAGGACCGTAGGCAGATCAAAATCCTGAGAAAGGTCCCTATCAGGACACCAAGATAGAAAGGTCGACCAGACACTATGGTAGGCCTTAGAAAAAACAGGTTTGCGGGCACTAAGCATAGTAGCCACCACACCAGAAGAAAAACCTCTCTTCTTCAATACTGAGGATTCAATTTCCAAGCCGTTTAAGCTAGCCGATGAACATACTCCTTCCACAGGTAACCCTGTAGAAGATCCAGATGGCAAGGGAGCCGGAATGGCTCTGCAAGTGACAGATCCAGAACCTCCGGAAACAAAGCCTGTTGAAGCCAATATAGAGCAATCAAAATGACTTGACCGCATTCCAGTCGCAATTTCTGTAACACCCTGTGCAACATGGGGAGGGGAGGAAAGATGTAAGCCAGAGGAAATAATCAAGGAATGAACATGGCATCCACCGCTAGAGTTAGAGGATCCCTCTAGCAAGAGCAGAAGATCGGAAGCTTACGGTTGTGTCTTGTCGCCATCAGGACAATGCAAGGAAGACCCCACTTCTGAACAATAAGGTAGAACATCTCTGGGTGCAGTTCCCACTCTCCGCTGTCCACCGTGTGTGTCGACTGAGGATATGGCAGGAATATTTTCTTCTGCCCAGGACAAAATAGCCTTGACCTCTAACCAAGTGGCGAGACTTCTTGTTCCAACCTGCTTGTTGATGTAAGCCACGGCCATGGCGTTGTTGGACTGGGCATTCTTCCAGCTGGGGTGTCCAGTGACGAAAGGCATGCAATATGTTGATCGGAAGGAGGGACTCTTCCGGAGACCACCGACCCTGAGTGCTCAAGCAACCCAGGACCACTCCCCAGCCAGAGAGGCTGGCATCTGTTGTCACCGTGGTGCAGAAGGATTACAGGAAGGACTTGCCCTTCTGCAGATAGGAGAGGTCAAGCCACCACGACAAACTCATTTCCACATGAAGAGTGAAGGGACACGGACATCTTCAGAAGGTCCAGCTGACCCCTGCACGCCTGGATCACAAACCTCTGGAGTTCCTTGGTGTAAGCCATAGCAACTGGGACCGCTTCTATGGTGGAAATGAGCAGAAACCCTGCGGGTGATCTGGTGAGCCACCTCGTCCGTGAGAAACACCATGCTCTGCTGAGTGTCGAAGGGAAAGACCAGACGCTGGAATGGGACAAGATCTGACTTGTCTATGTTGATGATCCACCCGTGATGGGTGAGAGCGTGAATACAGTCCTGAACCTGATGATGCAAAAGTTCCAAAGAAGGTGCTTTCAGAAGCAGGTCTTCCATGTATGGAGTAACACTGATGCCGTCCCGATGGAGGACGAATACTAAGTCTCCCAGGACACGGTTGAAGACTTGAGGAGCTGTAGTCAGACCAAAGGGAAGAGATGAAAACTGAAAGTGTCCTTTGTCGCAGGCAAATCTGTGAAACTGACGGCTCTCTGAATGAATGGCGATGTGTAGATATGCGTCCTGAAGATCCAGAGAGGCAAGGAATTCTCCCGGGGACATAGCAGCAATCAACGTCCTTAGGGACTCCTGGTGAAAATGAGTCTTGATCACAATGGAATGGAGATCCTTTAATTCCAAAATGGGACGACAGCCGCCGTCCTTCTAGGAGACCACAAAAAAGGTTTGAGTAAAAATCCCTACCTCTGTCCTGAACTGGAACAGATTCCAGAACATACTTGTCCAGAAGCGCCTCCTGTACCCCCTTCCGCCACCACCTGCAAAACCCACAGTCCGCCACTGAATCCTCCCAGGCTCTGTGAAAGTGACGCAGACAACCACCCACAGCCGAGTGGGGACCTGGGTTTAGCTAGTCATGCTGAAGGAGGCTTGGAAGCCTTAGCCTTTGAAGACACCTTGGGATTCAATTGTTGTTTGGGCTTGGAGGAGGAACGCGGAGCTGAGGGAACAGTCTAGTTCGCCAGACTTGTCTCAGTCTGGAAGGGACAAAAAAAAGTTGGTTACGCTTGATGGGCATATTCTTCCTGGGGACCATAGGCAGAAGGGTACTCTTGCCCCCTGTGTCCTCACTAATCAGATCCTTAAGACCTGACCCAAACAAAGAGGTGCCTTGAAAAGGAAATGAGAGCAAAGCTTTCTTAGAAGCAGTGTCAGCAGACCAGATCTTGAGCCAAAGAGCTCGTCTGGCATCCAAGGACATGTGGAGACCCCTGCCACCAAACAGATGGCATCAAATAAGGCAGCAGAAACAGTGCTGGGCCTCAGAAATGTTGGGAAGAAGGAGCAACACATCCGAAGTAGAAGCACCTGACAGACAGCCAGGGTGAGCTGTTCAGTCCAGACCGCAATGGCCCAGTTCACCCATTCCTCAGCAAATGCTGGACACATGGCAGTACCAGCGGTGGCAAAAATGGACTTGAGGGAGACCTCAAGGTTCTTGTCAGTCCAGTCTTTCAGAGCGGACGCATCCGCAACTTGCAAGGAAGTGGACTTAGATAGCCTGGAGACAGGTGCATCCACTTTGGGTGGATGAACCCACTGAGCAAGCGCCACCTCAGAGAAGGGGTAAAGCTTGGCAAACTTCTTGGAAACAGAAGGTTTCCTGTCCGGAGAATTACACTCCTCAGAAACAAGGCGGTCAAGAGTGGGGGTTAGGTGGAAAACAAGTATGGGGACTCTTAGGCTCCTGAAATACATCTGAGGGATCTGAAGAAACCTCCTGAACTAAGGGAACGTTTAGGGTGGTTAAGACAGCCCTGTTCAGGCCCCTCAGCCGAGGGATCAGGATCAGCCTCAAAGGGGTACCCAAAAAACTGAGAGGAGCCCACAGCAGAACATTCTGCAACATCTGAATCCACCAACAGTTCCTCCTCAGAGGAATCCGATATATCAGGTTCTACTGCGGTTTCGGCAGGGAAGATCTGACAGAAGCAGGGGTCTGCCATGAGTGGAAGACCCCCTGTAACTTGGATGGAAAGAGTTGCAATGTAGACCAGAGGTCTCTGGTAGCAGACTTGAACTCTTGCACCCAAACTGGCTCTAATGCATGGCTGGAGGTCCATGGGGGAGACTCAGGGACAGGAGAACATGCTGGACATAAATGACCTGAGAATTCTCTAGGTAACCCTGAATGACATGATGGGCAATGCGCAATAGGGGACACAGAGACCCCAGCATCCTTAGTCTTAGTTCTGGCCCCAATCTCTAACTGATTAGACATCCTCACAGTGTCAAAAGGTTTAAGGTATGAGGAATCACCCAAATACAGTGTAAGATTAAAGGTTCACCCCAGAAATCGCTAAAACGCACTTATCTGGCAGGAGAAGGGTTGAAATGCAGAGGAGAGAAGGCGAGACCAAGCCCTGCGTAGAATACTTGTTCAGGAAAAGGCACAAAATGGCCACCTCGGCAGGAGCCACTCAAACGAGCGCACGAAGCAAGTGCTCATGGGAAATGTAGTTTCCCAGATAAAGTACCCCAACAGTGCCTGAAGCCCACTGAGCCCCCAACACACATAAAACATTAACCGGATAATAGAGCAAGGGCAGGCAATGAGCCATCTCTGAAGTAGCTACAATGAGCGGTTGCAGAGATATGTCCCAAACTGTACAGTCCCATAGAAGTAAATGGCGCACCACACATTACTAAAACATGTCACTAAACCCAATAAACACTGAACCCAGTAGGGAAAGTGCTAACAACCCCCCAAAAGATGCAAAACCAGCAGCTAAAGGGTTAAGTTACCACAGAAACTTGCTCCAAAACACCCAACAGACATACAGACAGACCCAGTGAGTACAGGAGTGTGCAATAGGAACTCCAAAGGAAAACCCCTGTGCGGAGGGGCACTGTGGGACATGTAGACCTGCAGCACTCAATGGGTTGCTCACCTTTCCTTCAGATCTTCTGTCTTCAGATTACCATGTATAAAGAAGCCTCAGTGAGCAACTCCTGAGGAAATGCATCTAATGGTGGTATTCCATTTCGAACAGAAAAATAAAAAAATTAGCTAAAACTATAGAAGAACTGTTCTCGTGCCTGTATCTTCATCCAAGGAACCAATCTTATTGGAGCAGATTGGCTAGTTGCAGCCAAGGAGGGAAGGTAGGCTCCACCCCCTGCATTCCCTTCTAGAACTGTTCCTGCTTACTTAGAAGGGCGGATCGCCTACCCAAAGTTACCAGTAACCTGTATTAGGCAACAGAGAAATAAATACTAAAGCTGCTTTCATAGCTCAAAGCTGTTCATAATTGCTCAAAGATGACATACCATCCCACAATGACAGACCAGTTCAGTGTTTTTATATTCGGGGATACAGAATATCGCATAATTCATAAAACATAATTTGCTTAATGGCACTTTACTCATTGAAATTATCTCAAATGGCACCAATTATAAAGTTTCAAACCAATCAGCTCTGTATTTGTGACTAGGGATGGACAAAAACGTTCATGCAATTCTGAGAGAATTCATGTGACAAGTGCATTTTTTTCTCTCACACTCCCAGTTCTGTCCCACTACAATGGTAGACATAGAATCTCACATATTGGATCCAATGCTATCAATATTTAAGACTGAAGGAGGTGAATCTGCCTCGCTTTCAAGATTGGTATAAAAAGCCAGTTTCAAGCAACATCACTCCTTACCAAACTCCTGACAAAGCCAGTTTACTGGTAAAACAGATAGGGGGATGGACTGAATATAGAAATGGGGAACGACTGCTCTGTTACCTACAGACAGAGGGAAATTTGCTCACCAATATTTTTTTCTTCTGTATCCCTCAATGGTAATAGGATGAGTATTGTCTGCCCTCTAGCTGGTAGGA
The DNA here is from genome assembly GCA_037306005.1 of Rhinophrynus dorsalis. NCBI lineage: Eukaryota > Metazoa > Chordata > Amphibia > Anura > Rhinophrynidae > Rhinophrynus > Rhinophrynus dorsalis. Next base: position 597,294,893 of record CM074718.1, on the reverse strand, counting down.
CAAATCAACTCAAATAGGCGCTTTGGCATAGCTCCCTCAGTTCTCTCTTGTCCGAGCAGTGAATAAAAACAGAAAAACAAGAAAGGGTCGGTACCATGGAAGGACAAAGTCTAAAAATAATTACTGGTGAGTAAATTTCCCTTTTTCTTCTGTGTCCCTCTGATGGAAATATAATGGAAGATACAAAATCAATGTTCCAGAAGGGTATGAAAATTGCATTCAAAAACGAACTCACCTCAGAGGTGATCAGAAGATCCTTATGCAATGCAAAAAAGTATCCCTCCCTTATTTTTCTTCTACCATCAAGCTGGAACCACCTCCTGCAGGCCATTCTTCCAAATCTGGCTTGTGCAGACATCTACACATCCACCTCATAACGTTAAATAAGTGTTGAAATGGAAGACCATGTGGCTGCTTTGCAAATATCCTCAGGTGATGCCACAGCCTTGCATGCTCATGATGATGTAAAGAACTTCATGGAATGTGCTTTAAATTTTATTTGTGCTTCAAGGCCTGCTTCTTTACAGGATAGTCTGATACACACCTTTATTCACTGGGCTAGGGACATCTTAGATGCGGTCTTTCCATTGAATTTTCCATATAAGTGGACAAATAAGGAGTCTGTAATTATGAAATCCTTTGTCTTATTGTATTGTGGGAGGCATCTCACCAAACCCAATTTGAATAACCTGCGCTTTCCATATCTCCTTTTGGATGAGGACAAAATGAAAGCACCAGCATATCCTGTTTATGGTGAAAGTCAGTAACCAGCTTGCCTCTGGACAAGGGCTTTGTCTTTAAAAGAGATGACACTTGCATAAGGCCTGCAACTCTCTCCTTACTGACGATTGTAGTTAACACAATATTAAGGGTAAAATTATTAATATGAACGTTGCTAATAGGCTCAAACGGACACACTCAACTATTTCTGGGCTGTGTTAATGGAATAGTGGACACCAACTCAAGAAATAATGTCTCAGAAGAAGATACCAGGCAGTTGCTACAGACAGTTGAACCAGATCCACAAACCAGATCCTTCTCGGCTAATCTGGGGTCATTAGAATAAACTCTGTTTTGTCTATCTACCTTAGCTCTATTTCAGTACATACTGAATAACTGAAGTTAAAATGTAGGCCAGATGGAAATGACACTTCACCTTCAGGGCATCCTGGCCAAGAGAGCAAGGGTCTTTCCAGTGGGAAAGTATCGGATGCATTTCCAGTTTTGATGTCATGAGGTCCATCTCAGGCTCTCCACACATGTCCACAATCTTCTGGAAGACCCCTAGATTTAGAGACCATTGCCCTTGCTCCACTGATGCTTCGATACTGCTGAGCACTGTTTCTGGACCCATAAATGTCCTCTCAGACTGGGTGACTGTTTTGACAGAAACCAGATAATGCCATTCCCAGCTCTAGCTGACAGAAAAACTCCCACCTAATAAAAGCTATTGATATCTGTAGATCACTCAACCAAAACACCCCTATATCCTTTCTGACCTGGCTTGAAATCCTGAGTCTGTCGTCCTCCCATATGCCTCGCCTTCTTTCCCACATGTACCAGGGAATTCACACTTTCCTGCAGTGGAGGCTAAAACCAAACATATGCTGGGCTGGGAGAGAGATTTTGGTGAAGAATTGCCTTTAGAAACCTGGTCCAAGATCTGGGCAAATGCTTCTAGAAGTATCATCTTCCCCCTCCAGACACCAATGAGGCAAAGTTTTCGCAAGCCTCAAGAAGGAATTTCCCAGTACAACTATGCAAGTGAGCATGCCCTTGAAGATGAGTGGTCCTCAACAGTTCCAGCAGATGGCAGGCTGGAACATTTCCTACAGGTCTGGAAACTAAGCTCTACCTCTGACAAAGCTACAGACTGTGGCGACACACGTTGGGTGTCTGGTGTAATCTGGAGAGTTGGGATGAAATCTTGTTTCCCTGGTTGTTACATTATGATCCGCTGCAGCCAAGTACTCCTGGATTTTCTTTATTATCCCTGTGCAGGTTTGCTCCATAGTTTGGACTTTTTATTTTTTGTACTTTGTACTTATATTATGTATTATGTATTTATTAGCCATAGATATCTTTATAACAGGGACATTACTACATAGTCTTACCTAGGCTCTCCAGATTTCTTTTTGTTTTAAAATATTTGTATTCCTTATTATTGAAATATACTATGTATGAATAAAACTTTCTATTTTTGTTACCCTATTGTGCCTTAATTTACTTGTGTTTTTTTTGGTGGGTATTATGGTTTCTTATACCATTACAATTCCCATAATTGAGTGTGTTTGGAAACCAACCTCTCACTCACACAGGTGGGTTCTGCAGATTGTGGGGTTGAGGTAGTGCTGAATTCTATTCTGTCCCTATCAAAAATGTCTTCAGGAAATCCAAAATTGCCTTCTCTCACTTTCAAGGCAGAATCAATAGAACTAGCAGTGCAAGAACCCCTGCTGAAGGATGTGATAGAGGAAGTTCCTTGGGCCCCAAAATTTTATCAGGAATTACCCCTAGCGTTTCCAGCCAAATCTCTCTACATCTTCCAGCACAACTGGCACATGTTGCGCAATGGCAGCTCCCAACTGGCACATGTTGGGCAATGGCAGCTCCTATCTTGACCCAGCTCCTTGGGTCAAGATAGGAGACATACCTGGCACCTGTTCAGTTACAGAACATTCTATGGATGTCAAAAACCGTATGAACCCAGACTATTCTTTCAGGCCCCACAATTCTACACTCCCTCAAGATGTGGTTGACACACACACACACACACACACACACACACACACACACACACACACACACACACACACACACACACACACAACACACACAAACACACACGCACAAACACACACAAACACACACAAACACACACACGCACAAACACACACACACGCACAAACACACACACACACACACACACACACGCACACACACACACGCACACGCACACACAAACACACAAACACAAACACACAAACACAAACACACAAACACACAAACACAAACACACAAACACAAACACACAAACACACAAACACAAACACACAAACACAAACACACAAACACACACACAAACACACACACAAACACACACACAAACACACACACAAACACACACACAAACACACACACAAACACACACACAAACACACACACAAACACACACACAAACACACACACAAACACACACACACACAGGTATATTTAGATTGAGGGCTTAAGATTTATTGGTGGTGCTCTTTAATCTCAAAAGTCTGTTACTGAAGAAGGGCTGCCATAATATTGAGGAGAGACGCAAGAGGTTTGGAAACTGTCAAGAGAACATTGCCTGCAAAAATAAAATGTTTGTAGGACGTATCACCTATCTGGATACCAGAAATGTCAGTGGTCCGCCTAATGTGGGCTGTCAAGGGTTCTAGACTAAGAATAAATAGGAAGGGAGAAAGTAGGCAGCCCTGCCTCTTTGAAAAAGAAAAGAGAAGAGCGCAAAAATCTGAGAGCAACTCCGTTCATCAAATAGTCCACACTGCTGTGTAATATCGTACTTACAGGAACACACTTAGAAAAGGCCACAGTAACAGGGAAAACTTGCTCACAGGTGTGTTCACAGATATTCAAAGGACTTCAAGAACCGTCCCATAGGGATTCCAATCACGGCTTCCATCCAATAGTGAGAGAAAAAACACAGGGGAAAAATCGTCTAAGTGTAGTACAATAGGGAACACAAAATAAATGCCCCCAATAGAATCTTACTCACCGAATGGCCGAGTAGTGAACGCATGTATACAATGACCCACTGAAGTTCAAAATCGTCCAAATACTTTATTATTCCTTATCCTAACGCGTTTCGTGCGACTCAGCACACTTCATCAGAGGATAATGTACAGAAATTTAGAATATAAAATGCACTTACTTTTATATGCCAGTTGGACTCCTTCTGAATGTGAGCAAGCGCCAGCCGTTTGAGGCTTGGAGGCTTGTATCGTTGACTTCTCTTTCTGATGTTCGATCTAAGCGTCGGCTGTTACTTTGGCAACTACGGAAGCGTGTTACGCATTGGGTGCTTCCACATACGTCAGTCCCGCATCCAGCGAGAGACGCTCCAAGCCTCAAACGGCTGGCGCTTGCTCACATTCAGAAGGAGTCCAACTGGCATATAAAAGTGGTGGAGATCAGAGAAGTGGAATTTGAGTAGAGGTCACAAATGGAGTAAGAAATCTCTGAGAAAATGAAATTCCCTGAGGGAGGCCAACATTGATTGGATCTGATCAATTGTGTTACTGGGTGGAAAAATGGGAGAAGACTTCTTACGCACTCTGGAAAATATTCAGAGCTCCCTCATCGGATGCATCAGTGACCTGAAGGGTCCCCAAGACTGCCCTGATGAGCCCCCTGAGAGGTGAAGTGGATCAGCCTCATAGGAATCTCCATAGGAATTGGAAGACTCTTTCTTCATACTCCCCAACATCCTCTTCCAAGGGCAATTCTTCCTCAACCTGTGAATGACCCCTAGATATAGGGACAATCTGCTTAAAATGATAAGCCCTGCTCTATCTACCTTTAAGTCCTTTGCTACTAGCCAGACCTGAAAAGTTACTCGCCACTGCAAGACAAAACATACCCACCAGGCCTGAATTTCTACTCGCCAGGGCTAAATTTTCATTGGCGAGTGGAAATTTTGAGCCCTGGATATATGCTTAGATGACTGTAGTACCCCTTGGACAGATGAATGGATTTGGGCCACTGAAGACCGTGATGTCTTGACCCATGCTGGCTCTTGACCAGTGCTAGGTAGTCTAGTGTGGCAAGAGGAATATTTGAGGGAGGAAGGGTAGCTCATGAATCCTTTGCCTTTGATTTATCTCATGCCCCTTACAGTCTGACATAGTGCCCACTAAAAAAGTGTCCTAAACACTACTAACACAAGAGAATGTCCCCAGAATATAAAAAACCACCACAGCCTTTACAGTCCAGAAATACACTTATCTGCAAAGCGAAGGAATAATCTGGAATAGAGCAAAGAAAGCCAGCAGCTGCATAGGATAAGCAAGAGAGGAGTAAGATGGCCTCTGCAAAACTGTAGTTTTCTCTACTGCTTGTTGCCTAGCAATGCCTACAACTCCTTTTGTGGGTCACTATGAGCCCCCTGAACACTAAGAAAGTGGACTGGATGATAGGGCATAAACAAGAAGATACAGCCCTCTCTGACCATTGCAGCTTAAAGATGGCCAGAGGCGGGCTACAGTTCTTGAAGTGACAGCTGCACTAAAATAGATCTAAAAATACAAAGGTTGTTAAAAGATCCAAACCCCCAGGGAAAATGGGGAAGGACTTGTAGTCAAAAAGATTTGTAGCATTTGTTTGAGAATCCATCCAAACCAGGGCACTTGGACACCTTCATCTGCCTGACTGCTTGTGCTACCACTTGGGTCAGTAGTGGGGCATCCAATTTAACTCTCTGTTCTTGAGTTAAGTGTGGAAGATTGCTTTCCTAAGGTAATGCAACATTTTCACTGGGGTAGCATAAGAGGAATTAGTGTCAAAAGAGAGCAATGTAAAGAAATCAGTGAATGTGGAGAGTGTGTTGTGATTTCTCAGTAAGGGAGCTATCAGGCATGTGGATAGAGTGGGTGTTATGCACTGGAGATATCTTAAATTGCTAGCAAACCTTGTGTGAACTTTGTTAGTAAATTGTTCCATCATTGAACGATAAAAAATGAAATGCAATTGGCCCTTCAAAGGTGATCACTTGCTGCATAGAGGTTGGTGAGGGTGAGCACTTATGTTGCTGAGAGAGAGCAGAAATCTCTGTAGATAGGGAATTTATTTCCGTGAGACTCTGCTTGCAGTGTGAGACCATGTGTATCAAAATCCTTCCAATGGTAGCCTTAAGGACTTCCCAGAGGAAAAAGGGGTTATCAACTGAATTAAACTGTATTAAAACATTTTAAATGGCTTTTGAGGACTTTGAAGGAGCCCCAAATGTAAGTGCAAATGGAAAAGGCTTCTCGTTTAGGATATGTAATCATAATGGGATATTTCAACTACCCTGAAATTGACTGCAGAAATAGGACATTCAGCACAACAAAGGGAAATCATTTAAATATGGTTAAAGTAACAGTAAGGTCCCATTAAAAAAAAAAGTTTGTTTTGGAGAGTTTAAAAATAAATGATGTGGCACAAATCCTTAAAGGCGCACTGCTATCATTTAGCCCATGACGGTCCAGGACCGTCTTGGGTCCTGAAGGCAAAACAACCCATGATGGTCCAGGACCGTCATGGGTCGTCAAGGGGTTAAACAAGTATATAAATAACAAAAAAAGATTAAGGTTGGTATTGGTCCTCTTAAGGCTGCGACAGGTGAATTGATTAGTGAGGATAAGGGTATGGCTAACGCTTTAAACACCAAGGAATCAAAAACGGCAGGCTATGAACAAATATACAAATATTATAAAAATATAATTGGTTTGCAAGCACACGTAGGAGACCGTTTTAGTGAAAGATTTTTTTTTTTTCTTATTAACACGATCTCTGCTCTGCTGCAGAGCTGCCTGATGATCATAAGACCGGATTTTCCTTCAGTCAGCTACAACGCTGACTTTGGGGAAAGTGGAGGGAGGGGGGAACTTTAGGAGTGATTATCTCTCAAACCATAAAGGTTTGAGAGATGACACTGTGGGCAATTCATTTCTTTTTAACATGATGGCAATATAGGGATTAGTAATTTTTAAGTATTATTTTCCCTTTAATTGTTATTGATTCACTTCTATCAAGGTGAGTACCCAGTGATTGGAGGAAAGCGGATGTATTCAAAAAAGGGGGCATGATTTATACCAAAAAATTATAGACCTGTGAGCTTTACATCTATAGTGGGTAAGATATTAGAAGGGTTACTAATGGACACTATTCAGGACAATGTGATGACCAACAATATTAATAGGAGCCAGCATGATTTTATGAATAGATTATAGAAAACCAACTTATATTTCTAGAAAGGGTATTCATTTGGACAAGGGGATTGCTGTTGATGTGGTATACTTGGATTTTACAAAAACCGTTGATACTGTGCCACAGAACGGGTTATTGCAAAAATTAAAAGGCTTCAGTACGGGAAGTGATATTTGTGCATGTATAGGGAACTGGTTAAATGATAGCTGGCAGTGAATAGTTGTAAAATGAATCTTTTCAAGTTCGTTTAAAGTTTTAAGTGGGGCGCCACAGGGTTCAGTCCTTTGCCCAATGCTTGTTAACCCCTTAAGGACCGGCCACACGCACTCACAGCCGCGCGGGGAGCCCTGAATCCCATGACTGTCCTTAACGCAAAACAACCCATGACGTGTCAGGACCGTCAAGGGTCGTTAAGGGATTTATTAATTCAGTAGGTACTGAAAGTAGCGTCTCAATTTTTGTCGACAACACTAGGCTGTGCAAGGAATTCATACAGAGCAGGAGGACTTTACGCTGCAGAAAGATTTGAATAAATGGAGAAATGGCGGAAAAGTGGCAGATAAGGTTTAAAGGGATAGTAACACTTAAAAATTACTATTCTCCCATGCTGAAGCCTGTAAAAAAACGTAGTTAAATGAGACCAGCGGCATCGCTCAAACCTTTATGGCTTGAGAGATATCCGCTTTCAAAGTTCCCTCTCCCCTGATGTCAGCATTCTAGCTCACAGCAAGGGAATCAGGTCCCGGGACCAGCGGAGGCTCTGAAGCAGAGCCGAGATTGTGTTAATAAAAAGGAAAAGAGCAGTCAGTGAAATTTGTTTTGGTGCATGGTAAGTACAATGGATGCTGGCTTACAGGGTCTGGCTTGTTAAGAAGAGTGAGAAGTGGGCCGATTTGAGACCATTCCGGTTGAGAGGTGGATAGTGTCTGTCTAAGTGGAGGCCTTCTATCTGGTGAATGAGTCTTCCATATCCCTAACCTTATTTCTAAGTCTGCTTTTAGCGGGTGGATAAAAAAAGGTCACAAGACTAAGATTCTTCGCACAGTCTTCCAACCTTTTTTATCCACCTGCTATAAGCACTGTCTGTGCAGGCCACGTTTGTGCAGTAGTTCACAGATTAAAGCCCATTATCTCCAATCATCTCATGATTAACCATGAAAAGCAAGGAAGCTGGCTTTGAGTAAGTATGACAGAGAAAGCTGGATGGACAGAGGTTGTCCATATTAAGTCGGGAGACAGCTTCAGGTGCGTCTTTCCCTGACTTCGGTTTTGGTTACAAATAAAAGGCTGATATTAGTTCCCAAATTCAGAATTAGTGCCATTGAAATAAAGGAATTTAATCAATGAAATTAAATTAAGCTCATGCTTTATGAATAACTAGTGATGAGCCTTGGATGAGGAGTGCGGAGCCTGAAATGGATGAAAAATCAGATTCCTTTTGACAGGCGCCTTCTTCCTTAGGACCACTGGCAGGTGAGCACTCTTCCCTTCAGTGGCTTCGCTGATCAGATCCTTGAGCTCAGGCCCAAACAGGGAAGTGCCCTGAAAGGGCAAAGACAGCAGAGCCCTCTTGGAAGCTGTGTCAGCAGACCAGATTTTGAGCCAAAGAGCACATCTTGCTACCACAGACCACAGACATGGTAGATACCCTGACTACAATACATACAGTGTCAAACATGGCAGCAGAAACATAATGCTGAGCCTCAGTAATGTTGGCGAGAAGCCTCAACATGACAGCAGTAGGGGCCCCCTGGCGGACAGCTGAAGTGAGCGGTTCAGTCAAAATAGCCACAGCTCTATTCATCCATGCTGCAGCAAATGCAGGGCTGAGGGCAGAACCAGCCATTGCAAATATAGCCTTGAGAGAGGTCTCAACATTGTCAGTCTAGTCTTTCAGAGCAGATGTGTGAGCCACAGGCAAGGCAGTGGACTTAGAAAGCCTGGAAACAGGGGCATCCACCTTGGGGGATGGACCTACTGCGTAAGGGCCGTTTCAGACAACGGGTAAAGCTTAGAAAAACTTTCTAGATACAGACTGTTTCCTGTCTGGAAACTTCCACTCCTCAGACACCAACCGGTCAAGGGTGGGGTTAGGTGGAAAACAAGTATGGGGCCTAACAGGCTCCTGGACCACATCAGAGGGGTCAGAAGGAACCTGCACAAAGGGAATGTTCAGGGTGGTCAACACAGCACTGATCAGGCCCTCAGCCGAGGGAATGGGGTCAGCCTCAAATGGGTCCCCAAAAAACTGAGATGAAGGAACAGCTGTCATCAGAGTCCACCAATATTTCCTCCTCAGAGGAGTCAGACACACATAAGGTACACCTGGCGGTTTAGGCAGGGAAGAGCTGATAGGGGTGGGGGCCTGCCACGAGTGGAAGACCCCTTGTAAAGTGGATGGAAGGAGTTGTAAGGTGGACTGGAGGTCCCTGGTAGTAGCCTTAAACTCTTGCATCCATACTGGCTCTAGTGCATGGCTGGAGGGCCCTGCAGGGGATTCAGGGCTGCATCACATGCTGGGCAAACATGACCTGAGTATTCTCTAGGTAACCCTGAGTGACATGAGGAGCAATGGGGGACACAGACGCTCCCAGTGTCTTGTCTTAGGTTTAGCCCCAAGGTCTCACAGAGCAGACATTTTCACAGAGTCAAACGGTCAAAGTATCAGAACACCCACAAAATAGTGTGTACGATAAATAAAATAATTCCAGAAACATTAAAATACACTTATCTGACAGGCGAAGGGTAAAACTGTTGAGAAGAGAAGGAGTCCAAGCCCTGCATCGGATACTTCATCTGCAGATACACAAAACGGATGCTGCAGCAGGAGCCAATCAGAAACAAGCACACGAAGCAATCGCTCATGGGAATCTTAATTTCGCTATCGGAGTACCCCCAACAGTGCCTGAAGCCCTTTAAGGCCCCCAACATGCCCAGAACATTGACCGGATAACAGAGCAAGGGCAAACCAACAAAATGAGCCATATCTGACCTCGCTACGTGGAGCGGTTGCAGAGATATGTCCCAAACTGTAAAGTCCCATAGAAGTGAATGGAGCAATGGCGCTCCAAAACAGAAAGTTAACGAGGTGTATGCCAAAACGTAAAACCACTCAAAAGCCCACTAGAATAAATCAGTAGACCCAATAAACACTGGTCCCAGTAGGGAAAGTGCCCCAAACCCCCCAAAAGGTGCTAACCAGCAGCAAAAGGGTTAAGCTGCCACAGAAACTTGCTCCAAACACCTCACAGACATACAGATAAACCCAATGAGCGCATGAGTATGTAATAGGAACTCCAAATGAGACCTGTGAGGAGGGGAAGCATGGGACATGTGGACCTCAGCACTCAAAGGGTGCTCACCTTTTTCAGCAGGTCTTCTGTCTTCAGGTTACCATATAGCAAGAAGAAGCCTCAGTGGGCAACTCCTGAGGAAAGAACTTGCAGCCAAGATTTTCCCCCCAGGGCTTAGGTCCACAAAAGCACCTGGTAAACCGAGCTATCCACATTTGGGTGATGGGAATTGTCAGTGATGGTAATCCGCCTAATGGTGGTATCCCATATCTAACAGAAAAATAATAAACAAGCTAAAACTATAGCAGAACTGTTCTCTTGACTTGTGTCTTGACCAAGAAACAAGTCTTACTGGATGGGTATTGGCTAGCTGCAAGCTAAGGAGAGGAGGTAGGCTCCACCTGGCAGTCACTTCTCAGACTTGTTTCTGCCTACTTAAAGGGGCTAATCATCTACTCAAAGTTACCAGTAATCTGTATTGGACAACAGAGAAAAGGGCATTCTGGAGAATTTAGTCTTCTTGTTTGCCATTGCCTAGCAATGCCTAACCCTCTGTCTGTGGAATCACCACAGGTCCCCAAGACACTTAGGATGTGAACTGGATGAAAGGGCATGAGGAAGAAGAGGATTTTAGTCTTACCTGTTAAATCCTTTTCTTAGTCCATATGACATACAGGTACCATGGGAAGGCGACAGTTCCTGTCTGTAGGCTGGAAGAATTCTAGAACAGTTGTTCTCAACTTCTGTCCTCAGGACCAACTAACAGGCCAGGATTTCTCTGCTAGATCACAGGTGTGGTGATCAGAGGCTCACACACTGATTAACTCACCTGTGCTCTAACAAGGAAATCATCAAATCCTGGCCTGTTAGTGGGTCCTGAGAACAGGAGTTGAGAACCGCTGTTCTAGAAGAAGTTGTGGGTGAAGCCTCCTCTTCCTCCTCATCAGGCAAGACCCACCCCAGATAGACTTGTTCCAGTAACTTGGATAGAGGTTGACAAATTTTCTGCTTCTTTTTAGTATATTTTATTATTAGATATGAGGTGTCAAAATTCCCTCATTAGGTGGATTACCATTTCTGGCTTCCCATGGAGGATTTGGCCAGCTATCAAGTGCTGTTGTGGACCTATGCAGCCCTGTAGAGAGAATCATGCAGCCCATGACTCACTCTCTTGACTGGGTCTCTCTGAGGCTCTCTTTCAATGGTAATCTAAAGAAAGAAGTAAAGTAAAAAGGAGAGCAACCCTTTGAGTGACATGGTCCACTTGTCTGTTCCCTTCCATACAAGGGTCTTATAGAAGTATTATTATGTGGCTTATTTTGGCTTATCCTTCTAGGATTCTATGTTTTTATTAATCCCTACATATTCACTTGTGCATCTGGGCATTTTTATTCACTTTTGTAAAATTTTTATTTTTGAGTTCCGCCACACTTACTCCATTGACTTCTATGGGATAAACTGTGTTGGGACATATCTCTGCAACCATTTGGCTTACAGAGTTGAGAGAGGGATCATTCTTCTGGTCTCCTCTTGCCCTATGATCCGGTTCACATCCCCAGTGTCTTGATGGCCCCAAGATTTCGGGTTCAAGCTTTGCTAGTTAACAGAAAAAAAGAAAACTACAAATCTCAGAATGTCCGCTTCGCTGGCTTTCTTCTGAATGGTGGTGATTTTGGATGCTGGAGTATCCTATACAGAGGCTTGTCTCTCCCTTATTCTCCATCTCAGGTTAACAATTCACCTGTCAGATAAGTACTTTTTGGGGCTTTTCTGAGGCGATATGTTCATCTGGGACACAGTATTTCTGTTTCTCATACTATCTAGACACTTCTGTTAGGATGTTGTTCAAAGGGACATTGGGCTAGAACTAAGGGTAAGGACTGAAATGTCAAAATAGGTGCAAATATGGAAGAGGTGCAGGCACCCGATCTTAAAGGGCCACAGTACTAAAAACCAGGCAACTAGACAAAGGCATCCAAGGACCAAAAAGGCCCCAGGGACCACGTGAGAAAAACCCATAAGGCAACCCAAGATGGGGGAAACGCCCAAGAAAGATTCCCACAGAACCCCAACCCAGTGAGAACAGCAGGAGAAGTGTTAAACTATCCAAACTGAAGCCATCCTTGCTCCATAGCTCACGGGATGAACATTACATAGTATAACATACTCAAAATGAGTGCAGAAGCCCTGGGTCTCAGAGAAAACATCTGAATAGAGAGGTTCATGGTAGGCACAATTTGGTTACCATTTAGGTTACCATTGTATGTTGAAAGTATGCAGAGCCCCAAAACACTCTGCGGAGAGAGAACTTGGCCTGCAAGATTCCCTGCACAGGGCTGCAAAGGTCCACACAACACATACACTGGTCAATAAAGCCCAGGGGTATCCCAGAAATGTTAACCTGTGTAATGGGGGAAATCTGACTGTCCCACAGCTACCAGAAAAATAATAAAGCTAAAAACTAAGTGTCTTGGCTACTTCGTTTCACAATAGAGGATACATTAATACTACAGATTGCAAGGCAGGGGACGGGTTGAACTGTGTTCCATATGGGACATAAGTGAAATAAATATTCAAAAATATCTACATGCTGCAAATTGGGACTATAAAGGAGCAGTATACTTTTTAGATGGAAACATTTTGAAGTGCTTTTCCTGCACAGTAAGACGCCCACTGCTGAGAGAGTTTCTGGTACTTTCCTGTTATCCGGAACCATTTTCAAAAATATTTTTTTATATATCTCTCTCTCTACCTAGCTCTCTCTCTTATATATATAATCACACAGATATATAATTAAAATAAAGATTAGAAAAAGTTTTGAAAATGGTTCCACATAACAGGAAAGTACCGAATTTTCATTCAAAAGGCTATTAAAACGCAGACTATTTTTACATGTTGTTAAGTCATACCATTAGCAGAAGACCCATATATTGCCCCAAAAGGCAATTTCTTTAAATGGAACCCTATGGGAGAGTTTCAGTCTGACATTAGTTATCCAGATTAGTGATGAGAACAGCACCACCTGGTCACTGAAATGCCAAATTGCAGTTAAATGTTGAAATTAAAACTCCCAGAAGCAAGAGTATCTTTGTTTTACTTGGTAAGAAAAGCCCATGTCTATTACTAAGGGGTTAAAAATCCCACTCAAAATGTGTTATGACCCTCCTGGTGCAGTTATTCTCACAATATGCCCACAGGACCAGCCCCAGCGAAAAGCATAATGGAATACCATTACATAAAGGCCTGCAAGTGTAAAACGCTGCTACTCAGCAGTGGGAGAAGCAGAGTTTAACTTTTAGAAGTGTAATATTTAAAGGGATAGTAATGTTTCATATAAAAGCAGCTCTAATTAATCATCATAGTATTTGGACTTTGGAGAGTGTTATTTCAGTTCTGTCAGAGTTTTAGTTCAAGAGTAATTCAATGACAAAGTATCCCCCTCCCGCCCCTTTTACTGATGTAACACTGTTCAGCCAGATCAGAAGGGAGGTGCCCAAGTAGACTGCAGAGAGGGACAATCTTCAATTAAGATAAGGGAAAAACCTGAAGAACTTGTCAAGGGGGGCAGGGCTTTCATTGTTTTCATATAAAGAAGATTGTCCCCTGCTGTTATCTGTCCAGTCTATGGACTGCATTCCACATCTGAGAAGAGATGGCTTACACTAGGTAAAAGGGGCGGAGGGGGAAACTTTGCTTGTGAATATCTCTCAAACCATAAAGGTTTGAGACATAAGACTTATATCGTTCATGTTTTTTTTTAATGCCTACAAAATAAAAAAAATAAAACGAAGTATTACTATCCCTATAAACAAGTATTGTATAATTTTACACTAACTCTTTGAATGATAACAGAGCCCCTCCAACACATAATGAAAATGCTTTAAGACCAATTTTCAATTAAAAGTTAAAAACCTCTGAGGTCACTGGCAAAACTGACTAAAAGCCCCAAACCTAGAAACAGATACAGAATCCCTTTGTGGCTACCTTCAGTCCATGAATATTTGTGAGAAATGCAGCCAGAAATGGTATGTTGTGCACCCACGACAGGTTATCCTTTCTGATCAAGGCATGCATGGAAACATTACTGACCAAGTACCAAGAACTTGGGAGAGTGTGTGCAAAGAACACCATTTGTAGCATAACGTGTGTGGGAATCGAGAAGAATGTGATGCCAAAGTGGGTATGTTTACCAGGGAATTTAACAGAGAAAGAGCTCCTTTCCCCAGAGACCCAGTCAAGAACACTGAAAAACTGAAAGCACAGAACCAGTTTAGCCTAATGAACAATTCTACTAACTCTCCTGATATGCCCTTGAGAAACGTTTGTTTAAGTCTGAACTCCCAGTGTACACAAAAATCATTTGTTAACAGTGGAAGGAACAAAAACATGCATATTACATGGAAACACCAGTGATGCAAGGATGTTCATTTAACTTACCTGCATGCACTGGAACATTAGTGTAAGAATGTTGCTCCGTGCCACCAGCTGTTCGATGTTGCCACCAAGCCCCTCAGCCAATCCACTTAGTAAATCTAGAGCCACAATCATGAAATCTTTATCTGGAGACTCATATTGATCTGGCTGAGCGTTGTGCAACTGTAATGAGAAATGCAACATTCAGTAAATACTAAAGAATAAGGATACCAACAAATTGTAGTTCAAAAGAAAAGTGGAATAATTCTGGAGCAAACCATCTGCATGTTGACTGCTATGTCTTCTACACAGTGTGAAGAGATACATTAGAGAGCTCTAACATTTAAAAGGTTAAAAGCACAATTACATTCAAGTGAATTTTGTACGTGTTCATTATAGTGCAGTTTATTCGCTGCTAAATTACTCCATTTTCTATTAAAAGAATAAACCTAAAAGTTACAACACCAAAAAAGTATGCCCACACTGGTTTATTTCCTGTAAATGGTCTACTTCAGTGGTTTTCAACCTCTCTAATGCCGCAACCCTTTGATAAAATTTCCCAAGTTGTGGGGACCCCTAACAGTAAAATTATTTTCATTGGTCCTTCTTCGCTGTAATTTTGCTACTGTTATGTTACAAAAAAACAAAACAAAAAAAAAAAAAAACAACACAGTTTTCAGATGGTTTTAGGCAGGGGTCAAGTCCTGGGAAAAGAAGTGTGGGAACTCACCCAAGATTCCCTCCCGCCCAAAAATAAATATATATGGCTCACATCAAGATTGTGTGCGAGATTGTGAGTGTGTGTGCGAGATTGTGAGTGTGTGTGCGAGATTGTGAGTGTGTGTGCGAGATTGTGAGTGTGTGTGTGTGTGCGAGATTGTGAGTGTGTGTGTGTGCGAGATTGTGAGTGTGTGTGTGCGAGATTGTGAGTGTGTGTGTGCGAGATTGTGAGTGTGTGTGTGCGAGATTGTGAGTGTGTGTGTGCGAGATTGTGAGTGTGAGTGTGTGTGTGTGTGTGTGCGAGATTGTGAGTGTGTGTGTGTGTGTGTGTGTGTGCGAGATTGTGAGTGTGTGTGTGTGTGTGTGTGTGTGTGTGTGTGTGTGTGTGTGTGTGTGTCTGTCACTCTATGTATGTCAGTGCATGTGTGGGAGTTTCTGTGTTTATGTATGTCTGTTCCATATGTCTTTGTCTGTATTAGGGTTGCACCAATACCGATACTGGTATCGGTACCGATACCAGCATTTGCGCGAGTACTTGTACTCGCGCAAATGCGGGCGATGCCAGCACCGATACCCTGTGTCAGGGTCGGTGCTGCAGTGAGGGAGCCCGGGGAGCTGCTCACAATGCTCCCCGGTTGCCTCTCTCCCTCCTGTAGCGTCGGAGTGTTGCCGCGGGTTACCATGGCAACGCTCCAACGCTGACTTCTGCAGGGGCTCGCGAGAGAACAGCGAGCACCCGGCAGAGGAGGGTAAGGGAGGCAAGATGGGACATTGAGCGGGTGGTGAAAGAGGCAGAGAGGGGGGCCAAGAGGGAGAAAGAGACAAAAGGGACTAAGAAAAAGAAAAAAAAAAGTCAAAGGAGGGGGAACAAGAAAAGGCAAAAAGGAGGGGGGGATCAGGAGGGAGAGAGAGGCAAAAAAGTGTGATCAGGAGTCAAGGAGGGGGACAAAGGGGGATCAAAAGGGAGAGAAAAAGCAAAGGCAAAAGGAGGGAGCTCAAGAGGGGGAGAATGAAGTAAAAGGTGGGAATCAAGAGGGGGAGAAAGAGGCAAAAGGGGACAGTCAAGAGGTGGTGTGTGTGTGTGTGTTTATTTCAAGTATTCACCAATACTTTTTTTGCGGTCATTTGCCAGTTTTCCAAGTACCTAAAGCATATTATATATATGCACTTTAGGTACTTTGAAAACTGGCAAATGACTGCAAAAAAAAGTATCAGTAATTGGTATCGGTGAGTACTTGAAAAAAGTATCGGTACTCGTACTAGTCTTAAAGTGGTATCAGAGCATCTCTAGTCTGTATTACTGTTGCATGCATGCACACACATTGCCCACCCCCCATCATCTTCACTCTGCCCTCACATTTCCCCCCCATCAGCTCCATATTTTCCTCACATTGTCCCCATCAGCTCCAGCTTGCCACCATCAGCTCCAGTTTGCCCTCACACTGCCACCCCCCCACCATCATTTCCATATTGCCCCTATCGGTTTTTGAGTGCTAGAAAAAAGAAAACATTGCCTGTCGCTGTTGCCTGTCCTTGGGATGATTAATGTGACGTGCGGAGCAACAATAAGTTGTGTTGCATTCTCGGACCCCTGCAATGCTGTGTGTTGGAGCTGCTCATCTCATTCAATGCGGCAGTTCCACGTGCCCCTGTCCTTCCGTAAAAAAACATACTTCCGGTTTGAAACTTGGGCAAGCTACCCAAGCGGCTGGGGGCATCTAAATGAAACCCCTGCTAGTGGAGCCCTGGTTTTAGGCGACCCGTGGCAAATCGTCATTCGACCCCCAATGGGGTCGCGACTCACAGGTTGAGAACTACTGGTCTACAAGCAATACAATAGGATTTCAGTGTTTAAACCTGTTAAATCCTTTTCTCTTTAGTCCATATGGAACATAGAACCATGGGGTTGAGCTCCTCCTCCTCCTGGAAGACAGGGCACATCACAAAAGACAGGGTCTTTGGGATGAAGACTGTCACATCTTGCTCCAGTTCAACACCCACCAGATTCATGAACAACGTGCAGCAGAGAGTAAAAGATCCATAATGGGAAATAAGAAAAGCAAGATCCTAAGACTAAGACCCAAAGAGGACTTATCTGCCATGTGAAGGAACACAGTTAAGTTCTCTCTCCGGGTGTTTCATATGGACTAAAAAAAGATTTACCAAGTAAGAACACAAATCCTATTTTTTTGTACGCCCAATGTGGAATACAGGAACCATGGGGATATAGAAAAAGCACCCCAAAGATTCCAATGAGGAAGGAAAAACTCACTCATCCATGACACCAATATCCAGAAGAATGTCTAAAACTAGAAAAAGAAAAACCTACTTATATCCCCAGTTTAAAGAAAAGCGGACAGAAAGGCCTAAAAAGTACTTAACTGGTATCCAAAGTGTTAAACTGGAGAAGAGAGCAGGAGACCAGTAAGTCTGCCAAATGGGGGGAAAAAGCCTGGAAACTGGGGGGTTTTGGGAACTAAAATCTTCTCCCTTGCTTGTTGCCTAGCAACACATGGATCTCCAGCTGTGAGCTGATCCTTATCAGCACATCACTAGTAAAGAGAAGGAAAAAAAAAATGTACCAGATTCCCATGATACAGGTTTCCTTACTTGGATCATAATGAAGAGGATATCCTAGAAACCCTTTTCCTTGAAGATGTTGGCTTGAAGAGCCATGCCATCAAGACCAACCTTTCCACCTGTTAGTAACTGAGGGGGCCCTGCATCAGAAGATCTGGTCTCAAAGGAAAGGAAAGACATCCCCTGTAACTGGAATGGAAAGAGTTGCAAAGTGGACCTAAGGTCCCTAGTAGCAGCCTTGAACTCTTGCACCCAAACTGGCTCTAATGCATGGCTGGAGGTCCCTGGAAGACTCTCAGGGACATCAGAACATACTGGGCATAAATGACCTGAGAATTCTCTAGGTAACCCTGAATGACAGGAAGTGAAATGCGCAATAGGGATACAGAGACTCCAGCATCCTTAGTCTTAAGGTCTGGCCCCAAGCTCCAATGGTACAGACATTCTCAGTGTCAAGAACCTTACTGTATAAGAAATCACCCAATTACAGTGTGTATGATTAAAGTTTCACCCCAGAAATTGCTAAAATAGACTTATCTGGCAGACGAAGGGTTAATCAGCAGAGGAGAGAAGCAGAGTCCAAGCCCTGCATAGGATACTCGTTCTGGAAAGATCACAAAATGGCTGCCGTGGCAGGAGCCAATCAGAAATGAGCGTGCAAAGCAAGCGATCTCGGGAAATGTAGTTTTCCCTGAAAAAGTACCCCAACAGTGCCCAGAGCCCCCCAACACGCTAGAAACATGAACCGGATGATAGAGCAAGGGCAGACAAGTAAAATGAGCCATCTCTGAAATAGCTAGGTTAAACGGTTGCAGGGATATGTCCCAAACTGTACAGTCCTATAGGAGTGAATGGAGCAATGGCGCCTATGCGGTAAAGCAACTCAAATTTTACGAAATTGAAGGTGTAATATTAAAAGGCATGAAACATCACTAAAACATGTTAGGATACCCAAAAAACATTGGACCAGTAGGAAAAGTGTCAGAAAACCCGCCAAATGAATGCCAAACCAGCATCTAAAGGGGTAAATACCACATAAACCTGCTCCAAACACCCAACAGACATACAAGATAGACCCAATGAGTGCAGGAGTGTGCAATAGGAACTCCAAATGAAAAACCCCTGTGCGGAGGGGCACTGTGGGACATGTGGACCTGCAGCACTCAAAGGGTTGCTCACCTTTCCTGCAGATCTTCTGTCTTCAGATTACCATGTTTAAAGACGAAGCCTCGGTGGGCAACTCTTGAGGAAAGAACTTGTAGCAAAGTTTTTTCCCCCAGGGCACCTGGTTACTGAGCCAGCCACATCTAAGGGCATTGTCATTTACGGTAATCCACCTAATGGTGGTATTCCATTTCTAACAGAAAAATAAAAAAAAACTTCTAAAGCTATAGCAGAACTGTTCTCTTGACTGTTATCTTCACCAAGGAACAAATCTTTCTGGAGCTGGTTGGCTAGCTGCAGCCAAGAAGGGAAGGTAGGCTCCACCCCCTACATACAATTCTAGAATTGTTCTTGCCTACTTAAAGGGGCAGATCACCTACCCAGAGTTACCAGTAACCTGTATTGGACAACAGAAATATATATAGGAAACTCTAGATCACTGCATTCTACAACCTGTCACTAAATTTATGGCGTATAATATATTATCAGCTAACAATGAGAACATGATAAATGCATCTGTGGTATACGGTTGACTAGTATCTAATATATAACGAAGCAACAACATACTGATTGACGCAATAGTGTGTGGGCACTTGAGATATGATAGACACTATACAATCAACAGCATGACAATATGCAAGTCAAAATATTGTATAATGCAGTCATGTGTTGAACGCTTTAGATCCAATCCAACTTATATAAAGATATAAATATAAAGATCTGATGACATGTAGATACCATCCTCTCCTATCTACACAGAGAATCTTCTTCTAGTTAAAATACATAGTGAACAATGAATGAAGCCTATTAGTTCTGATGTGGCCACAAGTTGGGCTGTTTTGATCAGAGCCAGCTTCATGCAACTGAAGTGTCTTGCAGATACAGCAGACCTCTCCTATCTACATAGAAAAGCTCCTTCTAGTTTAAAATATAATGTAGACAGTGGATGAAGTCTATTAGTTCTCATGTGGCCATGAACTGGGCCATTTGACCAGAGCCGGCTTCATGTAACTGAAGTGTCTGATGCACGTTTCACCTGCAGCTTGTCCACTTAAAAAAGATCCTGTGGAGAGGACTGAAACATCGCTGTTTGTGCTGTATATAGTTTATTGAGATGTCATTAAGTAGTTTTAAATATATTCACATTTTTGTATCCCAAACCGTGAGTGTGTCCAGCACTTTCACATTTTCTGTATTATATATATCTGTCTCTATCTATCTCTATCTATATTATAAATATCTATCTATATTATAAATATCTATCTCTATCTATATTATAAATATCTATCTCTATCTATATTATATATATATATATATATATATATATATATAATATTTTTATAAGCATATACATAATATTATTATTCTTTATTTATAGCTAACCAACTTATTCCGCAGCACTAATACTACGAACAGCCAATCTGTGATTTAAAAAAAGAAACTTTCAACAAAAATAAAAAAATTATATATAAATGTTATAAAAAAAATATATATATTAAACACACAGACACAATCATTATTATTATATTTTGCCAGAGCAGGGAGAGGCAGAGGAAAGTGAAAGCGTTATGAGAAAAGGAGAGAAAACAGAGGGTCATGGTGCCATAGTCTCTTATCTCTGCTCCTATAGCCTCTGTACCAAGATCTTCCCCCATATTATTACTATAAGAGATATAGATGTGTATGAGGACATGTGGGGATCATTACTATTTGGGGTAGAATAAGCAAAGCAGAGCATGTTAAATATTTTGTTAATGCATAAGAAGTCTGCATAGCATGCCAAAAGTAACCTACTGCCCTGTGTCTCGTACCTTACATGTTCGTAGTTCGAAAGTTATGAAGATCCCCCGTCCGCCCTTTTCTGGTCCCCTGCCACCAAATCTGTAATCAGGTCATGCAACTCCATGGCTGCAGCGCGGGACAAACCTCAGCAAGTATAAGGGAAATCCTGCCCCCCTTGACGAAGGATGGCAGGATTTCCCTTTGCTTTATGAAGATTGTCCCTCGCTGCATCTGTCCTGACCAGACTGCAGCATCTGATGACGTGCAAGAAAGGGGCAGGCGGTGGATCTTAATCTCTTCATGTAAGATATGAGACATGGTGCAATCTGTTACTTTTAACATACAGAAGAGTTGTGGATCGACTTTTAAAGCGCCATTACTATCACTATTTCCTGATCTGTGGCCTGTTTGTGCCAGAGAGATTGTCACTGAACAGCTTTATGGTACTCAAAGGCTTGAAATTCCTTGGATTGCAAAGGAGTAATCAAGACACTGCTTTGCAATGTGTTGGACACCACTCAGTCACTCAAGGGGTGTTTAAGAATGTATGTGGAGCAAAGTGTGGGAAGTACTTGCTGTGATTAACTTTACCCCAAAGAAGATAATGGAAAAACTATAAGCCTGTTAACTCCCAGTGAGAAGGAAGTAGACGTTAACATAACAGTGACATACAGCACAAGTATCTGTCCAGTAGGACACAACAGGAGACAGGTCACTGCTCAGTTTACACTGAAGTCCTTCTCACTGGGAGTGTTACCATAGTGATAGTATTCCTCTTCCCCACATAATTAGGGATTAAGGTGGGGATTATCAAACTTCTATAGGAGATTTCATGTATCCCCGATGAATTCTAGATTTAGCTCCATAGTTCTGTGGATCCAGAATATAGTTTGGGTCATAGATGGAGATGAAGACGTGACAACCATCCTGGGGTTTATTATACCAGGAGTGTGTTATGTACTAAGAGGCGGTATCACATTAGCCTCAAAGCCATACGAGTACAATTCCTAAGAGCACAAGCTGAAAAACTGCGTAGAAATACTACATAAATATTACACTTAGAAGGATTCTGTTGTTCATTCTTTGTGTTACTAAATTTTTTTATTAAAGTATTTCCTAGGCACACATTTTATCTACCTCAGCAGGATGAAAGGCTGAGGAGTGGACCTTGCCAGGGATTACAACATGCAACTGACGTTAGAACAGATTCTACAGTCAGTGCATTTACAAACTGAGCTATATCACTGGCTACTAAATTATTGCATTTTTTATTTAACAAGTATTGTCTACAGTACGAGAGTTTGCTTATACCTCTCAAGCATCCCTCTTTAGGAGGAACAGTCCCTCTTTGAAACGCGAATCCCTCTTTTCAGAGATCAGACTGTGTGGTGCGTACCACAATGCACCACAACAATAAACACACATTAATGTTCATTTAAACTTTATCAAAAGGTTTATAAACTATTCTATGCGAATAAAATACTTTGGTATTGCACTAAATCCTTTATTCAGTTACACAAAGAGGTGTCAATAGATCATGAAGTAACATAAGCTGTAGCCATCACCCTGCCCAACCTAAAACAAAAGTGCCGCCTCTTTGACCATTTTAATTGTTGGGAGTAGTGTTCTCTGTCTGTTTGCATCATAATCACATTGAGGGGGAGGGAAGCAGCGAACAGTGAGAAAAGCAATGCTTGCATACAAACATTATATAAACTTATGTTCTTTTATTTGGTCAGTGTGCCATCTCTTCTTGCTAGAAGGGGAGGGTGCTATGATATTCATAGATGACTTGAAAGAACATATGACTTCATGTTTCATCTCTTGAGAATATATAAACTATATACAATAATTCATTATCATAACCTTTACCATTGCTTGCTGGAGAGTCTTCTGTACCAGATTCACGCACCTCTGATACACAGGTTCACAATATGGCAGGAAACCAGACTGAAGTGCAGTAGCAACAGAAGACAGGCACTGGAATAAAATAAATAAGCAAAAAGGTTACTTTACGCAAGCGTACAGGATTTGAGCAAATACTAATTAATTCCCATGTTTGATCCCAATGAACTATAAAACTGAAAAGGAAAAAAATGCATAATTGCAATTTTCTGTACATATATGCCTAATTACAGCAGAAGAGACTTAGTCAGAAATCTTACAAAGAAATGGCTGCAATTAATCTGAAGTCCTAATATCAGACATGTTCAAGTCAAGTAGAGCAACCCTGGAACACACTAATTACACTATGGGGAAAACCAGATGTTGCTTGGGCCAGGGCAGGCGGCAAGGGCGCATGCAGTGGCACACAGCGCCACGCCAGGTGGCGTGGGTGCAGGTCATGTGGAACGCAACACTAAACTCCCAGAGGTGGGGGAAAAAGGAGAAAGGACACCACACCTGTTCCCACGACACCAGAATTCTCCAGGTCTATCAAGTATCAGAATAGCCCAACGAGTGTGTGTCAACTGACACTGAACTACACAGCACACAAGAACAAGAGCCAGCTGGGCTCAAGGAAATGAAAACAGAATGGCAGCCAAGTGTGCAGGTATTTAGAGGCAGCACCTTCCGGCAAAAAGCTAGCTTCAGTTCAGTGTCCATCGAAACACACTATTTGGGCTATTCTGATACTGAAAGCCACAACGCTCATGCACCACAACTCTGGAGGGTCTGGGTGAAGTAGTAGGGGACAAAGTGCAAAGGGGGCAGAGAGATCCTGAGTACTCCCTAGGGAGAGCAGACTGGCATGAGGAACAGAGTGTGTGTGTGCGTTTGTGTGCTTGTGCGTGCTTGTGTGCGTGCGTGCTTGTGCGTGCTTGTGTGCGTGCGTTTGCGCGCTTGCGTGCTTGCGTTTGCGCGCGCGCGTGCTTGTGTGCACGCGCGCGTTTGTGTGCGCGCGCGCGTTTGTGTGCGCGCGCGCGTTTGTGTGCGCGCGCGCGCGTTTGTGTGCGTGCGTGTGTTTGTATATAAAGGAAGAACCAGAGTCCTTAGCCTTAAATTTACCCTGTACACTTTAGAGTCCGACATACTGACAGTAAGTGTCCCACACTAGTGCAAACTACTAGAAGCTACTCCCAGACTGACAAATCACCCTTGAAAGTTCAAAAAGTACACCTTTCTGGCAAGGGAATGGTTATTCTGAAGGAGAAGATTAAAGATTCTGCCTCTGCATAGGATAGGCAAGAGAGAAGTAAAATGGCGGCTGCAAAACTGGCAGCCAACCTGAAGAAAGCTAGCAAAACTGGCATTCTGGGAATTAGTTTCCTCTGTTGCCTAGCAACACCTACAACTCAGTTCATGGAATCGCTGTGAGCCCCCTGGACACCCCCTGTCTGACACATGACAAACTGTTGCAGAGATGTCGCAATAAAGAATTCCCATAGAGCAAGGATGGCAATTGGCAGGCTAAAGTTACCCAGATACCCAAATATCCCAAGGAACATTCAAGGGGGCTAAAAATAAGATTGTAGTCTTACCTGTTAAATCCTTACAGGTACCATGGGGAGGTGACAGCTACTCCCAGTAGGCTGGAACAATTCTTCAAAGAAGCGCAGGGGTGGACATAGCAGGATACCTAGCCACTCCCCTCTCCAGTTAGATTTGTGACACTAAACCTACTGCGCTAAATAGCGAGAAGAGGAGGAGGAAACCTCCTGTGAGCATGGACCCAATCGGACTCCCACGTCCAGTCACAGGAACCAAGCATGGTCTCTTTCACGGGGTGGGAGACCTGTAAGCTATATGGACTAAGAGAAAAGGATTTAACAGGCAAGACTAAAATCTTCTTTTCTCTGTCATCCAATATAGCTAACAAGTACCATGGGGATGTACCAACATCGAGTTCCCAGGGTGAGAAGAGATGGAAAGGACCAAGTGCCGGTACCCATGATACCAAAGCTCCCATGGACTATCCAGGACATGGAACAGCCCGAAACTAACAAAAAGTGTCAGATCTTGGGTCAGGACAAAAGGAAGGAACAACAATCTCTTGATTGATGTGGAACTCAGACCACCTAGGGAGAAATTCCTGGAAGGCACAGAGAACAGCCTTATCCTTATGGAACACCAAGAAAGGCAGTTTGCAGGACAAAGCCTGCAACTCTGCAGACAGAGACCACTGTAAAAAGAAAAGCCATTTTCCAAGTCAAAAGACAAAGGAATGGTAGCCAAGGACTCAAGAGGAGGCTGCTGCAAAACTCCCAAAACAAGATTTAGGTAATGTTGAGTGGTGGGAGCCTTAAAAGCAGGGAAAGCATGAGCAACACATTGAAAAGAGACCTTGACATCCTGCAAAATGACAGTACGTCTCGAGAAAAAAAAAAAAAACAAAAAAAAAAACGACAGAACAGAGTTCTGAACATTCAAGGAACTAAGGCTAAGGACCTAGTTCACACCATCATGAAAAAAAAATAAAGGATAGCTGGAAGATCAAATGTCCACACACCAAGCATGGAAAATAGACTAAACCCTATCATAGGCTTTTGAAGAAACTGGTTTCCTAGCCTGAATCATGGTGGAAACCACATCCGAAGAATAGCCCTTCTTCCTCAAGATGGAGGCCTAAAGAGCTATGCTGTCAATGCCAGACGGTCAACATCCTCCTTCCACAGGTACCTCTGAAGGAGTTCAGGTCTGTGTGGTAGAGGAAATGGTTCCTAAACAAGGCCAATCGTAGTTCCAGAAACAAAGGTGGTCTGGTCCAATAAGGAGCAATCAGGATAACAGAGGCTCCGTCCATCCAAATGTTCCGTAGTACCCTGGGCAGGAGAGGAAGTGGAGGAAAGATGTATGATACATGAAATCGCCATGGAATCGACAGAGCATCCACCACAAACGCTAGGGGATCCCTCCAGCGCGAGCAAAACATCTGAACCTTCCTGTTCATCCTTGTGGTCATCAGGTCTATTGCAGGAAGACCCTACACCTGCAACAGGAGGTGGAATACTTCTGCGTGAAGCTTCCACTCCCTGGGATCCACCGTGTGACGACTGAGGAAGTCTGCAAGCTTAATGGCATCAAAGAGATAAACATTAACAGTGCTGAGCCTCAGAAATGTTGGCCAAAAGGTCAGCCTTAGGCACAGGTTTGTGGACAGCAGCAGTTAGCCGTTCAGTCCAAACAGCAATGGCCCTACTGACCCATGCAGATGCCAAGGTGGACTTTTATGGGAAACTTGGTTTCCTCAATAGAGTATCAAAAATCAGAACCGAATCCCCCCAGAACCCTCAAGACACTGATGATGTCCACCGGATAGTTAGGGCAGTAGAGACAAGAAGAATGAGCCATCTCCCAACTCGGTACTCAGAGTAGTTGCGGAGATATGTCCCAGAAATGGCTGTCCCATAGGGATCAATGGCACATTGCGGCTATGCAGTAAAGAGGGCACAGAATTCAAATTAAACACACAAAATGAAAAAGTGTCTGCAAAGTGTAAAACACACAAAACACCAGATCCCATGAAGGGAACAGAAATATCTTTATATGACCCCCAACTGATCAGTACTGGCAGGGAATGGGTTAAGTACCACATAACAAGCAATGCACCAAAGAACCCCAGATCAGCAGTCAGAATCCTATATTATAATTCGCTAAGTATGTTTGTCAGAAGCAGTCATGTGCAGTAGAGATGGCTGCGTGCGCTGCAGTCATGCGCAGTACAGACTGCCTGCGCCACGGCTGATAAGGAGCGGGCACTACAAATTCAGACCATAGTCTTCTATTCTGGTGTGCAAAGCGGACTATGGCCTGAATTCGAAGTGCCCCTCTCTGTATCAGCCGCTGTGCGTTTGGGCAGTCAGTATTGCGCACAACTGCAGCGATGCCAATGTTGGCCCACGTATATGGGGCTTTAAAACTAATCAAAAGATGATGTAAGCGGCTCTGAGCACGAACAAAAGCACAATGGCCTGTTCTCTGGCTAGTCACCACTCAAGAGCATCACATTTTAGCTCTCTAGTGCCATTACAGAGGAGAACATTCCACATACATATTAGACTAATCCCACCTATAAGGGCGGTCCAGTACCAAAATGATGGGAAAGTCCCATCTGCACGGAAAAAACAGCTAACCCCAGACGTACATTTCGGCCTTATATGTGCCTCGGTGAGGTGCAGCTGGCCTCCCTAGGCACTGAGAGCAAGGTGTCCACGTCTGGATTACCCTTTACACTTAGGGAGAGACCCCAAGTGCTTTGCAGAAACAAACCAAAAGATGTGAGAGGCTCTGAGCACGAACAAAAGCTGGTTTTTCTGTGCAGAGGGGACTTGCCCATCATTTTGGTACTGGACTGCCCTTATGGGCAGGATTAGTCTAATATGTATGTGAAAATTTCTCCTCTGTAATGGCACTAGAGAGCTAAAATGTGATGCTCTTGAGCGGCGACTAGCTAGAGAACAGGCCATTGTGCTTTTGTTCATGCTCAGAGCCTCTCGCATCATTTTTTGGGCTTTAAAACTAGTAGAGTAATAATACCCAAAAATAAGAGCAGGCGTTATAGAGAACTTCAAGGAAACCCTTGTGCAGAAGGATATAGAGGGACAGTGGACCATAGCACTCAAAGCGTTGCTCACCTTTTCTGCAGGTCTTCTTTCTTCAGATTACCAATGTAAGGAAGAAGCCTCAGATTCCACTGGGGAGGGAGACACATGAGTTGCATGGTTCTCGCCAAGGGCTGAAAGGGTCCACAAACAGCTCCCGTAAAACTGGCCAATCCACCAGGGGAAGCCAGTAATGGTAATCCACCTAATGGGGAAATTTGGACACCCCATATCTAAGATAAAATAACTAAAACTAAGCAGAACTGTTCACAACCTTCCTACCAGGATGAGGAACAAATCTTAACTGGAGAGGAGTGGGTAGGTAGCCTGCTTGGAGGAGGAGAGGGAGGCTCCTCACCTGCAACTTCTTTGAAGAATTGGTCCAACCTACTAGGAGGAGCTGCTGCCTCCCCATGGTACCTGTAAGCTATATTAGACGACAGAGAAAGAGCTTTTAGCCACTAAAATGTTAGCAAGGTCGCCAATGTATAGTGTTTAAAAGAAACTGATCTCTATGATTCAAGGATTTAAAAGAACTAAATGACATCAATAGGAATTTTAATTTTCTCTGATAAGGTAGCTGGTTTTCCCCAAAATTTCACCTACTTACATTGAAGAATACACTGTTGCCCATCACACTGGCAAGTTTGCCATACATAGATGCAGCATAACCCACCATGATATACAGCTTATTACAATGTAAGCCACCCATTTGTCATGGCTCTGTCACTGTAATCTGACTGATGGGGAGACACATGCCTATCAGAAGCACAAAATGGGCTGCCTGAACATTGCTTTAGCGCAGCTCCACTGAAGCTGCAAATATGAACCTACAATAGGGTCCTGGCATCTAAGGTGTCTCCCTTTAGGACTGAAGATTTACAGACCTATTTTAGGATTTAGTTAGTACCTGGCCTTTTAGGAAAAATGTTGTAATCAGCAACATGTGGCTCACAAGCTATCAGGGAAACTCCTATCTTAACGGCCAACCATTGGCTGATAGAAAATGTGGCGATTTGCCACCATCCTTCTCTGATTTAGATTACTTCTCCTTTAACAGTGGACTCTTATGAAAAACACAAATTACAAGGTAGCCCTGGTTACTGTACATTCCTGTTGAATATTTGTATAAACCTCCTGAATTTAACCCCTTAGCGACCGGCCTCCCGGTACTTAACACCGAACTTTTTTACCCCACTACCTTCAACGACTTCCTGGACGTACATGTAAGTCCTCTGTCACTAAGTGACCGTTTCTGCAGGACGTACATGTACGTCCATTGTCAAGATGGGGTTAACAGAAGATCCGTGCACAATCAACACATGCATTTGGAATAAGGAATCCTAAAAATGTCCAGGAAATTGAGGAAAAATTTAATATAGGAGCAAAGTATTTACCTCAAGTAAAGGGAAGAGATCCTTGTCCTCATCTTTCAAGACGTTCCACTTCTGAATAAGCGGAGGCATAAGCATCTGAATATACTCCTATCGACAAAATAACACAAGTTAGAATTAGTATTCTACATTTTAGATTTACTGGGGCTGATGTACTAAGTATTAGAGCTACTCTAAGACAAACAGACTGAAACACAGGTTACCATTTGTTGAAGTGCATGTGTCACCTATGGACAACATTGCATAAATAGTTAGGCTACATATCAAATACTAAGAAAACTGTATTCATTTTAAGTTTTGATTTTGTGTAAATTTAACTTAAGTCTGGGCTGTAGCTACTTCTGTACAGACTGCGGTAACCACAGTCCGACGTGCTGCCTCTGCTCTCCTCCGATGACGGAGGCTTCTGTCTGTAAGTTGGAGCGGTCTCATTGGCAGGGATCAATATCTAGGCAATGAGACTGCTCCAGCTTACAGACAGAAGCCTCCGTCATCGGAGGAGGCAGGAGAGCAGAGGCAGAGTGTTGGGCTGCAGTCTATACAGAAGTGGCTGCAGCCCAGACTTTGTAAGTTAAATTTACATAAAATCAAAACCTTAAATAAAAAATGAATACCGTTTTCATAGTATTTGATATGTAGCCTAACTATTTATGCAAATGTTGCCATAGGTGACATCCTTTTTAACCAACCTTCAAAGTGCAGAACAGAAAGTAATGTAATTAATGTAATGGCTTTGAGGACCATGGCTGAGAAACCCTTCCATAGGTAATAAATACATATTATCATCATTGATTTAAAGGGAAAGTAATACTTCGTTTTATCTTTATTTTATTTTGTAGGCATTAAAAAAAACATGAAGAACGATATAAGTCTTATCTCTCAAACCTTTATGGTTTAAGAGATATTCACAAGCAAAGTATCCCCCCCCGGTCAGCCAGATCAGAAGGGAGGTGCCCAGGTAGACTGCAGAGAGGGACAATCTTCAATTAAGATAAGGGAAAAATCTGAAAAACTTGTCAAGGGGGGGGGGGAAGGGCTTTCATTCTTTTCATACAAAGAAGATTGTCCCCTGCTGTTATCTGTCTGGTCTTACAGCCAGATCCACATCTGAGAAGAGATGACTTACACTAGGAAAAAGGGGAAGGAGGGGGAAACTTTGCTTGTGAATATCTCTTAAACCGTAAAGGTTTGAGACATAAGACTTATATCATTCTTCATGTTTTTTTAATGCCTACAAAATAAAAAAGTTAAAACGAAGTATTACTATCCCTTTAAATTGAGCGCTCAACCTTCTAACAGATTTGTTATTTTGAAAGCTTTCAAAATCACCTATTTATGTTTATTAACATTTTCTGATACCTAGCAAAAATGACAGGCACTGCCACAATGTTCCCCCATTCCAAATATCATTTTCAAGTATTATTTGTATACAATGACAAACAAAGCTAAATAGCTTATCAACTATTGCTAGAAATAACCAAGATCAAAGATCAAATGCAAAGAACATTAAATAGAAGTAACTCACTGTTTTATCAACATGTTCAACAGCTACTGCAGGTTTTCCCATAATGTAAGTAATGAAAAGACTATAAAATGGAGCCATTTGTAAGTCATATGATAAGATTAAAAATTTATTAGCCAGGATTTGCCTAAATGGAGGTGGGCTGTCATTGTGTAGCAGGCAAGTTTGAACATATTTTGCCCAAACCATGTAAAGAATCGCTCAACTTGAAAATAGTGAACATGTGGGTTTTACAAGCAGTAATATAGGCTATACAGAAATTGACAATCTCTGTGAAGTAGCTTTCATGCCCTTTCTGAGCTTTCTCCTCTTTCATGCACTCTGCACAAAAAAACCCCAACATTTTGCACAAGTATATTATAGCATCTTACGCTGAGAGTTTCTGCCATTTACCAAATACTACTCACCATATTCTATTAAAAGTTAGAGGTAAAAATGAGAATGATGGCAATTAGAATAGGATTTTAGTGTTCTTACTTGTTAAATCATTTTCTCTATATTCCATATAGAACACAGGTACCATGGGGTTGAGTCCCTCCTCCTGCAGAACAGGACATCTCAAAAGACAGTAATGTAGGTGGGGACTTCCAGACACTCCTCCAGCTCAACCCTCACCCTGCCTATCATTTATTAAGAATGTGACCAAAGCCACACCAACTAGAAAAGCAAAAGAAGAATGAAATCTGTCAGAAGAAAGACCATAAGAGGACTCCGCATCAAAGACCAGAACAACCAAAAAGAGGTTCCTTTAAGTGGGTGGGAGACCTGTGTTCCATATGGACTAGAGAGCAAAGGATTTAACAGATAAGAACACTAAAATCCTATTTTCTCTTATATTCAATACGTAACACAGGCACCATAGGGAGATACAAACACTAAGCTCCCAGGGTGGGAAGAAAGGAGAAAGGACCTCATGTCTGTCTCCATGATACCAGAGTTCCCTAGGACTATCCATAATCTGAATAGCCCAAACAGAAAAAAGTGTCATTGGACACTGAACTGCCACAGCACACAAGAACAAGAGCCAATGTGGCTCAAACAACTGAACAACAGTATGGTAGCCACATATGCAGGTCCTTAGACAGGCATAGCTGCCTTAAGGACCCTCCAGCCAAAGCCAGAATATCAACACAGCAGTGTTTAGGAAAGGTATGCACGGAGGACCAAGTTGCACAGCCTTGCACAACTGCTCAGCCAAGGCCCGATTCTTGTAGGTCCAGGAGGACCCCACAGACCTAGTAAAATGAGCAGTGACTTTGAAGTGAATGGGTTTCTATTTAAGTTCATATGACTGGCATATAGTAGCCTTGATTCAAAAGGCCACGGGGTGAGCGTGTAAACAGCTCCTGCCCTAGGACCTTCAGGGATGATAAAAAGAGTCAGACTTGCAAAAAGTCTCAGTATTGTGCACTTAAAACTTTAGGCAGTGCACCACACCCAACAAACTGAGATCCTTCTCTTTTTTTCTAAGGTAGTTTGAGTTCCAGATCAAGAGATCGTAGTGGCGTTTTGTCCTGACAAACTACATTAGGAAGAAATTCCTGAGAGGTCCTAAGCACCACCTTATTCTTGTGAAAAACTAGGAAAGGTGGCTTAAAAGACAAATCCTGCAGTTCATCAACCCTGCAGACAGACAACTACCAGGAGAAGCTATTTTAAGCATCAGTTGACACAAAGGAATGGAAACAAGGGGCTCAAAAGGAGGCCTTTGCAACACTGTCAAAACCAGATTAAGGCCCCTCAGAGGAGGAGAAGATTTAAAGGAAGGGAAGACATGAGCCACCCCCTAAAGAAAAGCCTTAACATCTAGAAAGGTGGCAATAATTCTCTGAAAGGACAAATAAAGTGCTGAAATTTGAACCTTCAAGGAGCTCAGAGTACCTTGTTCACTCCATCCTGAAGAAAGGATAACACCAAAGGCAGGTAAAACTCCTGGAGGACACAGACATGTCAACGCAGCATGAATGACACAGACGATACCCTATGTTAGGCCCTGGAAGAGACAGGCTTGCGTGACTGATTTAAATGACCTTAGTGGAGAACCCTTTTCTCTTTAAGATGCGTGCTTCAACAGCCATACCACCAAAGCCATCTTTCCACATACTCTTTCCACAGGTATCCCTGGAGAAGGTCGTCCAGCATGAAAGGGAGGTGAAATGGGTCCTGAATGGAAACTGATCAGGTCCGCAAACCCCAACCTCCTAGTCCGGTAAGGAACTACCAGAACCACAGTCACGCTGTCCATCCTGACCTTCCAGATTACCCTGAATGAGAGGAATTGGAGGAAAGACATACGATAGATGGAAGTTGCACGGAATAGACATGGTGTCCGTGGCAATGGCCAGAGGATCTCCCCTCTGGAGGCAGAGGGTCTGAGCCTTCCTGTGTGCCCTGGTGTTCATGAGCCCTATTGTGGTCACACACTACCGATGCACACTTAAGTAACACCTCCGGACTGAGTTACCACTCTTTGGGAGCTATGTCTTAGGAAGTCCACCAGCATGTTTTTTCCCCTGGAATGTGCACAGAGGAGATGGCAAGAACGTGGTCTTCTGTCCAACTGAGAATGTACCTTACCTTGAACCAGGTGGAAGTGCTTCAACCATGACAGTTGATGTAAGTCATCGGCTTCCCCCTCAAGTGTGTAGTCCAGTACACACAGGCCAGACAAATCTCCCTCAGTTCCAGAACATTCATGGACTGAAGACACTCCTCCATAGTCCACCTACCCTGGACTCCTGTACTCCAAGGTGAACTAGAACAGCACCCCAGCTGCTCAGTCTAGTGTCCATCAAAACCAGAGTCCATTCTGGTATCTGGTACCGGAGAGTAAGGCACAGCCTCTAGTGCTGACACTAGCATGCCCACACTCATATACTACAATCATGGTTGAGAGCCACTTCAGGGCCTGAGACACCACCTGAATTACCAGAGATCCTCACTTCTGCCAGGAAAACTATCCCAACGGGTGCCGAACTGCATCCCCAGGAACACCAGTTCCTGAGAAGGCACAGGAGGGGACTTCAGCATGTTCAGAATCCACCTGTGGTGGACTAGAAGCTATGAATGTGATAAACAAGTTTTGGACGTACTAGGTAAGGAGCTTCTCTGAGGGAGCATTAAGCAAAAGATAGTACAGATAAAGGGTCATAGAGATGCCCCTGGTGTGAATGAAGGTCTCTAATGCCCCCATAACTCTGGTGAACACTTGAGGCGGAGAAGCCAGGCCAAATGGCACAACTGCAAACGGGTAGTGATCATAGCCGTAGGCAAACTGCAGATAGCGTTGGCTGTCAACGGATGGGGATGTATAGGAACGCATCCCGAAGGTCTGCAGATGCCAGAAAACCCCCCAGGGCACACAGCAGAGATGAAAGAACGCAAAGATTCCATCTTGAAGAGCACACTCACCACATATTTGTTGAGACATTTCAAGTCCTCGTGGATCAATTGGCTCCAGATCGATCAATATAAAACACAAAGAGGACATAGAATGTTTCTGCTCTGCAAAATGCCTGGCGACTGGTTTATCTGAACTACCGGTGCTTAAAGTGTCTTTAATAGATTTCCTGTGGTTCACCAGGAGGAAACCGTGGATGAAAGTTATTACAGAGGGAAGTACGCTGGATAAGGAGATTGGGAACTCTGGCACCCAATGGACTTAATCTTTTATATGATCATCTGATTCCCCATGGACTCTTATCTATTGGTTTAGTCCGTTTTTAATCCATCCAAAATGGAGTTAAGGGTACAACAGAGGAAACACCTGTCCCATATGAAGATCACATCCATACACCAACTGAAATTTAATAGCATACTTTCTTAAGACATAGGATGTGATACTGGACTTTATGGAGCCGCAATCATACTTATAACTGTCACCGGTACCCAAGTGGCTACTCTAATCCACCAACGAGGTGGAGGTAGCTGGATATTATGAACTACAGGTTTTACAGCGGTTGTTGATTTCAGTTTACGGACTAGATTGCATGAGCGATGCTAGTTGAGACTCTACATAGGATGACAGATCAGGGTTATTGCTTTCCAATTGGACCTATTGGCTGGCACCCGGATTTTAGTATACCAAGAGATATGAGTCTCCAGGAATTTGAGCAGCCTGGAACACTGATCAATAATGAATTATACACACCACTTGTGTAAATGGGAAGTATGAGATATTCCATGTGAACAACGGGTATTTAATATATGTAAGATGTGTTAACCCTGTCTAGTGGTGGGACAGATGGCAATAAGACAGAGAAGACGGTTTTAAGATACGATAGCTCTAAGTGAAGCCATCATTCCTGAGACTGCATCAAGTATTTGGACAGAGTTGTGAAAACTGACTATGTAACAAGAGGAGACCCTATTCGTAAGAACTTATATGTATTCCCTATTTCAATAGCAACAGTAACACAAAAGTATATGATAGACTACATGCAACAGTAACAAAAGAGATATGAGAGACTATACACAGATGATCTAATGAATGTTCCTGTATTAGGTTATTTTGTGAAAGGCAATGACTAGAGAATATGTTGTACTAATCATATTCTATGTATATAGGATTGTGTGGCTAAAGCCAGCGTCTGATCTATATCTATTAACAGGCTCTATTATAAGTAGGTTTTTCTCCAATGAACACAAGGCCATAGCTTAATTATGGTTTTATATGTTTTATATGCGCATCATCAAGCTATGAATTTTTCCTCATTAGGGAGTGCATTCATTATCAGCCAGCGGCAGTTTATGGTACCAACATAGGGCTTAGATTTCCACTTTTCTGCTGGCGGTATATTTGGAGATTACAGAGGAGTCAGCCTGAGACATATGTATACACGGGACACAGCTATGATGCATTAATTAGGCGTGTATTTGTCCATTGTTGTAAGTGCACAGGTAACATTCATTAAATGGCCGTTCCTGATATCCTCCATTAATTCCAACTGGTATATTGGTATCTTGCCTTGGTAAACTACTGTGGCTATACATAATTTTGCACCGATCTGTTAGGGGTTGTAGTATGGCACGATAGACTTCATTTAGAATATATCTAGTACCTGCTCATTATTTAAGTTAGGATATTTCTGAGAACATTTAAATTCAAATGTCCTCTATTTTGATTGTGAGAATCTGGTCAATTTCATTGGTCTTTTTTTTCCCGAACAGAACACCCGATGCAGAACACAAGAGCTGTGGACTAATTGCAACACGATGCCAATTATTGATATTGAAGGTGGTCTTTTTTCTGTAATTTGAGATATCACATTTGTTGGTCACCGATTATAAGAGCATTCACATCTATCTTTATTGGTTTTAGTGTGGCACCATAGTGCTGCGTGATGCAAAGGAGACCCGCAACGGAATAACCAGGTAATTTACATCTTTTTCAAATTTGATTATGTCCCAGCAGAGGATCTGGGCTGTTTAGGTTATGAATCATATGTTGAAAAAGTTACTAATCATTTAGGATTTGTTTTGATTTTTTATTTCTCAATACCTAGACATTGAAAGGATATCTCTAATAATTGTAGCTTGCTTACGTCACAGTCTAACACGGTCCTGACCATGTTTTTAATTCACTATCACTATTTTTCGCACTTGCATATTTTTATAAAACAGTAATGGTAATTAGTTTGGGTGATGTCACTGTATATGAATTATTATTCTTTAATGTATGTACATGTTTGGCGGGATTTTCACGTTCCTATAGGTCGCAGGGTATAAATTAGGGGTGGTTCACCATTTTTGTCATCTTAAGATCGCGGACGGGGATCGAAACGTTGATCCTACAATAAAGACTCGTTACACTTGAGAGAAGACCTGACAGTGCTGATTTATTTCTATCTATGATTTTATATATATATATATATATATATATATATCTATATATATATATATCTATATATATATATATCTATATATCTATATGATTATATCTATATATCTATATATCTATATGATTATATCTATATATCTATATATCTATATGATTATATCTATATATCTATATATCTATATGATTATATCTATATATCTATATATCTATATGATTATATCTATATATCTATATGATTATATCTATATATCTATATGATTATATCTATATATCTATATGATTATATCTATATATCTATATGATTATATCTATATATCTATATATATATCTATATATATCTATATATATATATATCTATATATATATATATATATATGATTATATATATCTATATATCTATGATTATATATATATATCTATATATCTATGATTATATATATATATCTATATATCTATGATTATATATATATATCTATATATCTATGATTATATATATATATCTATATATCTATGATTATATATCTATATATCTATATATCTATATATAATTATATTATATATCTATATACACACACACACACACACACCACACACACACACACCACACACACACACACCACACACACACACACCACACACACACACACCACACACACACACCACACACACACACCACACACACACCACACACACACACCACACACACACGGCTTAAAATTTGAAGTCCTTTGCTACTAGCCAGACATTAAAATTTACTCACCACTGCAAGCCACAGCATACCCTCCAGGGCTGAATTTTCACTTGCCATTGGCTAGTGGAAATTTTGAGCCCTGATTATTATATTATCTATATATTAGCAGCTTGGGATGACACTTCTTGTCTATTTTTGCTATCCTTTATAAAATAATGGAGCAATGTTCTTCATGGGTGCAGGGTTAAGTAGGGAAATGCTCTTCAGGGCCTCCAGCAAGGAAGAGGTTGATGGTGGTAGGGGCTAATGGTGCAATGTTGTGCAGGTCCCCAGGGTTAATGGAGATATGTTCTGCAGGGACTCTCACAAAGTGTGAACTTGGGAACAGTAAGTAGAATAAGGCAGGATAAGGGGATATTAAGCTGCAGCTGCTTAAAGAAGTGGACACAAAGCCACAAGCACAATAGTATATACAGTCACAACCCCCCCCCCCCCCCCGTGCTACTGCCGTTGGCAATGCAGCACCTTCTCTCCCCCGATATGCAAGTATTTGATGTGACATTATACACTCCTCACTGAGGATCCCATTAACCCTTTCAGTGCAAGAGGGGTACGCAATGCATTAGAATGTGTATCACTCTGACACTTCAACTGTTAAGCATTGGCAATGCTGTCAGATACTCCTAGGGTTAACACTGCTTCAAAAAAAAAAACAGACTGGCAATGCTGTCCCACACTGCTAGTGAACAATGAAAACAAAACCAGAATAAAAAAATGCACACTCAAATTGCCCTCCAAATGGGGGGGGGGGGGGGGGGGACGACTGGCATGTGTAAGCACACTCTTACCCCAGAAGCAGTCTGTATCCCTCGCAGACCCACAGTGGTGCTGGCTACCCTCTTCCAGTTTAAGTGGACAGGAACCACCACCACCACTGAAACTCTTACCCCAGCAGCAGTCTCTATCCCTCACAGACCCACAGTGGTGCTGGCTACCCTCTTCCAATTTAAGAGGACGGGAACTGCCACATCCATCAGCACCCAAGATCCTCTATCCCACAATGTAGTGAGGCAGTGAGGTCAGCCCCCGGGTGAACATAGTCAGTGCAGGCATTGACAGGAATGTCACTTACAAGGAGCGCCGGGCATTTGACAGAAGCTAGCATCAAAAGGAACATCATGTAATATGAACATACCGAGGACTCTGCAACCTTGGGATCTGCAGCTTCTGCATGCATCTCTCATTTCCTAACTGGAGATGATGGGGGTTGTGGAAGAGAGATAGAGTACCAAGAGAAGCAAGTCAGACTATGGGGGAGATAGGCAGA
The DNA here is from genome assembly GCA_037306005.1 of Rhinophrynus dorsalis. Taxonomy (NCBI): domain Eukaryota; kingdom Metazoa; phylum Chordata; class Amphibia; order Anura; family Rhinophrynidae; genus Rhinophrynus; species Rhinophrynus dorsalis. Next base: position 597,256,669 of record CM074718.1, on the reverse strand, counting down.
CAGCAGTGTATAGTGCCGATAGCACCCAGCTAGACTGAGAACGCAGGCAACAGAACAGAGAGCAGCGAGCCAGACTATGGGAGAGGGGAAGATGAACAGCAATGGAATAAAATGACCCAGAGAGGCTGGCAGGTGGGGGTGATAAACATAATTAAATCTTGGTTATAGCAAGAGGTGCAGCAGGTTCAGAGCTAAGTGTAGTGGGCACACTGGGAAAACGTGGACAGAATGGTTGTAGATGATAGGCGGGGGGATATTAATACATTACCAAATATACAGGCCGCAGACCTCTAAGAAAGACACACAGACACCAGTGAACACCACAAGGTCCTGAATCGAGATTAACCCTTTTCAGACATCGCCTTGAACCATTAACCCCTCCGGCTACCCAGTCCCAAGTCATTAACCCCTCTTCATCCAGATTTGCAAACCATTAACTGGCCTTTATCCACAGTCCTGTAGTAGCTAGAAGCAATAGCTTGATTCTTTAACCCCTACCCAACCAGACCCTTCCTTGAACAGCGTGGAATAATTAACCCTTCTCAAACCACAGTTGTCAATCCATCAGATTAACCCATTGAGTGTCCCTCTGGCATTCAAATAGTTAACTCCATCCCCAGGCAGTCTTGAGTCACCTGACCACTTCTTTTATAGTATCGATATTTAGAACACAAGATAGATATAGCTAAATATACACACACACGTACACACACGTACACACACGTACACACACGTACACACACACAGAAAGAAATTTGTAATTATTATTTGAAAAACAGCTTAAAGAAACAGTACTCACGGGTTTGTTTAAATGATGTCCAACTGAATCTGCTAGTGTTCCAATGGCATCATAAAGTATGAGCAAGTTTTTATGCTGGTATTTACTGAAAGCGAAGACGAGGGTGTCCAGAATGTAAGCAAGGTACGGAACAAGCTCGGTACAAGCCTCCTCTTCTAGTGTAGCAAAGGCACTAAAAAAAACAAAAAAAGTTATAAGAACAATGTTTTCCACACCTGTCTTACAAAGGGATCTACAGTGGTGCATCTGTATAAAGAAAAAGGGTAAAACAAATGCACCAAATGCGACAAATTCTTTATCACCACAGACTTCCCTAGCATCCAAGATTTTATAAACTATTGTGCAGTTTTAACACAGAATTGCTCAATTTCTTTACACATGCCCTGACTGGTAACTGGCTTAAACATTTAAAACCAAAACAATAGCTTTAAATTTAGTAAAAGGCAAATCACTTTTTAATGGAAAGTAATTATTTTTTTTATGAAAGATTATGCTGTAAGACCTTTCCTGCTAAGAAAGAGGATTTTAGTCTTACCTGTTAAATCATTTTCTCTTAGTCCATATAGGTTACTGGTAAATTTTGGAAGGCGACCTCCCCTTTAAATAGGGCAGGAACAATTCTTGAAAAGAAGTGCAGGGTGGAGCCTTCCTTCCCTCCCCAGTAAATCCCCTCCAGTAAGATTTGAAACGCTAACTATTGGCTAGGTAGTAAAAAGGGAAAAGAAGACTCCTGTGAGCATGAACCCAAAAGGACTCCCACGTTCGGTCTCAGGAGAACAAAGCATGGTCCCTTGACAGGGTGGGAGACCAGTAACCTATATGGACTAAGAGAAAAGGATTTAACAGACTAAAATCCTCTTTTCTCTGTCGTCCAATATAGGTTACTGGTAAGTTTGGGATGTCCAAACATTGAGTTGTCCAGAGGTGGGAATGAAGGCAAGGACCAGTAGGTCCACAAAGTCACCACAGCCCAAATGGAGTAACCAGATCCAGCATAGGACATTAACGAACTAAGTGTCAACGGACACTGAACTGTAACACAGCACACCAGTAACTGTAAAACAACACACCGAACAAGAGCCAACAGGGCTCAATGGTAAGATCACAAATATGCAGGAATTAAAGTCCCAAACAGTCAAACGCCTCCACTTTTCTGGACTTTTCTGCCAAAGCTGGCCTCAGCCAAAGCCAGAACATGAACACGGTAGTGATGAACAAAGGTATGCACAGACAACCAAGTGGCCACCTAGCACAAAAGATTAGCAGGAGCCAGATCCATATAGGTCCAGGAGGGCCCAACAGACCTGGTGGAAGGAGCCATCAAAGCATCCTTGTCAGTCCCTGGGACCCTAAGGGATGACAAGGAGTGCATCAGCCTTGAGAACAGATCCAGTGTGGAGAACATAGGATTTAGGGAAGCACACCACATACAACAAATGGAAAGCCCTCTCCTTGTCAGATTAGGGTCAGAACAAGATGAAGGCACAACAAGCCCCTGGTAAATGTGGAAGTCTGAGACCACCCTAAGAAGGGCAAGGAACCACCTTGCCCTGAAACACCAGGAAAGGCAGCTTGCAGGACAAAGACAGCATGTCAAGAACTCTGCGAACAGAAACAACCGCCAAGAGGAAAACCATCTCTCAAGTCAGAAGACGAAAGGGAATAGTAGCCAAGGGCTCCAAAAGGAGGCCACTGCAAGATTCCCAGAACCAAAGTAAGATGCCATTTAGGAATGGGGTGCCAAAAGGCAGGGAAAGCATAAGTGACACCTAGAAAGAAACCACTGACATCCGGAAGGATGATGAAGCACCTCCTAAAGGGGGAGAGAGAGCAGAAGTCTGGACCTTCAAAGAACGTAGGCTAAGGCCATGTTCATTCCATCCCGTAAAAAAAAAAAAAAAAAAAAAAAAAAAAAGAGGAAAAGACAGTAGGCAGAGCAAACTCTGAGAGGGCAGAACCCCGTTCACCGTCAAGAGTGGAAGATAGACCAAATCCAGTAGAAGGCCCAGAGGAAACAAGTTCCCAAGCTGAAACACAACAGCAACCACAACAAGAGAAATCCTCCTACCCTGAGAACAAGGATGCAGTAAACAAGGCATCAACCCAGATGCCCCGTCGTACACCCTTCACAGGTAGCCCTGTGGTAGGAGATCAGGAGTGAGCGGAAGACGAAACGGTCCACACTTAGACAGGTCCAACACCCCCTGAAACCAGGGTCGCCAGGCCCAGTATGGAGCAAGTAGGATGATCAGACTACTTCATCCATAACCCCCTCAAAACCATGGGAAGTAGGTGAAGAGGAAGAAAAAAGTAGACTAACAGAAACACCCAAGGTGCAAGATGCTCTCTGCAACGACAGCAAGGTAGCAAAAACTTCCAGTCAAGACTGATGGCCATCAGGTCTATCCAGGGAAGACTCCATCTCAGAAACATGATTGGTGAGTGCCTCCTGGTGAAGTTCCCACCCTCTGTTGTCCACGGTGAGGCGATTCATGTAGACGGCAAAGACGCTTCCTATACCTGGAATCTGAACTGCAAAGATGGCAAGTACCTGGTCTTCCATTCATGAAAAAGTAGCCTTGACCAACAACCAAGCTGCGAGACAGAAGGAGTCGTCCTGGCTGATTAAATAAGCGACAGTCGAGAAGAGATGGAATATTGCCCTGAGTTCCAGACACAGAGTAGAAAAGGTTCCCCCGTCAACCAAGGTACTGGACATTCAGGCGACCCAGAGCACTCCCCAGCCAGATAGACGAGCATCCATCGAATCAAAGATGCAAATGGAACCACAAGGGGCCTACCTGCCGCAGGTCAGAAAACCAAGGAAAACTCAGCACCACATGGAAAAGGGGGGGGGGGGGGGGGAGCACGCAATCGCTGCAAGAAGTCTAGATACCCAGTGATTGGATAGGGTCTGACCTGGGCATAAGCAGAACCCTAGAGGGAATAGTGTGTGTGTAGAAGGAGCCCTGAACAGAGGGACCTGAATTCCCACGCGTGCACAACAAAGCAATGCACCCAAGACTCGAAAAACCACCAGCGGGATGAGGTCAGCCCAAAGGGAGTAGCAGACAACTGGAAGAGCCCATGTTACAAACAAACCAGAGGTACCACCAGGTCTCGGGATGCACAGCCAGGTGCAAGAAGGCAACCTGCGGATCCCAGGAATTCCCCAGACACCTTGCCGGAACAACTGACCATAAAAAATCCTGGTAAAACAAGTCTTGACCAAAAAGGAATCAAGGCCCTTGAAATCCAGAACAGGACAGCAGCAGCCCTCTGACCTGGAAAGCACAAATAGAGTGGAACATGAGTCTGATCCATGAACAGGATAATGAACCAGGTCCAGATCCTCATTGTCCAAGAGATACTGAATGGAACCAAGGAAGGAAACCAGGCTGATGTGGTCCCAAAGGGGAACAAGAAGAAGAAAAAAAAAATGGAAGGAAGAAAGGAAGCTGAAAAGAATCCAATACCCTTCAGAAAACCACCAGCAAAGGCCACAGGTCCGCAACAATGTCTGCAGAAATGCTGAAAAGAAAAAGGAGTCGCAGACAGATACCAACAGGTGCATGCGGACCAAGGGTCGGCTAATCCAGTGCTGTGATGGCATAGGGATATAACAAGATAGCACCTGGCCAGAACCCTGCGTTCCATAAGGAGCAGCATGAAAATGATGGTGCTTTCTCGTCTGAGGATTGAGCTTAGAGGCCAAGGGGAACCAAGCACTCTGGCCCCCAGTAATCTCGCCAATGATGTCCTGCAGATCAGGGCCAAAAAGGGAGGAACCCTGGAAAGAGAAAGCAGAGATTGCCTAAAGATCAGGTCAACAGACCAGAACTTAAGCCACAGCGAGTGCATTGCAGCCACAGAAAGGGCAGAGGCCTTAGCCTCAAGCCTAACAGCATCAGATATGGCATCAGTAAGAAAGCACTGAGCCACCGAATTATTATCCAAAAGCGAAAAAACGTTAGCTTTAGGAGCACCCATACGTACAGCATCAGACAGCTGGTCAGTCCAAAAAACAATAGCTCTGTTAACCCATGCAGAGGTCAGGGTAGGTCGCAAGGATGCACCTATGGCAGAGAACACAGCCTGTAATATCATCAAGCTCCCTATAAGTCTGTGAGTCTATGGATCCACTACACGAGATGCAGGGGAAGGGAAAGGACTGGCAATATAGGCATCAACCTTAGGAGTTGTAGCCCGCTGAGCCAAGGCAGCATCAGAAAATGGTTAGAGCTTAGAGAGTCTCTCAGAAAGAGACAAACACATGACAGGTATCTTCCACTCAGCCAGGATGATCTCGTCAAGAGTGGGGAGAGGAGGAAAAAAAATGTGCAAAACTTCTTGTGCCCCCGAAGGACGGCAGAAGTAGACAGAGGTTCTGAAATAACAGGAATGTTTATGGTGTTTAGCACCGCCTTACTAAGACCCTCAACAGAGGGTTCAGGATCAAGTCCAGAGGCGCCACAAAGGTGGAAGGAAGCCCCAAGTGAACACACAGAGTCCTCTGAAACTTCGAGCGGTTCCTCCACAGAGGAATTAAACAAGTCAGGAATTCCAAGTGCCATAGGGGCCATATGCCTGAGGGAAGTGGAGGGCGTCCAAGACTGAAGAACCCCTTGAAGAAGAGAAATCTGCGCCACAGAGGACCTAAACTCCCTGACCAATGGTGGCTCTTGCTCTTGGATGGATGGCCCTGGCGCAAACACAGGGGCCACAGTAAATAAAGGGCATAAGAGTCCTGAATAGTCCATTTGGCATGAGGAACAATGGTTAATGGGGGTCAAAGACACACCAGAAACATCAGCCCTAAGTCTAACCTCAAGTCCCAAAGGGTCTGACATCCTAACAGGGTATTAACATCTGAAAGTATAAGGAAACCCAAATACAGTGTTTAAGATTTAGTATTTCACCCCAGAAATAGCTAAAATGCACATATCTGGCAGGCGAAGGGTTAATCTGCAAAGGAGAGTCCAAGCCCTGCGTAGGATACTCATGAAGAGAAGGCAGAAAATGGCATATTCTGTATTCACCCACAGATTCCTCGGAGGGTGAAGGTGAATTGGCTAGTGACAGTTCTGTGTCCCCCTCATCCATAGGAGAGGAATCCATATAAGAAGACTCAGAACCCATGGGTTCTTTAAATAAAGCCATCTTAGATCTGAAAGTTTCAGATGACCAAGCCTTTAAATCCTCAGCCAAATCTTTGTTCCAAACCCTACTATTTACAGACATACCGCTATTCCTGTTCAAACTGCAGCAGCGCTTAAAAATCCTGCTGACAAAAAGGATGCTACCTTGAACAGACTGATGTTTTCTGGGCTAGAAGCAGTCATTTGATTTTTCCTTTCCTGCGCATGTAGAACTGCCGAGGCTTGGCATGCTCAAATTATTTAAGCTTTGCAAGAGAATGTGCCTCATGTGGATATTTTCCGTCTCATAGGCTACCGCCAGGAGACCACCTCCTACAATGGGGAAGCTGTCTTGGAGGTAGCTAGGCTGGAATCTAAATGTTCAGCAACAACTGTTTCAGCAAATAGTTCTTTGTGGTTAAACATTTGGAATGCAGATTAAGCTTCCAAAAAGCTCTAATATCCTTGCCTTTCAAGAGATTCCTCTTCTTTGGGCCAAAGTCCGACAAAATTGTCAGTCACACCACTGGAGACAAGCACCTTTTTACCTCAGAACAAACATAAAAAGTATAACAAGAAAAGGTATTTCTACTTACAGAGGTAAAACTTCCTCCAGACAAAATACTAGTTTATGTGGAGGTTCCTTTCATTTAAACAGAGCAAAACCTACTTAGGCACAAAAGGTATCCAAGGCATCAGATTCCAAAACCGCCACAGCATGATCTTTGGAGTATGGGTCTCCCACAAATCCTTCTCTAAAGGGAAAGATTCCAACGCTTCACTCAACAATGGAGGATGTCAATTTCAGAAGGGTACAAAATGTCTGACAAACCTTCCACCTCGTTTTTTCATGTCGAGAGCATCAAACAAAGATGTTACAGGCCATTCGTCAGTTCCTAGATAATGGGGTGATAATACCAGTACCAAAACATAAAAAGTTCAAAGGCTTTTATTCCAATCTTTTTATGGCACCCAGAAGACTGAGAATTCCATCCTATCCTGGACGTGAAAAACAACCAGTTTCTCAAAGTTCCCAGGTTCAAGATGGAGTCTATCAAATCCGTAATCGAACCATGGAACCAGAGGAATTTCTGACATGTTTAGACATCAGAGATGCTTACCTATACATCCCTATTTGACTCAAACACTGAAAATAAACCCAGCGTATATATTATGTATACCTATTCAGGCACATATATTATATTGCTCGGCGGTATCATAAGGGAGCTCTGTTTGAACTTATCAGAACTTTCTAGAGAGCACCCAATGCTTCCATAGTTATTTATATATTTTGATTAATAATTTATTTTGCGCTCATATGAAAAATACTGTTTCAAGTTAGTGCCGATAGTGCCCCTCATTTGCAATTCATACGTCATACAGAAATGAAACATACAATATCGGTCATCTTTAAAACAGATTACTAGTCTGTATTTTCTGAGAATAACTAAGTTTACAGATCAGGGAGTAGATATATACAAGTGGATCATGAGATCAGATTCGCTTGACACTTTCACTCAATGAGAAAGAAAGATCAAGTCCATCATTCATCCAGTGAGGTATATACAGGTTTGCTTATTTAGTTGCCCAAAGGGAAACTAAAGCTATCATCCCTATACAAGTTTGCCTCTGTATAATGTTCCTTTAGCAAAAGCATGTAATCTGCATTTATATATAGTTATAGATCCAGAAAAAACACTCCAGACTTCTTGGTGCATAAAGATTAGCTAATTTATTGTAACACAATAAATGAGATCTTTATGCACCAACAAGTCCTGTGAGTGCTTTTTTTCTGGATCATTAACTGTATGTATTATTTACCCGGCACCCAAGCTATTTGCGCTATTATTTTGGAGTGTGCACAGAATGCTTTTATATATAAAAATGCAGACTATGGCAAAATTTACAGTTTAAAAATGAGCAGGTGACGTCACTTCAGGACAGGCTCAAGGTACAGCTCTGTACCAGAGCCTGTCAACCTTCGTCTGCTCCCTCTCCAAGTATTGTATCTTTTCAACCTCTAGATGAAGGAGAATTTCTCCATGTAAGCAGAGCACTCTTGCCAAACTTGTACAGAGGTGAGTGTTACCCTTTAAACTGTCAATATAAAAACATTTCTACTAAAGATTCATTAACCTACATTCAGCTCCACACCTATGTGGGATGTTTCATCTCCCAATATATGTGAAGACAGCTTATATTATAATATTGTATTAGAACATCTAACAAGTTATTACTATGTTTGTGAACTGTATATTGTAATTCAGATTACATTGTTGAGGGCTAACAGCATGCTAATCTTTAAGAAACATTGTTACAGAGAGAATTGTATAAAATTATCCCTCCACGAGAGGACCTTTTGGGGTCATGACACAGTGACTGTTTTATAAACAGTATGCACAATCAGCATTGTTTTAACTGTTAAGTTTTATTATCCAATAATCAAACTTAACAAGAGCTGCCCCAGAGTCAAAAGTTCCAGGCGTTACAGACAGATTGAGAAGATATGAAAACCAGGAAAGCGGGCATGTGGGCTTCTACACACGAGTATCAGCTGGACCTTAGATGATGCCGCATCAACCCTGGTGGTTGATGTAGTCCACCCCTATCACATTCTCAAACTGGATCAGCAGCTAGGCGAACCACCAGCAGCTCCACAACACTGATAGACAGAAGATTAGGTTAGGCCTCATCTAGGATATGGAATACAATTTTGGGCACCAGTTCTTGGAGAGAAAAAATAAATAAATAAATAGTTGAACTGGAGAAAGTGCAGAGACGTGCAACAAAACTGATAAGGAGGATCGGAGCTATAAAGAGAGACTAGCCAAACTGGGTTTGTTTCATTAGAGAAGAGACATCTAAGGGGTGATAAGACTTAAAAATACATTCAAGATCAATACACAAATAACTAGTCAATAAATTATTTACACAAAGAGCCAAACTAAGAAGAAGGAGAGATCATCAATTAAGACTACATACTATAATTATGGGAGATTTTATTTATCCAGATATCAACTGGAAAAATTAGGCCTGTCAGAGTGCTAAAGGTAGCAGGTTTTTGAACACACTTTGTGAAAGCTACATGTCACAAATGGTGAAAGTGCCGACAAGAAATAACAATGTATTGGACCTAGTGATAACTAATAACAAAGAAATGGTATCCAATATTAAGGTAAGAGAACATTTGGGAAACAGTGATCACAACATGGTTACATTTGAGATCAGTCTGGCAAAACTGTATAGGTTCAACCAAAACGCTTAATTTTAAAAAAGCTAACTTCAAATTGTTAAGGGCTTCAATGCAACACAGACTGGGATATTTTATTTAAGGGCAAAAATACTGAGGAAAAATGGTCAGAATTCAAATTTAGGTTGCAGAAATGTACCCAACAGTATATACCAATGAGGAACAAATGCAAAAGAGGTAAGTCACAGCCAATGCGCTTAACTGCACATGTAAAGAAGGAAATGGCAAGGAAAAAAAATGCATTCAAATGATTTAAGTCTGAAGGAACTGAACAATCCTTCTTAAAGTACAGGGAGTGCAACAAAGATTGCAAAAAGGCAATTAGGGTAGCAAAAATAGAAAATGAAACTCGAATTGCAAGGGATAGTAAGACTAATCCAAAAAAGTTTTTCAAATATATAAATATCAAAAAACTTAAGCGGGAGTGCATTGGACCTTTCAAAAATGAGATGGGCGAGTTCGTTAGTGAGGATAAGGACAAGGCCGATGTTTTAAACACTTTCTCTGCATCAGTATATACAAGGGATCAAGGAATGGTAGAAGAGCCTCCGCAAGTAACAAATAAAACAATACAATTAACAGATATTGTGTTAACTCAAGAAGAGGTCATGGGAAGACTGAACAAAAATCAAGACCGACAAAGCACTGGGTCCTGATGGTATACATCCAAGGGTTCTTCAGGAAATTACTGCAGTGTTAGCAAAAGCCCTATATTTACTCTTTAAAGATTCTATTACCACAGGCTCAGTGCCACAGGATTGGTGAAGAGCTAACATAGTGCCCCTATTTAAAAAGGGAACTAAAACAGAACCTGGGAATTATAGACCAGCGAGTTTGACCTCTGTAGTGGGAAAACTGCTAGAAGGGATAATAAGGGACTATATTCAGGATTACAACACAAAAAATAAAATCATTAGCACGAATCAACATGGTTTTATGAATAGATCATGCCAAACTAATCTTTTCAGCTTCTATGAGGAGGTACGCAGCAACCTTGACAATGGCAAGGCAGTAGATGTAGTATATCTAGACTTTGCAAGCAAAGGCATTTGATACAGTGCCACACAGAAGGCTGGGGTATAAAATAAGGAAATTGGGGCTAGGAAATAACCTTTGCAATTGGATACAAAACTGGCTGAAGGATAGGGAACAGTGTGTGGTTGTAAATGGAAAATTCTCCAGTACAGTTAAAGTGGAGAGTGGAGTACCTCAGGGTTCAGTATTGGGTCCGCTGCTTTTTAACTTGTTTATAAATGACCTGGAAACAGATATAGAAAGCAAAATATCAGTATTTGCAGATGATACTAAATTATGCAAGGTCGTTAATTCAGAACAGGATATTTTCTCTCTACAGAGGGACTTACATACAATGTCAGATTGGGCAAACATATGGAATATGACGTTTAATGTGGGGAAGTGTAAAATCATGCATTTGGGAGGAAAATACCAAGGCTACTTATAAACTTAATGGAATCATTTTAGGGGACTCGTTGCTAGAGAAAGACCTGGGTATCCTTGTCAACTACAAACTTGGAAAGTGACCAGTGTCAAATAGCAGTAGCAAAGGCAAACAAAATCCTGTCTTGCATAAAAAGAGGTATCTAAGCAAGAGTGGATAACAATATTTTGCCATTATACAAATCATTGTTAAGACCTCACCATGAGTATACAGTGCAATTTTGGGCCCCAGTTCTGAAAAAAGACATACTAGAACTAAACAGTACAGCGGAGAGCAACAAAATTAACAGAATGGAGGACTTGACATATGAGGAATGACTAAAACTTTGTTTATTTACTCTAGAGAAAAGACAACTAAGAGGAGACCATATCACACTGTACAAGTATATGAGACGTCAATACAAGGAACTCTGCGGTAAGCTATTTATTTCAAAGCCTGATCAGGTGACCAGGGGACACCCCTTGAGATTATATGAAAGGAAGTTTAAACTTCAGCAGAGGAAGGGTTTTTTTTTTTTAAGGTAAGGTCTGTTAAATTGTGGAATTCATTACCCAGGGAAGTGGTTATAGCAGATACAATGGATACATTTAAGAGAAGATTAGATACATTTCTTTCAAAAGGGAACATACAGAGTTATACTGTTTATCGGTAGACTGATCAGGAAGGTCTGATAAAGACTAATTTAATTGTTAGCAGGAAAGCTATAAAATTCTCAGTTACTGGGGTATGAGGCGAAGGTTGAACTCGATGGACTTGTGTCTTTTTTCCACCTAATTTACTATGTTACAGGAAAGGTGCTTTCAACTAAAACAATGTCATGGATGCTATTTGGAGTCCAGAGAGAGGTTTTTTTTTTTTTACCCACTTGGCATTACGCTGGAAACTGCTTCAGGGTTGGTTTTTTGACTTCCTCTGGCTCACAGGGGTATTTAGGCATGGGCTGGACTTGATGGATGCATGTGTTTTTTTGTTTTTTTTTTGTTTTTGTTTTTTAACATAGTTGACGAGGCTGAAAATCTGAGCAGTCCGAGGATCCAGTGTAGCAACCCAGCTTATTAAGCTGGCATCTGTAGTAACTATGACCCAATTTGGGATAACCGATGGCCACTCCAGTTATAAATGGGACCACTGTAGCCACCAACAAAAATCAGCCTTCATCTGATTGCACAGGGACATGACTTTGGAGAGATTATAAAGTCTGGAGCAATTCCTGAGAATTTCCAGCTGCAGCTGCCTTGTATGGAGTTGTGCAAATGTGACTTCCACCAGAGAAAAATCTAGATAAACCAGCATTTCTTCACCTACTACTTGGCCATGAATGGAATGAACACCAAAGACTTCTTGGAAGACCAGCCACACAACCAACTCTTGAGTTACAGAGTATGGCATAAGGCCACAGCGAAAGTGGAGGCCCTTCCAGTAAACCTAGAAACAAATGCATCTTTAGTAAGATGTCCATTAGCATCAAAGGTTTTGGATATTATCAAGATTTTTCTTAGGCAAGTCTACTTTGATGGCATCCAGGAGATGATCCCCCAAACCACCATAGCTCTACTCACTCAAACAACGATGGGTTTGAAGCTGTATCAGAAGCTACAAAATGAGCCTTGAAAAGAGAATCCAGATGCTTATCTGCCTGATCATTACATGCCACAGCACCTGCCAGCAGCAAGGCTGTGTTCTTAGCTAGGTTTGAAAATGAGGGGTCTGCTGTAAAGGGGGTAGCACACTGCGCTAAAGCCTCAGCAGAAAAAGGATACAGGGGAGATATACACAGAGGAAGGAATAGCTGAGACCAAGAGTCTAAGGCATCTTAGTAAACCGCATATGCCTCTGACAGGGAGCTATCAGAATATTTTTTTTTTTGTCCAGGAAGCTCTGTTTGTGGGAAGTAGAGAGGGTGCCACAATGTAAATGTTACAATAAAGAGACAATGAAACATTGCAGAAAAATCTGGCACTACAGCATACAAAGCATTCAGTGTTCTTGGGAGACTGCACTGAGAACCTGTCCCTGCTCTTGCAATGACAAAACCGGTCATAAAACCTAAACCCATTAGTTTTACCATTTTTGGAAACATTCTCTATGTTTGTGTAATAGTTTATATTTATATATATATATATATATATATATATATATATATATATATATATATATATATATATATATATATATATATAAATAACATATCACATTTTAGCTATTAAGAGATGTACATATTTTATTTTCCCCTAAGTAATTTTATGATGGGTACCTGCCATCAGGTACCCATCATACAGTTAGCAAGTCACAGGGTTCAAATATGGGTTAGTTCATACAAATCTTACTACTGGGTAACAATTCATAAGGTTCCCAGTAGTACAAAGGGACCCTATGCTGTCTTGCCTCACACACACAGTTAAAACAAACAGTACACAGTTTTCACGTCTTCGTGATCTAACAAAATCACAAGAAGTTTTCATGAAAGTGCGGTGATCCAGTCAGGTCTTCCCACTATAATAACAGACTCCAGCTGTTTAAAGGGCCAAATGAAATATTTGTACATAACCTATTTAGGCCCATTTAAAATCCATAGTAACTATGCAGCTCTAAAGTAGTAAATTCTAGTGCCGAGACCTCAGAAGGACAAGACACTACAGCTTTTAGGGGAAATCCTGCTTTGACACAGGAGGTTCATCCAAAAATAAAACTGGCACCTGATCTAAAAACCTGGATTGTCTCTGCCCTCTATTATTGGACATTTTAAATCCATCGATTTAGGGTTAAAGGCACAGTGAGCATGTACAGTCATTCTCAGGCTTCAGGGAATAGAAACTTAATTTTGACATTCCATATCCTGAAATGTATATAATATTTACAGTAAAATTGCCTATATTCTTCAACACATTGTGAACAATGAGTTATCTGGGTCTGTTTGCAGAGATTTGGCAAGAAACATTAAGGCAGGTATAGAGAAAACGTAAAAAAAAAAAAAAAAAAAGTACAGAAGGGGAAAGGGAGAAAAAACAAGGGGTGCCTCTGTGTATATCATTCTCACTAGATGATGGACCAACACCCTATAGGTGTATACACACAGGGGAATTTGTTGGAGAGTAGCTTATGCTAGCTCCAACAAATAAGCAGCTGGGGAATATATAACTATCTCCGGACTGCAACAAAATCCCAATGTCAGACATTAAATGACTGTTCTCATAACACGTTCTCCCAAGCGGAACAACTCAAAACCAGAAAAGAAAAGGAAGGCGCCAAATGGTATAATAACGTCCATAAAGAGTATTATTCAAGAGAGCAAGAAACGTAGTCACATTTTGATATGGTCAGACAGCTGACACCAAGTAGTCCGAAATGCAAGCATAAGGAGGTTATAAACATATCTCCGCTCAGGTAACAAACTATCACAATACAATTGGACAAGGTGATGGCTTCCAGTAAAAAAAAAAATTTTAACACACTTTTGACCAACGTACCAGGCTTGCTTGCTTTGATAAAGCATCCTGTGTGCTGATAAACGGGTTAAGTAAAGTGTGTTTTAATTTTAGCAAAATATATATATAATATAAATATATATATATATATATATATATATATATATATATATATATATATATATAGAGAGAGAGAGAGAGAGAGAGAGAGAGAGAGAGAGAGAGAGAGAGAGAGAGAGAGAGAGAGAGAGAGAGAGAGAGAGAGAGAGAGAGAGAGAGAGAGAGAGAGAGAGAGAGAGAGATATTACATATACACACACACACTTTTACTGAAAGCCACTGTCTGATCCAATTGTATAGCGATTGTGTTACCAGAGTGTAGACGGGTTTATAACCCTCTTATGCTTGCATGTCAGACTACCTGGTATCTGCTTTCTGACCATATCAAAAGGCAAGTTTTTTACGCTTTTGAATAAATGTATTGTTATTAAACCATTTTGGCGCTTTGCTTTTCATTTTTGGTTTTGAAATGTAAAGAAAGAAAGCACCCAGAATTCAAAGCTGTGGAGACATTACATTAAAGCCTGTTTTGAGGGTAAAATCTATAATATGTAAAGTAAAATCCTTTCAGACATGGAAGTAGATTTAAGCTGGAAATAAACCGCTTGTTATTTCTCAATTTTGCTCAAGGTTGCTAGCCACTTTTTGATACTGGCCAATTATGGCGTGGATGCCATTGCAGGTGATAAAATTATCACTGGTTTTATCTCAAATTTTCTCATTAAACTTCAATGGAATAATAAGAAAATCATTGTTAAGCATTTATCAACAGCTTTAGGTCAATAACATACACAGAAAAATATCTGTTGCATACTCATGAAATTACACAAGGAGAAACAAAACGATGGCCAATAAAATATCATGCACAAAAACATACCTGCAAGCAGCTTCTTGTACTCGTTTGTTGCTGTCCAAGATACGTTTTAGCAGCTCTGTCATTAATGGCTTTAAATACATATCTGGTGGCTGGCTAACTACCCAGTGTGCATAGCGGCTAAGAGTCCAGCAAGTGATGGAACGCACAAGAGCCTTTTTATCGGATAGGCACTGTATAAGGTGAGGAATAAGCTCCGGCAGGTATGGAATCATGCCCTGCATACAACCTAAAAGTTAGGTATAAATAACAATAAATAGAACATTCACCAGTTACCTGAATAAATCAAATTTAAATTATATTCAAGCAAACAATCATGGGATGACCATCGCACAAACTGAAAGTTAGGGGGTCTTTGTATTGGCACAAAACCAGGTGTACATTTGGCTCAATTGATAAGCCATTAGGACCACCGACAAAAGACCCCATAGATGAACTAAGGAGTCAAATACCATCTAGCTGAGCTCCCAAGTCCCTGAGTCCAGATGTTGGTGGCCAAGTCTGCCACAATGTTGTCACCCCCTGGAATGTGGATGGAGGAGAGAGCCAGCACTTTAGCATCTGCCCACACAAGGATCAGCCAAACTTTAGACCATGTCACCAACCTTGTTCCCTTATTGGGGATGGATGTTCAAATCCCAAGGAACTTTGGTTCAGTGCCAGATCCCAGGACCTTCTAGCTCTCAAGGTAGCATGAGTCATCCCATTGCATTTTCTATTGGAATGTTTTATCCATTCTCCTTTGATTGCCGATGTTAAAGAAAGTCAGGGTGGAGGGGGCTCATTCTGATATTTCCCATCTGGTTCAGTTGGAATTGTATGGCATTCACACAGCATTGCTCTGCCTTGTAGCATTTGGACCCTGACAAGAGGATTTTAGTCTTACCTGTTAAATTCTTTTCTCTTAGTCCATATAACTTACAGGTACCATGGGGAAGTGCAGGGCTGCAGCCTCCCTCTCATCCATTGCAGGATACCTAGCCACTCCCCTCCAGTTAGATTTGTGACACTAAACCTAGTGAGCTAGATAGCGAGAAGAGGAAAACTCCTGTGAGCATGGACCAAATAGGACACCCACATTCAGCCACAGGAACCAAAGCATGGTCGAATCCACTGCGTGGGTGACCTGTAAGCTATATGGACTAAGAAAATAGGATTTTAGTCTTGCCTTTTAAATCCTTTTCTCTTAGTCCACACAGGTTACTGGTAACTTTGGGTAGGAGATCAGCCCCTTTAAGTAGGCAGGAACAATTCTGAGACATGACTGCTGGGTGGAGCCTACCACCTCTCCTTAGCTTGCAGCTAGCCAATCCCCAACCAGTAAGATTTGCAGACAACTATTGACTGGGTCAGTGGTTCTCAACCTGTGGGTCGTGACCCCTTCGGGGGTCGAATGACTATTTGCCAGGGGTCGCCTAAAACCATCAGATATTTATATTTCGATTTATAACAGTAGCAAAATTACAGCGATGAAGGAGCAACGAAAATAATTTTACTGTTAGGTGTCGCCACAACTTGGGAAATTTTATCAAAGGGTCACGGCGCTAGAAAGGTTGAGAACCGCTGGACTAGGTAGTAAGAAGATAAAGGAAGACTCCTGTGAGCATGAACCCATAAGGACCCCCACGTTCTGCCACAGGAGAGCAAAGCATGGCCCCTTGACAGGGTGGGAGACCAGTAACCCGTATGGACTGAGAGAAAAGGATTTAACAAGTAAGCCTAAAACCCTATTTTATCTTTTCTTTGGGATTTCCAACCATTAAGTTCCCCAGGGCGGGAAGAAAGGCAAGGACCAGGCGCAGACCCACAAAGTCACCAAAGCACCTATGAACCTACAGATCATTAATAGCTCAACAATAACCGCAAAGTGTCAACGGACACTGAACAGGGGTCAAGCAAACCCCAGGAACTGATACACAGCAGACTGAACTAGAGAAAAACAGGGCTCAAAAGTTAGAGAGTACTAGAAGACCAAAGAGAGCCTAGACAGGCAAGGCTGCTCCATGATCTCCCGCCCCAAAACTGCCATCAGCCGATGCCAGCACACCCACACAATAATGTTTAGCAAAAGTATGCACGGATGACCAAGTGGCCGCCTTGCACAACTGATCAGCTAAGGCCTGGTTCTTGTAGGCCCAAGAAGCCCCAATAGACCTCGCAGAATGAGCCGTGACCCTGAAGGGAACAGGCTTCTTCCGTAGTTCGTAAGCCTTACAAATCGTGGACTTGATCCAAGAAGCTATGGTTACCTTGGAAGCAGGCTTCCCTGCCCTAGGACCCTCAGGAATGACAGAGTGTCAGACTACCTCAAGGACTCAACATCCAACAGATGAAGATCCCTATCTTTGTCAGAAGTAGGGTAAGGACAGAAGGAAGGAACCACAATCTTCTGTTTAATGTGGAACTCAGACACCACCTTCGGGAGAAACTCTTGTGAGGTGCGAAGCACCACCTTGTCAAAGACCAAAAAGGGTGGTCTGCAAGACAGGGCCTGCAGCTCTGCAACTCTGTGAACAGAAACAACTGCCAGGAGAAAGGCCATCTTCCACATCAGCATACGAAGAGGAATAGTAGCCAAAGACTCAAAAGGAGGATGCTGAAGAACTCCTAAAACCAAGTTTAGGTCCCACAGGGGAGCAAGGGACTCAAACACCGGACAGGAACGAGCAACACCCTGGAAGAAAACATCACCTTAAGGGAACGGGAACTCATACTAAGACACATATCCACACCATCCTGGAGGAAGGAAAGAACTGAAGGAAGGTCAAAATCCTGAGACACGTCTTTGTCAGCACCAAACATGATGGTAGGCCTTAAGAGGAAACAGGCTTACGAGCACAAAGCATAATAGCCACCACACCAGAATGAAAACCTCTTCTTCAAAACGGAGGCGGGGGGTAGTCTAAGAGGTTCCGTCACTGAGAGGTCCAGAAGCTCCGGAAACCAAGTCTGTCAAGGCCAGTACGGAGCAATCAGAATGACTCGGCAGCGCTCCAGTTTAAGCTTCCGTAGGACCCTGTGAAACAGGGGAATGGGAGGAAAGATATATGCCAGGGGAAATGTACACAGGATCGACAAGGCATCCACCCAGCAAGAGCAGAACATTGGAACCTTCCTGTTGTGCCTGGTTGCCATCAAGTCGATGCATGGAAGATCCCACTGCTGGTTGATGAGGTTGAACACCTCTGGATGTAGCTCCCCACTCTCCTGTCCACTGTGTGCCAATTGAGGAAGTCTGCCAGAACGTTGTCTAAGCTAGGAATATGAACGGGGAAATGGCAGGGACATGCTCCTCTGCCCAGGACAAAATAGCCTTGACCTCTACTCAAGCTGCGAGACTTCTTGTGCCGTATTGCTTGTTGATGTAGGCTACCGCTGTGGTGTTGTCCGACACTACCCTGACCGGGCAATCCTCCAGTAGCAGTGTCTAGTGGTGTAGGGCATGAAAGATCGCCTGAAGCTCCAAGACATTGATGGGGATTCCTCCTGAGACCACCAGCCCTGAACACTCAAGTGCCCCAGTACCGCTCCCCATCAGGAGAGCCTGGCATCCGTTATCACTGTGGTTCAGAAGGGCACCAGGAAGGGTCTGCCTTTCAGGAGGTTGTTCAGGTTGAGCCACCACCAGAGGCTCTGCTCCATGTGAAGAGGAAGAGAGATCTTTCCAGGAGATCTGGTCAACCGCTGCCTGCCAGGATTGGAAACCTCTGACAATTTCTGGAGTGAGCCATGGCGGACGGGACTGCTTCTATGGTGGAAATGAACTTCCCAACCAAGGATGACAACTTCTTGGCTGGAAATGGATCCTGAGATAGGATAGCCTGGACTTTCAGTGCTATCTGATGAGCCACTTCGTCCGTGAGAAATACCATCCCCCCCCTCTGAGTGTCGAAGAAGAGGCCCAGAAAGACCATCTTCAGAATGAACAAGGTCTGACTTGTCCAAATTGAGGATGTGATGGGAGAGAGCATGAATGCAGTCCTGCACCTGCTAATGAAGAAGATCCAGAGAAGAGGCCTTCAGAAGGAGGTTGTCCATATATGAAGTCACCCTGATGCCGTTCTGATGTAGGATGGAGATCAATGCTCCCAGGATTCTGTTGAAGACTTGAGCTGTGGTCAGGCCAAAAGGGGAGGGCAGAAAACTGGAAATGCCCTCAGTCGCAAGCAAAGCGGAGATATTGCCCAGACTCTGGATGAATGGTGATGTGCAGATAGGCATCCTGAAGATCCAGAGAGGCCATAAATTACCCAGGGTACATGGCCGCTATCGCTGTGCGCAGAGACTCCTGGCGGTATTGGAACCGGACCACAAAGGAGCTGAGATCTTTCAGATGCAAAATGGGACGACAGCCGCCGTCCTTCATGGAAACCACAAGGAGGTTGGAGTAGAATCCCAAGCTCCTCTCCTGAGGAGGAACTGGTTCCAGGAACGCTTTGTCCAGAAGGGCCTGAATAGCTTCCTCGAAAAGGCAGCGCTTTTATGCTCCCAAAGGAGAAGGAGAAGAGCAGGTCCTGGGAGGAGGAAGGGAGGTGAAGGGAATCCTGAACCCGTAGCAACCACCTGTAAAACCTACGGGTCCACCACAGAGGCCTGCCAAGCCAAGAGGTAGTTACGTAAGCAGCCACCTACCTGCAGGTGGGGACCCGGGTTCAGCGAGTCATGCAGAAGGTGGTTTGGGCTTTTGCGGAGGACTTGGATCTCCACTGCTGCTTAGGCCTGGATGAGGAGCGCGGAGCCTGAGGGACCATCTGGGTTCACTTGGTGCGAGTTTGCTTGAAAGGGACGAAGCCGCCGATTCCTTTTGACAGGCGCCTTCTTCCACAGGACCACTGACAGGTGAGTACTCTTCCCTCCAGTGGCCTCGCTGATGAGATTCTTGAGCTCTGGTCCAAACAGGGAGGAGCCCTGAAAAGGCAAAGACAGGAGAACCTTCTTGGAGGCAGTGTCAGCAGACCAGATCTTGAGGCAAAGAGCACGTCTGGCCACCACAGACATGGTAGATGCCCTGGCTACCATAAATACAGAATCAAACAGGGCAGCAGAGACAATGCTCAGCCTCAGCAATGTTTGTGAGAAGTAGTAACATGTCAGAAGTGTGGGCCCCCTGAGAGACAGCTGAACTGAGCTGTTTAGTCCAAACAGTCACAACCCTATTCACCCACGCTGCTGCAAAGGCAGGGCGGAGGGCAGAGCCAGCTGTCGCAAAAATAGCCTTGAGAGAGGTCTCATGCTTCTTGTCAGTCCAATCTTTGAGAGCAGAGGCGTCAGCCACCGGCAAAGCAGGGTCTTAGAAAGCCTGGAAACTAGGGCATCCACTTTGGGGGGGAGGGGGGGGACCCACTGCGTGAGGGCCATTTCAGAAAATGGGTAAAGTTTAGCGAACTTCCTAGACACAGATTGTCTGGTGTCTGAGGAGTGGAAGTTTCCAGACTGGAAACAGTCAAGGGTGGGGTTAGGAGGAACACATCAGAGGGGTCAGAAGGAACCTCCTGCACAAAGGGAATGTTCAGGGTGGTCAACACAGCCCTGATCAGGCCCTCAGCCGAGGGAATGGGGTCAGCCTCAAAGGGGTCCCCAAAAAACTGAGATGAAGGAACAGCTGAACAGTCATCAGAGTCCACCAATAATTCCTCCTCAAAGGAATCAGACACATCAGGTACAACCGGAGGTTTAGTCAGGGAAGATCTGATGGGGGAAGGGGTCTGCAACTAAGTAAAAACCCCCTGTAAAGTGGATGGAAGCAGTTGTAGGGTGGACTGGAGGTCTCTGGTAGTAGCCTTAAGCTCTTGCATCCATATTGGCTCTAGTGCATGGCTGGAGGCCCCTGCAGGAGATTCAGGGGCAGCAGCTCATGCTGGGCAAACACGAGCCGAGGATTCTCTAGGTAACCCTGAGTGACATGAGGAACAATGGACACAGATGCCCCAGTATCCTTAATCTTATGTTTAACCACAAGGTCTAGCGGAGTAGACATTCTCACAGAGTCAAACGGTCAAAGTATCAGAAACACCCACAAAACAGTGTGCATGATAAATAAAATCGCCCCAGAAACACTAAAATAGACTTATCTGGTAGGCAAAGGGTTAAACTGCTGAGGAGAGAAGGAGAGTCCAAGCCCTGCGTAGGATACTTCATCTGCGGATACATAAAATGGATGCCGCGGTGGGAGCCAATCAGAAACGATCATGCGAAGCAAGCGCTCATGGGAATCGCATTTTTGCTAATGGAGTAGCTCAACAGTGCTAGAAGCCCCCTAAGGCTCCCAACATGCCCATAACGTTGACTGGATGACAGAGCAAGGCCAAACCAACAAAATGAGTCATCTCTGACCTCGCTATGTGGAGCAGTTGCAGAGATATGTCCCAAACTGTAAAGTTCCATAGAAGTGAATTGAGCAATGGTGTCTATGCGGTAAACGTGCGCACAAAGTTAACGAGGTGAATACCAAACGAAAACCATTCAAAAGTCCACTAAAATAAAACAGTAGACCCAATAAACAATGGTCCCAGTAGGAAAGAGTGCACAAAAAAAAACAAAAACAAAAGGTGCTAACCAGCAGCAAAAGGGTTATGTTACCACAGAAACTTGCTCCAAACACCTCACAGACATACAGATAAACCCAGTGAGGGCATGAGTATGTAATAGGAACTCAAAATGAGAGCCCTGTGCAGAGGGGAAGCATGGGACATGTGGACCTCAGCACTCAAAGGGTGCTCACCTTTTTCAGCAGATCTTCTGTCTTCAGATTACACTGTATCAAGAAGAAGCCTCAGCGGGCAACTCCTGGGGAAAAAATTTGCAGCCAAGATTTCCCCCCCAGGGCTTAGGTCCAAAAAAGCAACTGGTAAACTGAGCTATCCACATTTGGGTGATGGGAATTGTCAGTGATGGTAATCCGCCTAATGGTGGTATTCCAGATCTAACAGAAAAATAATAATAAAGCTAAAACTATAGCAGAACTGTTCTCTTGCCTTGTGTCTTGACCAAGGAACAAATCTTACTGGTTTTGGATTGGCTAGCTGTAAGCTAAGAAGAGGAAGTAGGCTCCACCCAGGAGTCACTTGTCAGAATTGTTCCTGCCTACTTAAAGGGGCTGATCGCCTACCCAAAGTTACCAGTAACCTGTATTGGATGGCAGAGAGAAGGATTAAACAGGTAAGACTATAATCCTTTTTTCTTTATCGTCCAATGTAGCTTACAGGTACAATGGGGATGTACCAACATAGAGTTCCCAGGGTGGGGGGAAAAAAAAAAAAGAAGAAGGTAATGACCAAGCACCAATCCCCATGATACCAGAGCTCCCATGGACTATCACACATGGAACAGCCTAAACTAACAAAGTGTCAAAGGACACTTAACATAACACAGCACACAAGAACAAGAGCCAGCAGGGCTCAAACAGTTAAAGAGCTATAAGGCACAGGAATGATAAAGTCCTAGAAGGGCAAAACTGCCTTCATGACTTTCCTGCCAAAGCTGGCTTCAGCCGAAGCCTGAACATCAACATGTTAGTGTTTGGCAAATGTGTACACAGAGGACCAAGCGACTGTCTTGCAGAGCTGATCAGCAGAGGCGTGATTCTTGTAGGCCCAAGAGGCCCCAACAGACTTAACGGAATGTGCTGTGATGTGAAAGGGAACAGGTTTCTTCCAGAGTTCATAAACCTTGTAGATAGTGGACTTAATCCAAGATGCAATGGTCACCTTGGATGCTGCCTTACCAGCCCTAGGACCCTCAGGAATGACAAACAAGGCATCAGTCTGATGGACAGACTCAGTACGGTGCACATACAACTTAAAGGGGAACTACCACCCCAACACAATGTAATCTCCAAGTCTTTGTCTTCCTATCGTTATTAGCAATCCATGGTTCGTTTTCTCAAAAAAAGATTTATACTAAATCCCTACCTGATGAAATCTTGCCCCTTGAATCCGTTCTGCGCATGACCGCTATGGAGATATTCAGCTCCAATGTACCTCCCTCCGTCTTGCCCATCACTCGTACCTCACTGTCCTCAGCACCACGTGACCTGCCCCACTTCTAGCATCAGGCGCGGTCAGGTCATTTCAGCCCAGTGGGAGCGGGTCCATGTGAAGCACTCGCTATATATAAACCACCGGCCTGTTTCCACTAGGCTGAAATGACCTGACCGTGCTTGATACCATGAGCGCGGCAGGTCACGTGGTGCTGAGAACAGTGAGGTACGAGTGATGGGCAAGGCGGAAGGAGGTACAATGGAGCTAAATCGCTCCATAGCAGTCATGCGCAGAACGGATTCAAGGGGCAACACGTCATCAGGTGGAGATTTAGTATAAATATAGTTTTCTCCAAAAAGTGTTCTAGGAGCACTAACTATGGATTGCCAATAACGATAAGAAGACAAAGACTTAGAGATTACATTGTGTTGGGGTGGTAGTTCCCCTTTAAGACAATGCACCACATCCAACAAGTGGAGATCCCTCTCCTTGTCAGATTTAGGGTCAGGACAGAAAGACAGCACAACAATCTCCTGATTGATATGGAACTCAACCCACTTTAGGAAGAAATTTCTGAGCGGTACGAAGAACAGCCTTATCCTTGTGAAACACCAGGAAAGGCAGTTTGCATGACAAGGCCTGCAACTCATAACTCTGTGGACAGAGACCACAGACAAAAGAAAGGCCACCTTCCACGTCAGAAGAAGTAGAGGAATTGTTGCCAAGGACTCAAAGGGAGGTTGCAGCAAAACATCCAAGACTAGATTAAGGTTCCACTGAAGAGTAGGAGCCTTATAAAAAGGGAAAGCATGAGCAACCCCCTGGAAAAAAAGACCTTGACATCTGGTAAAATAGTAATGAGTCTCTGGAAAAGGACAAAGAGCCAAGGTCTGAACCTTCAAGGAACTAAACCTAAGGCACTCCTTCACGCCGTCCTGCAAAAAAGACAGGATAGCTGGAAGATCAAAATCCTGTGACGACAGATTCGTGTCCACACACCAAGAATGGAAACTAGACCAATCCATATGGTAGGCTTTAGAAGAAACTGGTTTCCTAGCCTGAATCATGGTGGAAACCACAACAGAAGAACAGCCCTTCTTCCTCAAGATAGAGGCCTCAACAGCCATGCCGTCAAAGCCAGATGTTCACCCTCTTTCACCAGGTATCGCTGAAGAAGGAAATCCAGTCTGAGTGACAGAGGAAATGGTTCATGAGCAGACAAGGCCAGCAGTTCTGGGAATCAAGGCTGTCTGGTCCAATACGGTGCTATCAGGATGACCGATGCGCTGTCCATCCGAATCTTCAGTAGCACCCTGGGCAGGAAAGGAAGAGGAGGGAAGATGTAGGCCAGATGAAACCACCATGGAATTAACAGAGCATCTACCGCAAATGCTAGAGCATCCTTCCAGTGAGAAGGAAACATCCACACATTCCGGATGACCCTGGTGACCATCAGGTCTATCGAGGGATGACCCCACCACTACAGTAGGAGGTGTAACATCTGGGTGAAGCTCCCACTCCCCAAGGTCCACCATGTGGCAGATTAAGAAGTCTGCTAGGACATTTTCTATGCCTGGGATTTGCACGGTGGAGATAGCAGGCACATGATCTTCTTCCCAGGACAAAATAGCCTTGACCTCAAACCAAGCAGTGGAACTTCTGGTGCTTCCTTGCTTGTTTATGTAAGCCACAGCACTGGCGTTGTTGGACTGGACCGGGCATCCCATCAGATGAAAGGACCAATACCTCAGAGCATAGAATATCGCCCTGAGCTCCAAGACGTTGATGGTAAGAAGGGTCTCCTCCAGTGACCAACGGCCCTGAATGCTCAGGTGACCCAAGACTGCACCCCAACTGATCAGGCTGGCATCCATCTTCACAAGGATCCAGTATGGAATCACGAATGGCCTCCCTTTCTCCAGGTTGGAGAGGTTCAACCACCAGTGAAGGATGGATGATCCAGAAGGTCCATGTCCCCCCTGCAAACCTGGCTCACGAACCACTGAAGCTCCCTGGCTTGGGCCACTGCAAATGGTACTGCTTCCACGGGGGGATATCATCTTCCCCAATAGAGAGGAGAATTTCCATGTCACAGCAGACATCCACGACAGGGCAGAAGACACCTCTGAGGTGAGCTGCTGTATCGAATCTGCAGTCAGATAGAGTTGAACTGGAGGCCACACCAGGTTCTGGAAAGGAGCCAGGGCAGACTTGTCCATATTCAGGATCCACCCGTGTTGGAGGAGAATCTGAGCACATTCCTGAACCTGGCGGTCCAGAAGTTCCCTGGAGGGTCGTCCATGTAAGGTGTCACCTGAATCCCCTTAGTGTGCAGGAAGGCAAACAATGCACCTAAAACCCCAGTGAACACTGAGGAGCTGTGGTGAGCCCAAAGGGGAGAGCAGTGAATTGGAAATGTCCCAATGTACCTGAGGTACTGCTGACTGTCCGGATGGATAGAAGTGTGCAGATATGCATCCTGAAGATCCAAGAATGCCAGAAATTCTCCTGGACACATTGCTGCGATGACAGAACGCAATGAGTCCATCTTGTATCGGGTCTTGACACCTCTCTACAGCTAAGGAACCAGGGCCAGAACTCCCTTTTCCAAGACAGACTGGACCACCCCATTGAAAAGCCTAAGCTTTCCCTGTCCCTGAGGGGAGCGAGAAGGGAAGAACCTGAAGAGGGGCAGGGATTTGAAGGGAATCCTGTAACCTTCGGAAACCACCTAGAATACCCACTGATCCGCAACACAGCCTGTACAGTCACTCAAGTGACGCAGGAGACCACCCACTGGCGCATGTGGACCAGGGTTCAGCAAGTCATGCAGAAGGTTTGGTGGAGGTGTGTTTAGACCTCCACTGCTGTTTGGGCTTGGAAAGTGGGGCCTGAGGTGCCACCGGGTTCACCCTATGCGTTTCGATTTGGAGAGGACGAAAGAGACAATGCCTCCTCTCCTCAGTGTTGCGCTTAGGAAATGGAGGCAACACTTGCCCCCAGTGGCTTCACTGACGAGGGTCTTCAATTCAAGTGCAAAAAGAGAGGTACCCTGGAAGGGAAGAGAAAA